>JANPWX010000050.1:1859750-2022682 GCA_024734555.1 Trochalopteron elliotii
CGGGCGCGGAGCTCCTGGCGAGGGGTGGGGGGACCTCGGGTGCCCCACGGTGGTGTCACGCCGTGGGGGGTGGGGATTTCCTGTGCGAATGGAAGGCGGAGGAGAGGTTAAGCAATGCGGCGCTTCCTAGTCCTTCACCGGATGGATAGCACGAGTGGGTGGTGACGTTTTTGGCATGTTTGACTGTCAGTGCCTAAGTCCATCTGACAGATTATCTGGCGCTTACAAAAGGCTGTAAGCGCCTGTGAAACTGCCGTGGTGTGCAGCCGGGATGTGCCTGGTAATGCCGTGCCCTGCAGCCGGGATGTACCCGGTGATGCCGTGCCCTGCAGCCGGGATGTACCCGGTGATGCCGTGCCCTGCTATTGATATCTGCCCGGTGATGCCGGGCCCCGCAGCCGGGCCGTGCAGCCCGGGGCGGGGGACGGTGAGAGCTTCGTCGGGCGAAGGACCCCCGGGCGGGGAGGGTGGTGCGCGAGGAAGGGAACGAGGAGTTCACCGGAGAAGCGGAGATGGGATATTTCTCAAGAGCACTCAGCATGGGCCGTGCCGGATCTCCCAGTCTCCCTCTCCTCAAGGCAGCGGGTGCTACAGCTCGTAGTTTTCCCCTGGTCAATTTGTCAGTTGTCAACAGGAAGGCCAAAAAAGCCCCACCAGCCCAATTTCCTGGTGGGAGGATGGAGGGGAAGCGTTGTTTGGTTTGGTTTATGCTCGTCCAAACATCTCTTTCCTCATTTATTCGAGTTCGCTTGAGCTATCGGTATCTCTGAGCAACCCAGCCCCTTGATTCATCTTTAATACTAGTGAATTTTTCCACTTAATTATTATCTTTAGCAAAGTGAAATTGTTTTGGGAAACCTTAAAAATGGAAATCACAGTTCAAAGCCAAATATCTTTCTGTGGTGCCTGATTCCTGAATTGCAGGGTTGGCATTGCTCCTAGCAAGTGCAGTGGGAGTCCAGAAAAGCCTTTGCGTGCAATTGCAGTTACATTTACTCCTGGCACTAATCATGTGTGTTGAAGACTTGGAGTTGCATCGATTTTTTTAGCCATTTGCATTGCCATTAGTTCTTCTCACTTGCTTGAAATTGCATTCTTGGGGAGGGCCAAAAGCACACAAGCCTGCTGTGTCATGTGTCTAGTGGTCATGTGTCTCTGGTCTCCATTCAAAAGGTGTGTCTGTCACATCAGTCTCACCTGGTCTGATCAGCATGCGAGCCAGAGACCTCCGGGGAAAAGTCATCAAACACAACAGATTGTGGGGAAGTTTTCCCTTGCTCCCTCCTGCTCACTTAGCAGCCCAGTTGGGAGAACTCTTGCCCCATGAAGAAGGGTTGCTAGAGCTCTTGGCCCAGGAAGAAGGAAAGTTGACTTACTGACTCATAAGCCCATCTTTCACCCTGAGGAGGCACCATGGGCAGACTGGAAGGCTGCAACAATGTTGGGTTTCTCCCATTGAAGATGTTCTGCTCCACCTGAACTTCCACATTTGGTGGTTGCACTTCTTCTTGGAAGAGGGAATAGGGGAGAGAGACCCCCCAAGACAGACTGTGAATTAGGGTATCATAATGTACCCAAAGTAATTCCCACCAGGAGAGCTAGGGCACTCTCAGAGGAGGTCAGCCACAGGATGCTTCGAAAGGAAAAGGCAGCTTAATTCCAAGAGAGGCTCCAGAACTTCCCCAAATCCTCACTTTAGACAATGATGGAAGGGGTGCTTCTCTAGGTTGCACCCCCCAGGCTGCCTCTGCTCTACGTGAGGCAGCTGGAGCTGGGCTGTGTGAGCTGCTGGGCATGTCCTTGTGCAGCTGCCCTTTCCTGCTTTCCCCACGTGACACTAGGCATCTGCAGGTGGATCATACTTAAAGTAGTCTTTTGTTCTAAATATCACTTTCATACTTAATGTACATTATTATTTTGTTGGATTTTTTTAATGGATTCCTGTTTTTAAAGGCTTCCATTACAGATTTTCCTTCCCTTGCATATACAGACATTACTGAATAGGTTGTACTTGTCAGTAAATATATGTCTGTAAATCACCTAAAACATTTCCCAATAACAATTCTTATTTAATAAATACAGGCTGTATAATTCCAAAATACCCTGGCAGGCTATATAATCATTTAATAAAAACCTCCTTGAAACATTTGCTTAGCCATGTGTGTTTTATTTGTATCGCTTTTTGTGGTGAATAGATTGCAGTACTATTCTTTGCACTATTGCATTTATGTGATGGTTTCCATTTTTTGATAATTCTTTATGTCTTCACTTCAAAGGTATGAAATGTGTGAATAGTGGGTGTAGCAGACACCTTACTAATAAAACAGATTATAATAGGTGTTCAGCCTCAAAAATGGATTAGGATCCCTGTGTGGAAAATGTTAAAGTGCAGAGGTGTTATTATTTTTTAGTACACAAAAATACTGCTTTAGTACAACAAATGTAGCGGTTATTTGACAGCAGATATTAATTTATTCTTAGAAGTAACAGAATTAAATCATGTTTGGGAAAATGTCTATAAATACTGCTGTAGATGAAAATAAATTTTTTACATTCTGTAAACAGAGATGTAACCTGTAATTTCTTAGTCATACCTGTAGTTTATAAGGCATCTGTGTTTCAGTGATCCCTATGCTTAAAAATAAAAACCAGGCATAGAATTTTGGGTGTATCCCTGAAAAAATCCATCTCTCTTTTTGCCATGGTTGTAGTGAGTGTACATTTGCTCTCTGTGCTGTGCTCCTGAGGCAGTGATGGTGGGGAGAAGCCTCTCACTTTAAGCACTTAGTTTTTTTCTAAACAGAACATACAGTTAATATCTGGAGATAGAACCAGCCTCTAAACAGGATTATTCAGATAAACTATACCTCCTTACTTTTTTGTGGTAGTACATGCTTTAATGCAAGCCAAAGAAATGAGTTTAGCACAGAAATTATGGGGCAAACAGTGTCACTGAGCACCTTAAAGTTTAGCAAAAGTCAGCCTTTTTGTTCTAAGGTTTTTGTATAGCTATCAACTGGAAATCTGAAAAGGATGTTGTATTTAGCTCTAATTTAAATGGATGGATCAATATGGTGAGAAAAAGAGGACTGAATATTCATAGTACAAATCTGTTTTAATAACAGCAAGGTATATACATTATACTTCTTAATCCTTTTGTTTTCAGACATAAGCAAGCAAAGTCTTTACATTTAGACCAATAAACACAGTGCATCAAGCATTTCAGTGTCCTCCCCATTTTCTGTTCATTAAGCAGCAGTTCATGAGATAACTCAAGAGTCTTGCCAGTTCTTTCAGTTTGCATGGAAGGTAACTGGAGTTTTGTGTATGCAGTGTTATTTTCTAACTTTCCTCTCTTTACCATTTCTTTCTGTTTGCATTTGTAAAAAACAAGAGAGAACATGATGTTTGTATTTATAATGTCATGAAAATTGGGGTTACCAACCTCACTGGACCGGTGGACTTTGTAGCTCAGTGTTTCCAGTAGAAGAACAGGAGCACACCCTGAGATGGACAATAAAATCAAGCTGGCTATAAAATATCATTTAACCTTGTCACTTAGTAATTGATTTCTGAGCTGGAGCAATATGCCTGTAACTTAGCTAATTTTTGTTTAATTCGAAGGCTCTGTCCTGCCATGTTCTGACTCCTGCTGTGTGCTGTGGCATTCTGGTGTGTGTGGTTGTGGGTTGCTGTGGTCAGCTGGGAGCTGTCAGACCACCCTCACAGCCCTGCCTTTGGATATGTTTAGGTTTGCAGCCTTTCAAGCTGAACCTGTGCCATGCAGTTCTGCCAGTGTCTCTTGACAGGAAAACACCCAGCCCTTTGCCTGTCATAGTTTGGTCAGCAAAAAGCCAAGTGTGGGTACTCTGCTGCTGGCAGAAAATTGCTTCTGTTAGCTCAGCCTTGATCTTTAGAGGGCTAGGTAAGCTCTAGCTGCAGACAAACTCGTTGTCAGGAGATTTTGGACTTCCCCTGAAGGTTGTACCATGCTGGCTGTGGCCATGCAAAGGCAGCAGTGGTGTTCCATTGGGAGCAGGCAATACTGGGTTTCCATCAGTGTACCCTGACTGTCAGGCTGTGGAACAGCAGGCCAGCTGTGCCTCTCTCATACTGTCATTCTGTATACTGTCAACATATTTCCCCTCTCTGAAGTAAAGCATAGATCCTGGACGTCTTTTTGTGCATTCCCTCATTTTTTGGGTATTTTGGCTTGTATTTTGTAGTGGTATAACTGAGGCTGAAGATAATATTTCAAATGTGCACAGGTCTGTTTAACTCAGTGTTGTGGGTTTGTGTGGTGTGTCCTTTCTGTCTGTATTGGGTCACTCAGACCATGTTAAACAACAGATACAACAGATACACTAGTGCAGAACAGCTCCATTAAAGTGTACCACAATTAAAGGTGTCTGCATGGTCTGTCTGCACTTGGCTGGCTACTTCTTTGGGCAGTAAAGTGCTTCTCTCTTTTGACGTATTTGACTTGAAATATTTGTATTTCTTGTGAGAAATCATAAAAGTCTTTCTAAAGTGCAAACACAATTCAGTTTCAAATAATTTCCTGTATCTTGCAAGTTTTGTGATTTCTTTCCTTTTTCTTGCTTTGTTATAGTTTTGCTCATTTCTGAGCACTGTGTAAGGAGCAGTATGGAACCTCTTAGAAAATATTTCCAAAACTGCTGCCGAAATGAGTTATAACTAATTTTTTATCCTAATAATTACAGAAATGAAATAAAGTAAGTTGAATGAGCTGAAAGTTTTCTTTTTTTTGAGAAGGTCGTTATAAATATTTCAGGGTTCTTTGTGGAATCAGAACCATAGTATCATCTCATCCACACTTTATTTACATTCAAGAAAATCTCATTGACGTTTTGGTGTTGTCCTTCACTGCAGTAGGTAAATAGCAAAAGCTGCCCGAGCTGTACATTGGTATTGCCCCCACACATTTTTGTTTTCTTCATAGTCATTGCAGAACTCTAGGGATCCAGAGTGCTTCCCCTGCTTCTTCTTTTTCTCAGCCTTGTGGCCTGGAGTCAGTTTCTCAGGAGCAGGGAGGAGAGGTGGAGTAACTGTGCCACCCTTCTTTCGTCTGGGCCTGTTGTTTGCCCTCAGGCAGATTTGTCTGCAGTCATCTACCCAAGACTTCCATTTCATCTGCTTTTTGATCTAATGTGCCGTAATGAGGGGAAATGACTGGAAACCAGCACGGCACACTTGATGGGCACACCCATAAAGCCCTTGTCCCTGTCACAGTGCAGCCCAGGGAGGAGACACCACACCTCCAGACAGGCTGCCAGGGTGTAAGTCATGGCAGCACATAACCCTGCTTGGGTTAATCTGCCTTGTTCCTAATTAGCCCACGGGAAGCTTTGCAGGGTAAGGGCAGGCTGTTTCCCAGTCACTGGGTGCTGGGGACATCTCTGCCCTGTGCTGTAGGAACCTCATGGTTCATCCAGCACATTTTTCCTGTGACATCTCTGGGTTCATGGTTGTGTGTGCACATCACCCAGTAGCACTCAAAAGTGTGTTTCAGTCCAGGTTGTGACCCTGTGAAGCTGAAAACAGTTCAATTATTTTTTCCCTATCTCTGGTGTATTTAGCACTGCAGAATGCTTCTTCCTGTGAGACCTTGCATTTTTGCATTGAGCAAATGCTTGGAATATTACTGACAGTCTTTCCAAAACTATTCATCATTTGAGAGCTGTAGAGGTATTAAGGATATCTATCTTTATTAGTCAGAGGAAACAGAGTGGGCAAGTCCTGACCAAAGATTTGAGTCTGGAAACCTGCAGATTTCTGACTATTCAGAATGCCATTCTGTAATACCACAACCACCAGTGAAGCATTACATTTCACTGGATATTTCACTGTCCTAAAGTCATAGAGACATGTGACCACCAGAAACTTTTGACTTTCCTTCTTGATGCAAGCATCCAAGCCTTACATTTGTTTCAAGTTCAGTGTTAGTTTATGTATTTCTCCTGAGTTCCCATTCTTGTTCCCCTCAGCTGTGCCAATCTAGCCACTTGTGGTTTGGTAGGATGAGCTGGGTCATGAAGTCTTTACATAGAAAGATGGAAGAAAAGAAAATTCGCTTTCCATGTGCAAATGGTGTATGTATAAGGTAGGATGTGGCAGTGCTCCCTGACACCAGAAATGCTCAAGAGACCATTTCTTCAGGGAATGCTATTACTACAAATTAAAATATTTCTTTTACTGAGATGCTGCTCCTGCTCTTCCTCTTATGCTCTGCAGATCCTTCCACTGCAGGCTCCCAAGTGCTTTGATGTGCAAACTGTGTCGCCTAGCTGTTGGTATGGATTAGCATTTTCTGGATTTATGGATTAGCTACTAAACATGTTGCCTGTCCAAAAAAAGTATTTTTTACCTGAGTTCATGATGGAGGTGTTTTTACCTGCCCTGAGTTATATCAGTTATACGGTTTATCAGGAATTATAAACATTTATACTGTTTATCAGGATTTAAACACCTTTCTTAAGTCACTGAGCCTCCCTCCCTGACTGAATTTCCTGTGGGATTTCATGTGGTCACCCTCACTGTCAGCACTGGGGGTGGATCTGTTCTGTAGAATCACAGAATGGTTTGGGTAGGAAGGGACTTTAAAAATCACTTCAGCAGGTCCTTGTCTTTCCTGTGCTGGGACCCCAGAGCTGGATGCAGCACTGCAGGTAGGGTCTTACCAGAATGAAGTAGAGAGGCAGGATCACCTCCCTTTACCTGCTGGCCAACCCCTCCTTGGTCCAGCCCAGGATTCAATTTGCTTTCTGGGCTGTGAGCACACATTGCTGGTTCATGTCCGTGTGCTGGTTTGTTCTGTGGAAGCTCCCCACCACTGAGTTCGATCTCATTTAGGTGAGCAGTTCATTTCCCAGGCAGTAGGTGTCATTCCTGTAACTTGAGATCTCACAGTTATATTTCTGTCTTTCTTCAGCTTCACATAGGTGTCAGGATGGATAGACATCTTTTTCCCTGAAAAGAGAGTAAAAGAGAGGGAAAAAAAAGCAAGCTGTGTAGTACTGTGACTAATACTGTGCCACGGGTGCAGGCAGAGGGAGATGCTCCAGCAGTTTGTGTTTCTGCAGTAAGGCTGGTCAGGCCCACTCCTTGTTTGGCGTGAGCTCCACAGTGCCAGCATGCTGTCCTTCCTCAGCTGGTCTGCAGCTGCTAAATCTCTTAACCTTTTTGGCATCATTGCTTTATCTGCTGGAGGATGACAATTCTTACCTGAGAGGGAATTAAGACGATTAAGTAGCTGTGTCTCAGTCTAGCACAGGATTTAAGGCTTAAATTTGGTCCTGTTGAAGTCCTTGCTTTGCTAGATTGGTGTCTCCTGTTCAAAAAGCAATTCCAAGGATGACAACCATCTTTATAGCAAATGCAAAGCATTACAGCAAAGTTCATTGTGTATTGCCATCCATTCATTCCTTCCTCCCCTTTCTTCTTTTCCCATTCCCATCATTCGCTGCTTCTTAGCCAGCGTGTGTGTAGCTTCCTTCCTTTATCCCTTGTCAGTAAGCCACTCCCTCAGTAATGAGGAGATCTGGAAAATACAGTGAAATGGCATTAAGAAGAAGCAGGGCTGTGGCCACCATAATCCCTTTAATTGCATGCTGGATGCTTTTCTTTCCACAGCTGTCCACGGTGCAGGAGCTCGGCTGCAGCCAGGTTCCGAGGGTCTGTGTTTGCATGCAACAGGAACAGCTAAACACACCCAGGGCTGCTGAGTGCTCATGATGAAAGGATAGCTTAAATAAGTAAATTCATGTGTAAAAGCTGTAGTTGGAAATGTCTGTTATGTGTGTGCTGGATGAGTAGGAATATTTCTTCAGCACTGAACAGACTAGCACTGGTTGATTCATGGTTCACAGTCCAGGGGACATCAAAAGGGAGATCAAAAAATGCCTATAAAAATTTTAAAAATCAGAAACAAGGCAGTTTAAAATCATCCCCATATGCACATATTTTGTGCAGTTTGTATATGTGTACCTATTCCTGTTAGCTCCTTACCGTTCTTATTACCCACTTAAAATATTTTGATACTACAATCACTTTATTACATGGCTCTGTGTTGTCTGTCATTCTAGTTCCCACCTGCCAAACAGTAGTGGGATTTGAGATAATCTGTGAATTTCATTTTGAAAAGGATTTGTGATTTAAAATGAGAGAAATACTGGACGAGTATATTTTGACAGAATGAGGTAACTTTAAGATTGAGTTCATAATGAATTAGTGTTGAGTGCTGAACACATTTGCATGCTAATCTTTCTTTTAATTAACTAAGTACATCACCTAGGTGAATGTAAGTCAGTTTTTGATCCCACAGCTGTTATGTTGAGAAGTAAGGGTTGTAGCATTCAAATAAAGCAGCCCTCTCAGGCAATTAATTTTTTTTGACTATTCAGTAAGTAGAAGAGAGAAAACATGGACCTACATGTTCATTTTACCTGTATGCTTAATAAAATGTCCTTTATCTGTCCCTGTCTGTTGTTTTGCTTGTCTGGTAGTAAGAACCATCACTGAGTAGGTGGAGCAAGGAGTTACATCTCTTCATCACACTTTGGCACGTGCAGTATTGTCCATTGGAGGTGCTGCTTTGTCAGCTGTCACCAATGTGATCCACAACTCACAGCACCAGCTTGGATTCCACTGGTAGCCAGCCCAGTGTTGTGATGGATCCTCCCAGAGTCTGACCTGCTGCCCCCTGGCTTTGTGTTTATTTGTTTTAATTGGTGCTGAACTGTCAAGCATTAGTTCACAGTGTACGGAATCACACACAGCTGTCTCCAGGGCCCCCATGGTGAGAGGGGTGATGCCCAGGGATGTCTGATTCATCACACACCCAGGAGCAGTCCAGAGGCACTTTGCTGTACCTGCAAGTCAGCCTGGAGCCCTCAGCCTCCCTCCTTGGGGATTCCAGCTGCCCACAGCTAATGCTGGAGGCAGGGGGAAAGCTGGCTGATGCTGCAGCATTAAGAGCCTAATCTTGAAAGGACTCATACACATTCCTGACCTTATTCCTGGGAACAGCATCCTTGGTGTTTGTGAACCTAATGGCTGTTGTGATGAGACCACTGACCGTAATAAATGTAAGCATACGTGCAAGTATTGAAGGGATTGGGGTCTGATGGAGCAGTGAAGGCTCTGTTCTTCATTTGAGGGCAGAATGCAGCAGGGAAAATTTGTAGGTTTTAGGAGGGGAGACAAAAGTTATTCCTGTCTTCTGTATGGAAGTCCTCGCCTTTAACATATATAAATAGGAATATAAGCATCTTGTTTAAAATATTCCCCACAGCCCCAGTGAACAATTATTACCTGAAGACCTGTCAGTAAATCAAAACCAACCCCAGCCCTTGGGGGAGCAGAGGAGGTGTGCAGGTGGTACAAGGAGCAGGTTTGCTGGGAAACAGTGTGGAGGGCTGGGGCTGCCAGAGCCATCCTAGTGAGGCAGGTGAGGTGGGTCTTTCCCTTTCAGGGGTTCATAAACAAAAATGGAAATAAGAAGGAAACAGAAAGATGGTCAGTGTGTTTAGTATAGCTGAGGAGTGTGTGTGTCTTATTGGGAGGTCCCCCAGAGCTTGTTGTATTAACCCCAGGGAATGCCCCCTCATTTTATATTCCTCAAGATGTGACCCAAGGGTGAGCTGCAAGGGTCTGCTTGTCTCTTCTGTCCTGGCTTGCTAACCAAAAATAGTGCTGGAACTGCATGACTGCAACTCTTTGCAGGAGCTCAAAAAAACCTGTGCCAGCATACTATTTTAAAATTTCATGGTATTAAATATGAGAGTGTTACAGGAATAGCAGAGGGGACACTGAGCCAGCAAGCTAGGGAATGTGGAAACAGGTTTGTAAGAGCAGTAAAGGCACACAAGGACATTTCTCAAGCTATGGAGTGTGTTCAGAGGTGTGTGGGGTGAATGCCTTGTGTGTGCATTTAGATGTTACTGCTGTCCTGAGTACTGGTGCAGGTTTGGTTTAGTGAGTTCTCCCAGCTTCCAGCTGGCTCAGTCTCCTGAATGAGTTCCCCAAGGAGCTGTGTGAATGTGTCAGCACCACAGCAGTGGCAGTGGCAGGGAAGGCTGTGATGCCCCACGACACAGCAGGTCAGCCCAAGTGGAAATGATGCTCCTTGTCTGACCCTCCTCACAGTGCTGATTTCATCCTTGCAAGAACTCACATTTGGATCACTGCATGGTCTGATTAATCCAGTGGTTTGCTAAGGACTTCCATGCTAGATTGCTAAAAGAATATTCCTTTTTCCTCACGCAGAAATGCTTTCTATGGTCTCCAGTCTCTGATCTCTTTGTTACTTTGGTCAAAGTCTGTCACTGCAACCTCAGTTGCACCCTAATGCCAGCTGTCATCTGTTGTTGCTATCAGGACCTCTTCATCATCCTTTTGCTTCAGAGGTTTGGACACCTTTCGTGACCCTTAAAAGATGATAATCCTGAGTGGACATTGCAAACAAACAACACAACTAAAGGTTCCCTGGAAAAAATATTTAAAGGTATGCCCGGGTATTAAAGGTTAAGCTTGACCTTGCTAGAGCCCTTGTCTTCTATTTGAATGCAGTGGGATTATAATCTAATATCAATTTCCATCTCTGATTCCCCAACACCCATCTCAGTATGATACTGAACTGCAGTTCAGTTTCACAGATGGTACCTGCATCACAGAAAATATTAGATGACTAGTGCCCTAAATACGACAGAGTGCATTTGTCTACACATCTGTGTATACAGAAAAATCTCTTTAATGGTAAAAAGCATAGTCACATAAGAGAAATGTGAAGGGAGTTTGCTAGAAGACTCAGTGGTGACTTTTTAAGTGTTGGAGCAAGATAAGCAAAATGAGAAGACCTTAAAACTGTGAATAAACATGGCAACTCAGTTTTACATGTCTGCCTAAAGAAGCAGGCTTTTATGATTTTTTGTAATTTTATGACAAACAAGAACTTTGATAACTGTTGTGTTTTCCCAACAGTAAAAAAACATGTCAAATATTTTCGTGACCTGCTATTTAAAAAATAACCACATCAAATGCTTCAGCTTCCTTGAGGATTGTTGCATTTTCCTTCAGGACATGCATTTCTCATGGCCCATCAACATCTGTTCAGCTCTGGCAGTGCAGGACGATGAAGTGAAGACTTCCAGGGTCTGATTTTCTCTCCAGCCTCAGGGCACCAAAGGAACTTTAGTGAAGACAGAGAGGGAGAGCCTTTATGGAGACTGAGCATGCAGCAGCCCTGGCAGTGTGTCCTCAGTGGGATGCACAGCTTTGAGTACCCCTTTCCTGGGGGTTGAATTCATTGACAGCTCAGAACTGTTGATATGGGGGGAATTTTTTGCAGCATCTCCCCAGGTTTTTGCTGTCTCTCTCTCTTCCAAAGCTGTCTGAACAAGGATTTGAAGGAAAACTAATCCAAATCACCAAAAATGTGAATGTAAAGTAAATTAGGTAAACTAAATTAAATCATTGTATATATTATCTGATTCAGCATTCAAGTGACCTTAATTTGATTAAGCTTAATTCACATCAAAGTAAATGATACTAAATATGAAATAGGGTTGATTTAATTAATAATGAGTGAGTCTGCAGGGATCTAATGTGGTTTGATTCATTACAGAAATGTTAATTCAGATTACCTTTCTAGAGTTTTCTCATGTAGATAAACCTTACAGGACAGGTTATTAGTTAGGCCTAAACTGATGTAATTGTGTGTTTTTTCCCCCTTGGCTGTAGAAGAACCTTCCCACTGCTCTCCTCTTGTGACAGTTCATGACCATTTTGTTGTGGGATGTTTTGTTAATTTGTTAATCCAGGCAAAAGAAATTCATCAGTTTTCTGTTGGCTTAGTCACCTTTTCACCTGATTTGTGGTGCACCACAGGGTGAAGACAGGAGTGTGAATGTGTGATCAAGGTGGACAGGGTGGGAACTCACTTCAGGTTAACCTTTGTGCAAGAGGCACCCTTCTTACACTCACACTCTGTTGGGTTACACAGCACATGGACAGAAGAAATGAGCTTTGCTGGAGTTGCTTCAAGTCAGATAACCACCAGTTTTGATTTTCTTGGTGTTGAGGTACAGCTGTGACGTGTTGCTTGGCTTTGGCTTGTACTCTTTCTCTCTGGCATTTTTGTCTACTTTGTGCCTCAGTAGTACTACAGAGCATGTGGTTCTGAGCAGCATCACCTGAGTAGCTCATGCCCTCAATACACTGCAGCTCTACTGACCCATTTTCTGACTGCTTTTCTTCCTTTTCTGTTGGTGGCCTTGAAGTTCTGGGAAAATATTTCCTGCTATATGATTACTGAGGGAATGGACTCACCATAATTGTGAAGGTGGGATAGCTGGAGTTGCTGAGACCTGCAAGTCTTTGTGTAGGGTGTTTTGTAAGGATGGACTTTGTTTTCAAAGAATTGTGCCAAACAGTGCTGTGATTCAAGTGTAAAACTTGAACTGAAGCACCTGACCATTTTCAACAATTTGCCAAGTTGAAAATACTGGAGAGACTTGAGGAGAGGGGTGGATGGTAAATATGAACTATATACAGCAAAGATTATCTAATTCCATATCTCGGGGTTTTTTTCTTTATTACTTTCCCTGAATCAGAGTAAGCTATTTGAAGGTATTTGAAGAATACAGAAATTCTCCAAAACACGTCCTGAACTTTAACTAGAACCCTAACTTTGATGCAAAAGCCTCTGAGCTTTGGAAAGTGAGGTGGAATAGAATACTGTGCTTCAAAATTCACTCGAGGTCTGTCCCCAGAGTACTAGAAAATGCTGACTGTTCCTGCTAGCATCTTCACACCTTCTAGTTTGAGTTTGCACCAGGGGTCACTCCCAAATAGTGGCCAAAGCAGTGCTGTCAGCCTTTAGAATCTTCCTGTGATTATTTGGTTCATTCTTTCTGGAAACCAGGCTTCGAAACCACCGAGCTGTGCCCATCTCATCCTGTTTGAATATCAGCACACCCAGACACGTAAACAATGTGCTTCTTCAAGAGGCAGTGAAAATCAATGAGGCTTTGAAAACACATACCCTTTAAAGTCATGGCCTTATTTGGGAACTTGCAAGAAGCTTGGCTGTCACAAGAGAATACTTTGGCTCCATGACAATTTTCTTTTATATGGTTCTTCAGTGAGGTAACTCCTGGGTTTGTGCAGTGATAGCTTGCAAGTGTTGTGTGTCTTTTTCACCCCTTCCCAGGAATATTTGCTTGAGGAGAAACCAATATGCTGGTCAAGAGACCAAAGACCCCTTTTGACCTCTCTTTGTCCAAAGTATGTAGAGAAAAAGCAGATTTTCAAAGATAAAATAAAAAAATTCCTGGTATTTCAGTATTCCTGAGCAAACTCACATGTTTTTATCATAATTACTTCTCTATACCCTTTTTCTTTCTCACTACTTGTTTGTTGAGTGCTGCCTTCTGTTTATGTAAGTGTGGGATTGTTAGGAATAATCTGGTCTGACATCACACTTTTGATCCTTACTCCTTGGGAACATTTCCTTTATGTCCCTAACACCTTGGGAACTGTGGTGGGATAAAAGAGCCTGCATGATAAAGATAAATAATAAACTGAAGGGAGAGTGTCAGAGGTAGAAACATTTTAGACTTGGAGTTGTTTGGGGACAGAGAGGAGAGAGATTATCTCAGCAGCATTTTGAAAGGGTTTCAGAGGAGGTAGTTGAAAGAAAAAGGGGAATTAGAGAAGAAAGGTGTGATTATAACCTAAAAATCACTGTGGCTGTTTCTGAATTCTCTGTCTATATGATACAGAGGTGGAATATAAAATTACTTCAGAGACTTAAGCTGCACAATTTAGTGAATTCTGAAGGAAGAAGGGCCTTCAGGCCACACTGATGTTGGAGACCTGGGGCACAATGATGGGCAATGCCATATGGACCTGTCACAACATGGATGCCAGAAAGGACACCCTCAAGCATCAACAATACTCTTAAATAATTACAGTTTTGGGGAAGTTGAGAAGTTGGGGTAAGAGGGTGAGGTCAGCACAGTCTGGTTGTGGGACTAGTACCTATCCTTCAGATCTTGCTCCCTACAAAATACCCTTCTCCCCAGGATATTGAATCCTCCCCTCCAGCATCCTTGTTGGGTTTCCCTTGACCTGTTCTTGCCATTCCTGTGCTTGTAAGTGACCCAACACACATTTCAGCTCTTTTCTGCTCTGCCTTTCTGTTCCTGAGGAGGTGGGGAGGCAGCAGCACAGGCTGGGCTCTGCTCCCATCCCTGCACTGCAGTGACAGTGGTAATATTTGGCTGGTGCTGCTGTGTCTTTGGAGAAAGGGCAGGGGGAGAGGGCAGAGTGCCTGGAGCAGAGGCAACCCAAGGGTCCAGCACAGTACTAATGCCACTTAATATTGTGCATCCAATACCAGCCTGAGGTAGCAAAAGGGGCAGTGCCCATGGCAGTGGATGGAAAAGGAAGATCTGTGAAACTTGAGAGCTTGAGCTGTTTGCAGCCTATGTGGGGAATGTATCTAGGAATGTGAGGCTGGAAGGAGCAGTGTCAGGCTGATGTGCAGTCCTCTGAGAGAGAAATGTGAGGTAAAAATGTTGAGGAATAGGGATTCTTGCGTGTGGCTGGAAACCTAGAAGGAATTTCAGGAGCAAGGGGAATAGTTTTTGGATAGTATTTGACAGTTTGTGATCATTTCTCATTTTTTGAGTCTTGTGAGTTAATTTCCAAAGCCTTGCTATTTCTGTCTCTGCTTTCAAGGTCGTTGGGATGCACTGGTTATTCTGTAGCTTCATTCATTAGAAATTAGCTAAGATGGAATTTGACTATGATGTTTATCTGGGATGACCTGAACCATTTGCTTCAGGAAGTCATTCATACTTGAAAAGACAGATGTATCCCATGTTAAAGGACAGGTCATGCTCACCTCTCTTTCCCTCCAAAGATGAGGGAAGTAGGATTTGACTCATGAACAAATACATAATACTTGAAGATACGAGTCAGTTGTCTGAACTGAACTGGTGCCCAGTTCCATTTCAAATGACCTGGAGTATCCAAGTGCTGGATGTGTGGCCAATGGCCATGACCAAAGCCCAGCTGGATGCCAGACACTGTACACATGCTTGGATCCCTGGATTTGACCCCCAAGCAATGCTAGGCAGGATGGCACTGGGAATACACAGTGTTCCAGCTGTGAGCACTGCTTGGAGGGAAAAGCTTTTGCTTGCTGCAGTTTGCTGTGGGGTTTGGTGTGCAAATATGAGTCAGTGCAACTAGAGCCAGATGGCTGTCATTGCAAAACTCACTCCTGATTTCCCCTTCTGTCCTTTCCTGGTCCTGGATACCTCCTTTGTATGTTTTTGGGATGGACAAAAGTGTACCCCATTGCTTTTCCCAAGGTTGTGACCTGATTGTGGGACAGATTGGATGTGTTCTATGTGGCTTGCCTCTTAGTCGAGCCTAAGTGATGAAAAGGGCCCCCTCAGCACAGGCAGGGAGGCAATTGGTGTTGTACTAAGCTAGAGTTATGGTAGTGTAAGGCAGTTTGTACTACTGATCCTGACTTGGCTGTGAAAATGCTACTAGCTCTACCACAGGTAGTTAATCGTGGTTGTATAGGCTATACTTAGGCAGATTTTTTGAAGACAGAATGAGAAAATGGGATCATGGAGTTGAGAAATGATAAGCCATGCAATTGTAGCTAGGCAAGTAGACCTCCTGCTCTGCTCCTCCTCCCAAGCTGTCCTGGTTTCTTCTGGCTGGGTCTTGGACAGCAGTGGTGCATGGCCAGGGCTTAGGGCTGCTGGGACAGGTCACAGTAATGGTTTGATCTGTTGAAGACTGGTTCAGACTGTGCATAGTGCAGAGGTCTGGGAGCTGGCAGAGCCAAAATGAGAATTCAGACTTCATCAGTAACTTTGCTACACAGTCCTGAAGCAAAGAGTGGGGCTTTACTCACTATTCCAGCCGCCACGTCAGAAATCATGTTCTTATCAGAGAAGATACAGGAAGAGTAGGAGATGCATGGAAAATTCTAGTTATAGAACACAAAACAAACTCCCCCTGATGTGGGAACTCTGTTGGTGTTCTGCTTTTATGAATTTTTGTGCTTGTCCTTTTGTTAGGAAATTGAATCTCAGCCCTACTACCACTGGAGACTGGAGAACTGATGAGGTTCAGATGATGTGGGGTCCTAAATGCTGCCTAGGTTCATGGATTGTAAAAAGGCTTTTGCTGTGATGCAGTTTTTGTAATTTTCATGCATTTGACTCCAAAGGGTAACATGTAGCTTATGTTAAAAAGGTATTTTTGTATTCATTTTGACACATCCTTTAATTAAAGTGTCAGATGCAATACTGTTTCATTTAAAAAGCCAGTGGACCCTATCCAGTGACTCCAGCAGAAGCAGAAAAAAAACAGGAGCTGTGATATTTCTCAGCTTCTTAAACAAAAACAAACCGAAAACCCAGTTTTTCAATCTTCGGTCTTTCTTTATGTGAAGAACATGTGAGGGATAGAAACATGATATTCAAAACAATACTTTGCAACATGAACTTCCTGCTTTGGTTTTGATTTGCCGTAGAATATCATAAAACATTTCTCCTTGCTAGGTCTGGCTCAAAAATATTGTGTCTTACTGATGCTCTGCAATGAGATTGGTAAAGCTGGCACATATCCTTTGGCCCTCTGCAGAGATCAGCATGGCCAAGCCACATGCATTTCAGAGAAAGGCCCCCCTGAGGTTCTCCTGGCTTGTAGAATATACTTGTGGCCACCCCTAACTTTGCTCCAGCCTTAAGGGAAGAAGGCAGCATAAAGTCTCCACATTGTGGTCTCATTGTGCCAGTGGTTCTCATTAAAGATGGTGTATAATCCTTCCTCCCCAATGTGTGCTTTCCTTAGGGAACAGGCGTTGTCAATAAGTAAATTCCACATGAGATATCACAGAGGGGAGAGGTTGTGGGAATGACCTGATGCTGCTGGTGGAACATCTGCTGTAGCAGCCAGACACACTTTGGGAGCAAACTGTTCTGTGTCCAAGGGATGGGAGGGTCCTGCTCACAGAACCAAAGAGTTTTGGAGGCTGGCAAGGAGATCTGGAAATCACTGAGTCCAACCCTTGCTCAGGGCCTTGTCCTAATGAGTTTTGAATATCTCCCAAGACACTGGTGCCAGCTTTTCTAGGCGACCTGTGCCAGTGTTTGAGCACACAAGGTAGAGAAGTTTCTTATCATTTCTGAATTAAATTTCCTGTATTTCAAAATTTGTACCTACTGCCTCTTGTCCTGTCCCCTCTGAGAAAGGTCTGACTTGTCTTCTTTACTCCCTCATTGTGTATTTTTACACAGTGGTGAATGTGTCTATAATGATGTGATGTCAATTGCCTTACTGGAGGCAAGACTTGTTCATGCAGAGTAGGCCAGAACCTGGCCAGGGTGACAGTGGTGTCACCTTCCTCTGGTAGAAGCACAGCTCCAGTGGCACCACACACTGGCAACTCTCTCCTTCCAGTGAGGTCATTTGGACTAGTGTGTAAAAGTGCTGATGAGTGCTAGGGTGTAATGAAGCCTTGGAGGAATCAGAACTTTGTGAGTTCTCATGGGAGTGAGGAAATGTTGTTCTGAAATTGCCACAGCTTAGGTCTGTTGTTGCTGTCAGAAACTGTTTCTGAACAAAGAATTCCACAGTGTGTGTGAATAATTCCTGCACACATTTATTCTAACATCTTTTGCATCAGATGTAAGGAAAAGAAAAATCCGTGGGGGTTTTTTTTCAGTTTTTTTGTAGGAAGAAGGGGGAGAATACATGCTAATGTGATAGCAGTGCAGCTCAGTTTTGGCAGATTCTCTATCAACAGCACCTTACACCGAATAACCCCCACATGTAGTGGCCTTCCAGCACCTAAAGGAGAGCTGGAGAGGGACTTCCTATAAGGGCTTGCAATGATAGGCCAGGGGGGAATGGCTTCAAATTGAAAGAGGGGACGTTTAAATTCGGGATCAGGAAGAAATTCTTTACTGTGAGCATGGTGAGGCACTGGCACAGGTTGCCCAGAGAAGCTGTGGCTGCCCCAACCCTGGAAATGTTCAAGGCCAGGTTGGATGGGGCTTGGAACAACCTGGTCTAGTGGAAGATGTTCCCACCTATTGCATGGGTTGGAGTGACATGATATTTAAGGTCCCAAACCATTCTTTAATTCTGTGTTCCTGGTGGAATTCCAGGTCTTGATATAGTCTGAGCTTTCACATTATGTGTATGTAAAATCCCCATGATCCAATGGCTCCTACGACCAGGGTGCTGTCATCTTGTGCTGCAGAGAGCTTGCTCAACAGGTAGTTTAGCCATGGAGTTTTATCAACTGCAGTGAGGTTACTTTTGGCCAAGAAGCAGAACTGTAAAACTCAGCCTTCATTTTTTCCCCTTGCTTACATCCTACCATTTGACTAGAGAGAGGTGAGGTGTAAGTGTTACAACCACCCCAGGAGGCAAGGGTGACCCATGTTTTAATAGATCCCATGGAGCAGAATAGAGGGAAACCACGCTGAATGCTCAGTGTCTGTAAATGTTCATATGTAGGGTTCATTGTAGAACAATTTGGTTGTGCAGGAAAACAGATATGTACCCATTTTGGTTGTTGTAATCTACAGCCAATATGACAATTGTAAGCAATATGACAAGCATAAAAATATCACTGAAGGAAATGTATAAGAAAGAGAAAGAAAGGATAAGAGTAGAAAGATCTCACCACTCTTGGGCCTGACACTGAGGCTTGGTTGTTTTGTTTTTGATGTTTGTTGGTGATGGTTGCAGACTGATTCCATGAGGAGGTGGTAGTGGTGGTAATCCTAAAGAGGGAGTGGAGGAAAATGCCCAGACCATCGCATCTACTGGGTTTATATTTTGTCAGGCTCAGGTAGGAACGCCCAGGTAGCTCCCTTGGGGCGGGGACTTTAGGCGGGGTGATGGAATGTTGTGGATCAGGGAGACGCTGAGGGAGCCTTTGGCACCTTCGAAGATGTTACAGCTGCCTGTTACATCAGTGCAGTCGGGTCCATTACGGCCCATTATGGCCCATCAGCAGAGATGAAAGCCTTCAGGCCACACGTGAGTGTCCCGGTACTGCCTGGCAGGGGAATTGTCGCACTGGGTTCACTGGAGTGAGGACGAGGGGACAGGACCCGCCTGGCGGGATTCGCCTCTGTCCTTCCCTCGCTCCACACCAGCTGTGGCCTGAGGGGCTGTGCTCACCCCCTACGCCTGGGGGGGATCCTTTGCACATCGGCAGCTTCCCCCCGCCCCCGAATGTCCGAGCCATCAGCATTCCAGCCTCTCTTCCAGTTCCTACATTCCTCTCCCCAGACCTGGGATGATTAAAAAATAGTATCCCCGCTATCTTATCTCATGTTCCCCTCACAGTCCCAATTCCAGTTGATAGGCATATCTGGGGAGTTGTGAGCTTCGGGGATGGTTGCTGGTGGACACCTGCTTCTTTGCAGTTTGCTCCAGTGGGCAAATCCCTTCTATGGTTTTAGAAATGTTTATTCCACTAACTGTTTCAGTCTCTCACAATAGGATGACCCAGTTGTTACTAGGAATACTCTTCTAATGTTTACCAGAGGAGATGTCTAGTAGACACTGATATTTTCCGTGCAGAATAACTTCTGTCCAGCCAGTATACTTGATAATGAGTCAGGCAATTATGTGCCCATTTGTGTGGGGGAAGTCACTTGATTCATGGCTGCTACTTTTGACTGCGAGAATGCCACGGTACAGTTCAAACACTTACAAGATGAAGGCCACTGGCTTGCTTGGAGATGGCAAGAACCCAGGGTGTTTGTGGTGGTATGTGTATTTCTGTTCATGTCTGAACCACACAGGTGTGTGTTTGTTGAGATATGAGGTGTGCACCCACATAGGTGTCCAAATGTTTTATTGTGAATTGCCCTTTAGTGGATGTCCATGGTTTCTTCACACGCTATTTCCAGTTCCACTGACATTTTGTTTGATAGTGGTGATAATGCTGGTTGAGTTTTAGCCTCTAACTTCCCTTTTTCCCCCCCCCACTTAATCCCTCACAACTTGGAAAAAGTCAAATTGACTAATTTTAGCTAGGTTTAAGGAAGTTTTCAACATACATTTCCTTTTATTTTCTCTAATAGTGTTTTCTGTGTTCTGCTCTGTGTTTGTACAGATACTAAACAGGAAAGATGTAGCTGCTGTAAGATACTGTGTCTGTCAGGTGAATATTGAGGCAGTGTAATTCATTATTACAAAGCAGACTTCTGTCTGCAGCATGATTCAAATTTATCTGTGCTGAACTGAAAAAAAAAAAAGGTTGATAATTGTTTGTCTAGGAAAAGTAATACATTACTACCTTGCACTTCAAATTTGTGTAGCCTTTCCTTGGAAGGCATTTTTGTCTTTTAATCAGTAGGGTCATAGAATGGTTTGGGTTGGAAGGAGCCTTACAGACCATCTCGTTCCCATCCCCCTGCCATGGGCAGGGACACCTTCCACCAGACCAGGTTGCTCAGAGCTTCATCCACCTTGGCCTTGAACACTTCCAGGGATGGGATGTCCACAGCTTCTCTGAGCAACCTATTCCAGTGCCTCACCACCCCCAAAGGAAAGAATTTCTTCCTAATATCTGTTCTTAACTGACCTTTCAGTTTGAAGCAGTTGTCCCTTGTTCTGTCACTATATTTTGTATGATTTAAAATAATTTCTCATGAACAGGAAGCAATACCCAAATCCTGGTCATATCAACTAACATTTGCAACCTATACAGACTGAATCTTAGTTTTCAGTTATTTGGTGGCTTGACCATATTTCTTCTTTTACCAGTTTGAATTTATCTCATATATCCTTGTCTGTTGTTTATGTAAACTGCTTTTCCATTTTCAGTTTTCTGTGGTGGTCAGCACCATACAGTCCTACACTTGACTGGATATTTCAGGCACTGCTGCAGTGATCGATAACTTAATAATCCGTATGGAGCTTTTAGTTTTCACCCTGACTGGCTCAGTTCTGTTGGATTGCTAGTTGTGACTTGGTGCTATCCCCAAGGGCTGATGGAAAATCAGTAAGAACCCCATTCTCTCTGGTTCACTCCAGTGCATCTTCCCTAAAGCAACAGGATAAGGCAGATGAGGCTGTATTTGGAAAGACATGCCCTTCCAGCCCTGTGAGTTGCTGTGTGCTCATCTGCACCTGGTACAGGGTATCTGTTCATGAAAATGAAAATGATGTGTGATACTCCCAGTATGATAAGAGTAAAGCCGTGGGAGCAGAATGTGGGATCACAGCCATCCTGTGATCAGGAATCTCAAATCCTGAGATTTGCAAAGCATGAAGCATACTTGGGCCAAAGTTGAGAGGGAAAAAAAAAGTGGTTTTTTTCTGTGTAAATATTCATGGGCTGTGATAATTCCAAGATATATAAATGAGGTAGGATTTTTTTTTTGTGAAGGTTGATATTGGGAAATCAAAACTTTGTGGTCAGCCTGAAAAACTGAGACTTAAAGGAGAAGCCAGAAATATGCTGGATTATCCTTGTGCATCAAAATTCACATTATATTTTAAGGCAACACATAATAGAAATCCCATTGGTAAAAGGAGGAAAAAAATGTTCATTTTTGCCCCACCCATCCTTCCCTTTAACAGCTGAAGCTTTAAGTCAACACTCCAACACTGAATACATCCTTGTTCTGTAAACTTAAGGGCACTGCAATTGTTTTCACAATTTCCTCAGTACCTGAACAAACTAAGGTAGCCACCCCTTTTCTATTTCAAGAAACATTTTTAAATCTTATGTTCTTAATCCCAAGAAAGACTTTTGAACTCAGAGACAATCCTGTCGAAAGGAGATTTCGCAGCGTATTCTGGGATGCTGCCTGTAATTGCTGCATTCTCCACTGTGCAGAAATTTTGGAGCTGCAATGAATGAACACTCATTAGATATGCTCTTGTTGGCTCATTTCCCTTCTCCTTTCTGTTTTCTTCCTCATGAATTGAAATGAATGTTGAATTTTTCAGCACAGTTGCAGGGTTTTTTTTAGAGTGGTCTGAATATCACTTCAGCATAATGATAATGCAGGCTTAATGACAGAAGTCCACTGTTTTAGTGGCTTTCTTCCTTTCTTGAGCAAGGGAATAAGCAGTTACTTCATTAAAACATCTCAGTCTGTTTGTGATCGGATAATGCCACCAAGCATCTGGCAAAGACTTTGGTGGAATCTCAGGTCAGGAGGACAAATACTGATACACTGATACAGTAAATAACAATAACGCAAGATGTTACACTTGAGGAAACCAAGCTCTCAGCAGAGTATCAGCATGAGGCCCTGGGACGGCAGTGAAATACTAGATAAAGCCAGAAATTTCACCAGTATCCTCTGCCTTGTTCTGGTTTGTCATATTTCCAGGCTTTTTTTTGCATCCTTTGCTTTTTTGACAAGCTTTCATCAAGGATAACCACTTCTATTACAGTCTCACTTGTTTGTTAGAGCCCAGCATTAAAGTTGAAAATTGTTTCCCAAAAGCTACTGCTTGTCTTCAGTGGGAGGGACACTCAGTGTCACATCATTTTGGTCTCTGATCAGAAGGTGGGGTCTGGGTCCCACAGTTCCCATTACATTAATTGTCCCACCCAATGTTTAGTAAATTTTTCTTTCATGTGACATAATTTCAATTTTTGGTACAGTGAGGGACATTTGTCATCAAGTGTCTGGACTGGTTATACTGCCAGAAAGGGAATAAATAACTTCTTGTAAAAAATTTCATTGCTGATTGTGGTTTCTGTCATAATTTCTGTCTGTTTCTCAAGACTTTCAGTCTGGCTCAGGGCACAGGAAGTTACAGTCTTTGCTAAAAAGTTATAAGGAGGTATTATAGCCTTGCATTTATTTATGTACTTGGCCATTGCATGTATTCATGTGACTTTCTGAAGCCCCTGCAAGTTCTGTTTGGTAAAATTTCATGCTGAGCCTCATTCATGTCTACAGTAGGACATGATGGTCTCAGATCTTACTGTTGAACATGGGAATCCTAGCAATTAATTAACCAGAACTGGGACTATTGGTTGTCTCACAAGATAGAAGTCCTGCTGTTTCTGTCTGTAATGCTATCAGCTGTTGTGAAAGTGCTGGCCAAGAAAAAAAAAAAATTAAAATGTTATCCTAATGAAACCTTTCAACAGCTGACCTCTACTGTATATGAAAACATTGTGGAGGATGTTTGCTTTTCTAGTTCCTCACAGTGAACTCATTGATGACAGAAGCCTTGACTTGAACAGCTGACTATTTATTTGCGTTGTGGCTGCAGAAATTGGAAGACCAGATAGTGATTTTGTCAACTTTGTTTCAAGAAGAATGTTTAGGGGAAGCAGTATGTTTGCTCTTCATTCTGTAGAAAGGTTTTATTTTAGATAAGCAGCATGAAAAAGAAACACGTTTCGAGTAAATCCAGTCCTCTTCCACTTGATTCAAGTTATTGGAAGATTGTGGTGAGTAAGAAAACAGAACTTCAGAATTCCATCCTTCTCCCATGAGGGCTCTTGGCTGGCTCTGAAGGTATAAAACTATTTCCTACAAAGTCAGTAGCAGAACAGTTACTTGCAAGGGGTACTTCTCCTGTGCCCAGCTGCTTGGGAGCTGTATACAGTGAGCATACTTGTAGTGAAGTTCAGCCTAAATATGGAAGGCAGCTTCTCTTGATGGTTGCATTGTTCTCCTCTCTGCCAATTTTAATCTTTTATTAGGCTGTAGCCAGAATCACCTACCTCGCAGTCCTTCTCTTCCTGGATGCTTGTGGAAGAATTAATTTCTGTCAGATGGTGTGACTGCATGTGTTTTAGTGTTCCTACAGCGTGCCTTTATTGTCACTTAAAACTATCACATTTGCTTAAAGGAAATAAAATGAAACCCAAGGTCACTACTGCATTAAAAACACCATGTCTCAAGTAAATGTGGATTTTTTTTTGTTTTCAATGCTGGGATTTTTTTGCCATGAGTGCCTTTTCCTTTCATTCCAGCCCTTTTTGCCTGTATTTTCAGAGCCATGAGAACAGATACCACAGTTACTGTGGTCTGTCCCCAGTCACTGTGTCTAGGAGATGTGGCAGTCTGTACACTTTGGATGCCTTTCCAACCTTCAAATCCCACAGCTCAAAGGGGCAGCCATTGCCCTAGAGCACAGTGAACCTCAGGAGCTGTAGCTGGGTTTGGATATTTCAGACTCCAGCCAAAATCCTCCATGTGTTTCCTTGTGCCAGAAACCAACTCTAGCAGTAAAAGAGGCAGGCCAAGGTGGGGAGCAGCCCCAGAGGCAACTTTGAATTTGCTGTCTCCCTGTGACTTTCCCAGACAGCATATTCTCCCACTGCCCCATTCTCTCTCTTTCCCAGGGCTGGGATTGATTTCCCAGGATTTGAATCTCCCTCATTTCCAGCAGTCCTCATCTTTCACCTGCTCTCCAGCCAGCAGGTGACTGGCAGAGCCTGTCCCCGCTCTGGCCATGCTGGCAGCCCTGGGTGGCCCCAGGCTGTGGTGGCCGATGCGGAGGCCGATGCAGTGTGCACATCCTCAGGGTTAAACCTCCCCTGGCCCTCCCCATCCCGCTGCTGTTTGGCTGCCTGGGCAAAGTGTCTCCAGTCCCACAGCTAACACCTAGACCATCCCTAAGCAAACTGGTGGTGGGAGTCATCCAGCCTATAGATTTCCGAGGCATTGCCGTGGGGACGGTGAGCTGCGGCTCCTGGTGTTTGGGGTGTGTGAGCAGTGTTTCCTTAACCTCCGCCCGCCTCGCTGCCGGGCCGTGTTATTCCAGAGGAGCAGATGTGCCGTTCGTTGCCAAGCTGTTCCAGGAGCGTGTCCCTGTGCTTCCACACGCCGCAGCAACGGGACCTCCCCACGGAGTCGGGGCAGGCTGCAGCCCCGAGCCCGCCGTGCCTCGTGGCTCCCGGTTCCCCCGGGCGGGGCTTTTGGCGGTGCAGGGTGGCCGGCACGGGGTGGTGTGGCCGGCACGGGGTGGGGTGGTGTGGCCGGCACGGGGTGGTGTGGCCGTGCCGGCGCGGTTGTCCCCGTGTGTCGCCCCTGGGGTGCGCAGCGGATGCTCTGCCCCCTGCGCTGGCTGCGCTGTTGCCATGGAGATTGCGTGCGCTGTTGCTAGGCAGCTGAAGCATCCTCGCCTGCACACTGCAATGCCACGAAATGCTCAACTTTCCTCATTCCTATCTCCCTTCTGTGATCTCGCAGATATGACTCCTTTGGCTCTTATCCCACTTCATTCAGTTGCACTGCTGCTATTTCTTGGTGTTAACCCTGTAAACCCTAAAAAGCCCGCATGGCACTGCAAATAGGGTTTATGGCAATGAGTTCAGGGTTGAAGGAGTTAAAGTGGTTGGGGATAGACTACAGAGGAAATGATTTCTAGCAGATAAACTACTTTAAATGTTCTGGCTTTCATGGAAGGGGAGGTTTGTGGATGCAGTCTTTTGTTCCATCACTGGTGGTTTAGATGAATAAAAACAGACTAAAATATCACTACAAGGTAAGAAAATCAGCTTGAATGGGCCTAATTAATCTCTTTGGTTACAATATATTTTTAGTTTTTTAATTATCCTCTGCTTGCGCTTGCTGATTTTGGTGTAGCATGTGAACGATAATTTAGCTGTGAAGCCTGTCTCGTACCGTATTTGACTTATTTGGCTTGAATAATAAAGATATCAGCCTGTATTCTCGGAGTATACTGCATTAATCAGACTTGCAGGAATGATCACATGGTACTCTATCGCCTTTTCCTGTTAGCTGCTGCTTGTCAGCAGCTGGCTGAGCTGTAGGCTGCAGGCCAGTATCTGCATACCCTTTCTCCTCAGAATATTCCAAATATACTGTCTCGTCATTATGCATTTTGCTGCAGTTTGACAAACCAAATGGTCCTCTGCACGTTAAGAAGATTATTTTAAATTTCAGAGCATTTGTGTAGTTGCTAGGCCATGTATGCATTTGAAGAATTCAGGTAGGCTCTCTGTTTTATACATCAGTGTGCTTGGGTTTTTGTTCTCACAAGGTTTTTGCTGTGTAATGTCAGTCAGCTCTACAGTTATTTCTTCAATGTGCAGATATTTATTGCGTTTTAGAATCTCTACCCTGTGCATGGGGAGAAGTGTTTGAAGGGTTCGTTGCAGGTAACGGTGGCTTAAGTGCATGATGAAGTGCAAAGCTGGGTAATTGATTATATCTTGCACAAATTTTATAGCCATGCAGCCAGAAACAGCGAGTACAGGGTAGTTATAAATATAAACCAGAAACTGTTCTCTTTAAAAGGGTCTTTGCTATTTTTAGTTCTGGAGAATCTGACAGATGCTCCTTCAAGATAAAATACTGATGGTTATAGAGAACAGAAAATTGATGCTTGGATTGTACATAGGATTATATTTTATGCTGCTGCTGAGTATACATGTCTTTTTCATAACCTTGTAGCTGCAGAATTCCTTATGAATTACATTTAAAATAAGAATATTGTTGAGTTTGTTGGGGTCAGTTTGAAGTTTGCAAACGTTTGAGCAACTGTGATCGTTAGAATATAAAATTAGCACTTTTTATTTGATATGGGTTCTGCTCAGTATTGCCTCTGCCCCCTCCCCTCCTCCATCCCCATCCCCAGTATAACTCCATCCTTATGCAAGTATTGAGGTCTGTTAAAACCCCAATAGATATGTGGAGACGAAACAGAATTTCTACCCTCACTAACAGACAATTATTTTCCTATGCAGTTTGGGACTTGAAAGCATCCTGGTCAATATCTGTGGGGTAGGGAGTGTCTCACTTTTTGTAAAAGGAATTTTTGCTTAATGTGTTCAGTTCTTATAACTTGTGTTATAAAATTGTCCAGATAAAATGGTGCCAATGTTGAAAGAGCACTAGGGATCACCTTATGATACATTTGTCTGTATATTGTTATTATGATGTATCTTAAAAATACCTTTCTTTTTGATTCAAAAAAATAGATTGTTTGACCAAGTATTTAACTAGAGGAGATGATGGATTCTCTTTCTATACAAAATGAGCTTTCTTTATCAAATACCTTAAAATTAAACTTTCTACCTTCAGATGAGGTATTTTTAACATTATTTCTGCCCTTTGTTAGGCAACTATATTGGCAATTTCCATTATTTTGTGACTTGCTGCTCAGTTCTGTGTGTGAGTGGTGGCAAAGCAGGTACAGACACCCCCACTCCCCAAAATGTTCTGACTCCAGCTGCAAGGGCTGGGGAGATCCAGGCTGACTGTGTATATTCCTCCTGTTGTGAAATGCAGCATGAATGTTGTCTGAGGGAAAAGATTTTACTGGAAGACCAGATAATGCTGTGTAACTGCTGTTGTCAGGGCTGTCAGGAGAAGCTTGGAATCTTGACATTGCTGACTGTTGGCAGTAAATTAAGGTGCAAATGGGCCCCAAACTTACTGTGCCCACAGAGTTGTTTGTACTTCTGCCAGTTGGTCGGGTCCTATTCTTAATTGAGTGAAATTCTCAATAAATCTACAATCAGAAAAAAAAAAAAAAGGATGTTTTTAAAATTCTGCTTTAAAAGCCTTATCTGTCTTTTGGTGGCTTTCCTAGACATCTTGGGCCAGAAAGACACCTACTTTTCTGGCAGGAATGGTCAAATGCTGATTACACACCCATTAGGCTTATTAAATTACGTGTCATCCTCTCTTAGACTTGATTTGAAAATAGTATTAACATTTGATGTGCAGACTGCTAGACATTTTCTTTTAAATTTTCTGCACTGGTAAGGCTGGCTTTTCTGTACAGTAGCTTTTAAATGGCATTTATTTTATTAGGAATTTCCATGGTGTTTTGTTGAGGTTGCATCTGCATGTTGATGGGGGTTTTTTTTATGGTATGATTATTCTCGTGCCTGTGGCTATTTTAGATTTTGATGGCATCAAAACATATCTTGCAAGATAAAGATGAAAAAGAGGTCTGGTTGAGCAGTGGGGTGGAAGCCTGGCTGCCTTGGGCTCCTGGAAGCAAGGTGGCTGTAGCAGCAGAGGGCACTCTTCCCTGACCCAAGGGCCCTGGCGCCAGGGCTGCCCCACTCTCTTTTAAAGGTTCCTGTCTTTCATGTGCACAGAACACAGGCTTACACTCATCTCCCACCTTGGCTTTAACCTGAGGTGGATGGTCATATGCTTGGTGCAGCAGCAGGGCTGTTTCCATCCTCCAGTCACCCACAGGCCTTGAGTACCCAAGTGTCCCCACAACTGGGAGCCCAGGGGTGCCTGCTCATGCCAACCCAACCATGACATCTCTGTATGTTACTCTGCCCTTTTTTTTGTCCCCACCCTGGGCCTTTAAGACCTGCAGGACTCCCCAGATGGGTGGTGCAGGCTGTGGCACCCTGAGCCTATGCCAAGAGGCATCCCTGCAGTCAGGCCACCCAAGTTCCCCCACTGATTTCATTTTGATGCAGCCGTCTTCACTTCCCTGGGGAAATGGTGCCAGGTTATTTTTGTGAAGTGTTAAGCAGCTGCTGGACCTCTCTGAAGAACTGCCTCGAACACTGTAAGTGACTCTGGTAACTGGTGTTTGTGAAAACTTATCTGTAAAGCCCTTTGGGATGGAATCTTTCCTGTGTGGTCACTGGCTGGATGAAGAGAGACTTAAGCCTCTGAAAAAATAGGGAGTAAATCCATGGAATAATCTCACAGCTTCTTGTATCAGCCAAGCTTGGTTTATCTTCCTCCTGGAAAGAACCTAATATCCCCTGAAAAACTTGGCTTTTAAAGCAGGGGTTAATGGAGCTAAGCCCCTTCTCAGTCCATATGGGCTTCTCGTTTTTGTGTGCTATGGGTTGGGCCCATTTTATTGCTGATTCCTGCACTGTCTTCATAAAGCCCCAAAGATCATATACATTTGGGTTATAATTGGAGGCAAGATTGTTCATAAGCCGTTACTTTTATGATCTGCTGCAGACCACACTGCTGTGAGGTGACTTTGCACATGAAGCCATCAGGAGGATGGTGCACTTGGCCACGAGCAGTTCTCATTTGGTATCTTCCGCCCAGATTTAGCTCTCTAGTGGCAGAGCACAAATGCATTCTCTTTTCTTTTGTTGCTATGCCTTTATCTTTCTGGGATATTACTTGGTATTCTTCTCAGTGAGCTGGTGTCTGTCTATTTCTGCTACACCGCCCACCACAGCATCACAGTATTTTTAACTACATCTCCTGTTCCCTCCTCCAACGAGCAAAGCTGGGAATGCTACAGGGAGGAAGATGAGTCTGTCAGAGGGAGCTGGCTCTGAGCAGAGGAACTGAAACCCACCCATGAATAGAAAGCAAAGCTCAGAATGAACAGAGAGCACTTGGGTGCCATGGTGCATGGAGAGCCTCTCACCTGCTGAGCCCCAAAGCAGCAGCAGCATTAAAAGATGTCCTCTGGGAGCAGATGATCCCCTGTGTCTTTGGGCAGATGGTGGCATTGAGTTTATTGTACCTATAAGCATTTCATGGCTGAGTTTAGCTGTGCAATTGGATCAGCACACAGGAATTCTGATGTTTAAGCTGCTTTTGCTACTGTCAAGCGAAAAAAACCCTGAATATGCCAAATTAGTGAAGAATTTTGGTTTTAACATGATTCTCCAAAACAAATTCTGGTGGCAGGTTCCCGTCAAATGCCTGCTCTGACTTTGAGTGCAGCATTCTCCTCTCCCTGGTGACCAACAAAAGGACACAAGGAAATGGAATGAAGCTGCATCAGGGGAAGTTCATATTGGACTTTAGAAAAACATTCTTCACTCAGAGGGTGGTGGGTCACTGGAACAATTCCCCAGGGAAGTGGTCACAGTACTAAACCTGTCAGAGTTCAAGAAATGCCTGGACAGTGCTCTTAGTCAAATGGTTTCAGTAGTCCTGTGAGGAGCAGGAAGTTGGACTTGTGATACTTATGGTTCTCTTCAAACATGAGATATTGCATGATTCTGTAATTTCACTGCTGACAGTTTAGGTATCTCCAGAGTACCTGACATGTTTATGAAAGAACTATATAAAGGACAAGCATGATCATTTTGTAAAGATGGATATTACAGTAAAAGACACCTGATTTCTCCTTTCCCCTTCCTCAACAAACAGTAAGATGATTTATCAAAGGGACAAAAGGCTGGTGCTACAAAGGGATACAAGCTGGTCTCCAGAAGCTTTTCCTGCTGAAAATTCCTAAGAAGGAGGCCTTTTAAATAATCCTGATTTTCAGAAGTGATGTTGCATTTTGAATAGCCAAGCAGCTTTAGGAAGCTGTAGGTGAGGTGACAGCCAGCATGGCTTCACTAAGGGTGAATCATCCCTGACAAACATGGGAGCCTTCTACAGTGAGGTTACAGTGTTGGTGGATAAGGGAAGAGCAACTGTCATCAACTGCCTGGATTTGTGCCAAATGTTCGACCCTGTCCTGCACAACACCCTGGATTCTGAACTGGAGAGGCGTGGATTTAACAGATGGACAGCTTGAGGGATGAGAAATTGGCTGGATGGTCACACTGAAGGGTCTGTGGTCAACAGCTTGATGTGAGAGTGGACACCAGTGCTGAATGGTGTGTGGCACTCTCAGGGGTCACTGTTGGAACTGGCACTGTTCACATACTTGTTGGCAACATGGACAGTGGGACTGAGCACACCCTCAGCAGGTTTGCTGATGACACCAAGCTGTGGTTCAGTCAGCACACTGGAGGGAAGGGACCTTGACAGACTTGAGAGGTGGGTCCATGTGATCCTCATGAAGGTCAGCAAGGCCAAATGCACCTGGTTCAGGTGCAAGGTCCTGCACCTGGTTCAGGGCAATCCCAAGAAGATGGAAGGTGTCCATGGCAGGGAGGATGGAACTAGATGGTCTTTAAGGTCCCTTCCAACTGTAACCATTCTATGACTCTATGACAATAGAAAAGGATTCCTGTTCCTTGCTGTAAGAAATATGACCATATTGAGTAAAAAGCATCAAGAGGGTTGCCAAAAGACTATTTCAAGTTGCTACAGGAGTGTAACTTCTGTGTAGAGGTGTAATGGGACTGCAGCACTACAGAGAAGTGGATCAAATTGTTCCAAGTTGGTGAATCTGACCTTCCAGGTTAGATGGAGCAGCTAGTGAAAAACACACCAAATGGTTTAGTTACCCTTTTCTGATGAGAAAGGAAAAAAATGGAGGAGTAATTGTTTCTGAGTTCAAAGGTGTTAAAATGAAAGGCAGAAAGCAAGTTTAAAAAGGAGAAAATTCAAGGATGGTATCTTGGCAGACCATAATTAGTCGCAGGATCTTCTGACCTGCATAGCTGAACTCTCCAATTGTATATTGTTCAAAATATCCTGTAGGTGCTTAATAAATAACCACAAATATGTGAACCTGGAAGTTGCAGGCTGGCCAAGTCTCTGCTTGCTCAATGCTTTCTCTGCAGTAGTGTCCACCAGTGAACCAGTTGCTTATGTTCCTCCCTTTTGTCCTTACAAGGATACACACAAATTCACAGAATCATGGAATGGTTGGGCTGGAAGGAACCTTACAGACCATCTAGTTCCAACCCCCCAACCATGGGCAGGGACACCTCCCACTAGCCCAGGTTACTCAAAACAACATCCAGCCTTTCCTTGAACACTTCCAGGGATGGGGCATCCACAGCTCCTCTGTGCCAGAGCCTCACCACCCTCACAGTAAAGAATTTCTTCCTGATACCTATCTAAACATCCCCTCTTTCAGTCTGAAGCCCTTCCTCTTGTCCTATCACTCCATGTCCTAGTAAAAAGACCCTCTCCATGTTGCTTGTAGCCCCTGTAGGTACTGGAAGGTGTCCCCGGAGCCTTCTCTCCTCCAGTCTGAACAACCCCAATTCTCTCAGCCTGTCTTTGCAGGAGAGGTGCTCCAAATCTCGGGTGGTCTTCATGGCCTCCTCTGGACTCTCTCCAAGAGGCTGATGTCCTTCTTGTGCTGGAAGTCTCAGAGCTGAATGCAAAACTTGATAAAAACACATTGTTGAGACAGAAGTTTTTTATTATCTGCAGGAATTGGCAAGTCTGGTTGTTCAATATGCAAATGTGAATATTCCATATGATGCATCCCACCAGAGAAAATGCACAAGCCTGGGGGGCCAAATTATGGTCCCAATAAGATCTATAATACCCTTTGCATAATCCTTCACCCTTCAATTTGTGACTGAGAGACTAAATTTTATAATTTTTTTTCCAAAAAACAGACTTGCACTAAATAAAAAAAGGAGGAAAAGGAATTAGTTTTGCATTTTTCTTTTGCTGAAGGTGATTGCCTCAAATCTGTTCTTTGATATTGGAAATTGATTTTTGATCCTTGGATTTTGGACAGTTGTTATTTATCCACACAAGGCATACACCCTGAGGAAATGTTGCTTCCTTAAACAGCAGATTGAATCAAATGTTTTTGCTGACATATTTTTCCTGTGACAACTGACACTGCAGTTGCCACATATTTCAGTGGTTTAGCACAGAGAAATTTGAAGAGAAGGAGAGAAATGCTTCTAAGAAAGTAATGTGAGAATGCTGTTGCTGGAAATTAAGATAAGCACATCCTATTCTCATAGTGGTGATGTTGAAATATTTCTACTGAAGAGGAAAATAGATAGAGACTCTTTGTTAGAGGTGATGGAATCAGGTTTGGCAAGATTTTAAGGGGAAAAAATTCTGATGCTTGGGCATATAATCTTATCCCAAATATAAATATGAAAGGAGATTTTTCCCAGGATATTCACTGGATTGGAGGAGCTCCACTGTCTGTGTTAGGAGGTAATTTCCAGTCACAGTTAAATCAGTGTACATTGTCTGTGGTGTATGTATTTAGTGCCTAAAACACTGTCTCTGGAAGAGCATTCCCTTCTTTTCTCCTGTTGAACTGTAAACCCTACAGAGCACCATAGTCTCTCACTGGAGCCAAGGACTGGGTTCAGCTACCTGAGATCTGCAGTGTAATTCATTTCCAAGCCCAAGGAATTTCCTCTCTGTTCCCTTTGCCTTCTAGGCATGATAACCTGTTTTTGCATTTTTATCTTGTCTCTCTCATCTCCAAAACATGTTTATCCCTTTCTCTCTTTTTCAAACCCTCTCTCTCTTCTTCAAAACATGTTTATCCCTTTCTCTCTTTTTAAAACCCTCTCTCTCATCTCCAATGTTTAGCCCTCCCCTCCTTTTTTTAACCCACCTTGTGGTAGTATTTACAAACAAGAAGTGTCTGCTGCTGTTTAATGAGGATCCAGACACACTTTTCAGAACTGAAGGTAGTTATCAAGACACATGGAAATTGATGTCAATCTTTAAAATGAAAACAAACACGGCTACAGATGGCTTCTTTAAATAACAGAATTTATGATCATTTTTAAATCCATCTATGGGCATCCATTAGAGCAAGTCATTCTCAGTCTTGTTTTCTAAGCCGTAGTATGGAGCCTATAAAGACTTGAAGCATTTCAGCTGACCTTTCATGGAAAACAGCTGCTGCCCACTGCTTCCTGCCTGCAGTGCCTGCTTTGTAGGGGTGGATGCTTAGTTTCAATATGCTGGTGTCTCCCAAAGATGCTCATTATCTCTGTCCCTGTCCATATTTTCAGTTCAGGACAGTGTGGATGTCTGAATTCCCTCTTGCCTTTTCTTGTGCAGCAAGGCCAAATGGATAAAATTGCTGGTCTTGTTATTTCTGCTATTCATAGGGTAGATACAGGATATGGGGGCTTCTTCCTATGGTCTGTTTTAATCCTTGTGGTGTAAAGCCTCAGACTAACTTCCCATTAAATTTGTCCATGGGAGGGAAGGAGAAGCGGGGGAAAAAAAAAACACAACAAAAAACAACCAGGCTGAAAGGAAATAAAAGGAGAAAAAGACAGGTACAAATTTACACAAAGAGATGATTGAAACTTTTTTTTCAGACCGAAGGAGGGTTTTATATCAAAAAGCTCGTTCTTTCTTCCAACTGTAAGAATTGTTATAATAAAGGAAGTATTCCTGGCAGCTTTGCCTCCACAGATTGTCTTTGCTTCATGAGACAGCACTTTTTGATGCCATTTCATGTAGTTAACGCTGTTCTGCCCAGCCATCACAGCTTAGCTGCTGTTTGTCAAGGGGCTGTTTCTTATAAAGTGGCATTAAAATGGAAGTAACAGATAAGGCTCTTTTTGACATGCATTGCAAATTATTTGAGATCAAAGTCACATTCTTGTTTTAATTGGGGAATGGAAATCTAAGAACCATATTTCAAAAATGAAGAAAAAATTCATTTTACACGGATCAGATTTTCACAAGAGCATGTATCAGCTCTGATTATTCCAGGGAGGAGGACCAGCTGGATGCTATTTATGTAGAAAATGGGCCTTTGTCTTTACAGGCTCACATAGATGTGGAGTATTTGAATTATCTGAAAGTTTCTGTTTGTTTTTCAGTGATGAAGAGTGTGGAAAATGTGATTCTAAGCTTGTCTGTGTGTATTGCAGAATGGGGGAAGCAGGCATTTTGGCCCTAACACTGTTCTCTGTGGTGCAGCTGGACTGGTCCTGTTATGGTACCAGGACAATTTTGTTGCAAGAGAAACAGCAAAGGATTTAGGAGTCCTAGGTACTAATAATATAAAAAAGGATGGGGAAAACCCCACCACCACTTTTGGAAAAGGATCAATCTCAAAGCTTGAGGATGACACTTCAAAGACTGTACTGGATTGTTAGGCAAGATTATTAGTACTAATAAGAGGTAATGCACTCGTGTCAGTAGCTCCCCTTTGGTAATTTTTAAGTACTCCATATTACCAATGGTATTTTCAAAGCTCACTCAGACAGCACAAGCTCATTAAACAAAGATAGACATTTATTTAAACTATTTATAAAGTTCAGTGTGAAAAGGAGAAGAAAGAAAGCATGTTGTTAAAGAAGAAGGTGAAAATGAAGTAGCCACAGGGAACAGCCCACATAAGGTATCTCAGTAATTTGACATGAAAATGATGTCTGATTTATTATGGAAAATCCTGACATCGCTGACCAAGATGTAACAATATCCTGGTTTTGAAGGTCGAAGTAAGGGAAAAATCAATCCTGAAATACCATGTGATTTCCTAGCATCAAGCCTTAGGAAGTGGAGGGGTTTGTTCAGAGGGGACACGGTGCACTTGGCATCATCTCAGCTCCCACTGCAGTTCCGCTCCTTTCAGGTACCATTTTCTCTCCCCAGAAAGGGTCACATCTGTGCCTCAAGTGCACAAGCACTGGGTGTGGGTTTATCTCAGTCCCTGCAGCTTCCTACATTCCTTCTGAGCTCCAGCCACACTTGAGTGCTCTGGGTCTGCATCAGGATAACCTCAACTGCCAAATACTGGGGATTTCAGCTGACTGCTCTTGTGTGTGTGGGTGAGGGGAAAGCAAGGGGTCAGACACAGACTGCTTTTCCCTGTAGATGCAGGATTTGGCTCTTGAGGTCAGGAATGTGTTTTCCTTTGCTTTTTTTTTGGTTTATTCTGTCTGAAGCATCTGAGGTTGGTCTGTCTGGCCTGGTGAGGCCGAGGATGAGACCCTGAGCTCTGCCTTGGTGTCACGCACAGGGATTGACACCTCTGGGGTCCCACCAAACTCTGAGAGCCTGCTGTGATCTTACTTCTTGTGGCTTCACTCCACTACCTTCCCCCGTATGTGTTGTGAGCCAAGTACATCATGCAGCTGACCATGCTTCATCAAATTAAAATTTCTGGTGTTTTCTCAGAATTTCTGAGGTTTTCAAATCTTTATAGTCAGATTGCATGCTTGTAAATTACATCTGTTTAAAGTAAAACAACTAATCTATAAACTCTGCTGCATCTTTTAATTGTTTCTCTGTGCTCCAGAAGGATGATACCAAGCCTTTTGGTGGGTACCATGAATAGAAAGTTGAATTTTAAGAATGAATTTTGAGATATATATCCTGATTTATATTGAGTCCATCGGGGAGAGCTGTTGAGAAAATCCAATGCAAGGGAAGCAAAACCATGCCATCATGTTGGTACATAGGAAAAATGCACCGTACTGCAGATTTGCACTTGTGGTTTAAGGTGATGACAAGCAGAAAGCGTATTTCCAGAGCTTTCTTTGTGAGCAGCTTACTTAAACTCAGATGCCTTCAGATGTCAGAGCTCAGTCATGGAAGCATTAAGAAAAAGAGTCAGAAACTTGACTAAGACTGCTCACTGAAACCTTTATTAAACTTTAAAGAAGGCAGTGAAGCAAGGATTAGATGTGTGGAAAATAGCTGTGGAGACAGGTGTTGCTTGTCAGTTTGAGTTTTACTTTGATGTTCAAGCAAGCTGAGGCAAGCAAGGACAGAGCTGGTGGGCAAGTGGGGCTGTGCAGGTGCACTGAGTTAGCTGGAATTGCACCTCTCACTGCACTCTCCAGAAATGTGTGTCAGGGGAAGCCATCCATCCAGGAACTTGGGCTGGAGGAGTCATCTGGGTTTTTCCTTAGTTGGTGTCCAGCATGCAGACCCTAGTCTGAAGTCCAAAATCACTGTAAATTCAAGGGGGGATCAAATCTAACAGTTGTGCCATAGAGCTGAGGGTTTGTCTTTAGTGCTGGGATTTAGTGCAGGTGCTGCCAGACATGGTACCCGTGTGCCCATGGACATGGGGGGCTCTCCCCAGACCAGTTGTTAAAGGCAGAGAAATTGAGGTACAGAGTGTCCTAAATCCTGGGAGTGGCACTGATGAGTGACATCCAAGCCTTGCTCTGTGGGTCTCCCTTCCCCAAGGCTGCCTTCCCTCTGAGACATGCATAAACACTGTATGTGTGTATGTGTACATAAACATACTTCAGTATTTTTGTATGTGTGTTTCTACATTGTTCTGTAAATGAAAGTTTGCATTATGTGAGCACTTTCCTTGAACTTTCCCTGCTGGGGTTGTGAGAATAGAGGATGGAGACAATGACACTTTGTTTTAATTTCTAGCCCAAGTTACTGTGTACAGTGGTTCAAGTGTGGCTTCTAGACAGGACTTATTTATATCTGTCCATTAGATTTGGGAAAAGGCTGCGTGTTTATTTACACTACTGCAATTGAAATCTATTTGTCAGCTACACTTAATGACAGAATGTGTGGGCTTTTATATACATGGAGAGATCTATTTATATATAGACACATTTAAGCAGAAAGCAAAGAATGATTTTTTTCATTAGTACGTGATTTTAACAGGCAACAAGAAAAGGGAATTTGTTGATAAACCTGCAAAGTAACAGATCAGAAGATACAAATCCCAGAGAAGTAGGCATGGGAATATGACTGAGAAGCACTGTTCAAAGAAAAGCACATGAAAATTAATATCAGCTGTTTTAAAGGTAAATAGCAAAAAATGCTGTCTTTGTAATGGTAATCATAATAGTGTTCGTATAACAGTTAATAGTATCACTGTTTTGATGAGAAGCACAGAAATCCCAGAACACTTTAAAGATGTTCATCAAGTAACTCAGCGTTCTGGCAGAGTTGTTAAAAGTATCCCAGCTTTGCTGTTAGTAGAAAAAGTAAGGTTAAATAAAATGCCAAAGGTCAGATTCCAGATTAGATGTAGTGCTGGGAATAGAGAATAGGCTCAGACTCTTTCAACCCATGGATTTAATTCAAATGTTTGAAATGGAAAGACCTTGCCATGTTGGGAATTCACATTTGAGATCACTCTTCAGAAAGCTGGTTGTATTCTACTTTTGTCTTTTTTCTGCAGTGGAAATTAGTCCCAGTTTTAGCCATGAGAGGATTAGTAGTGCAGTGGATGCAGTTGTGCAGATGTCTGGGATGAGCTTCATTTCTCCTAACTCTGAATGTCTACATCCGTCCTGGTCCCTGTAGGCTCCTTGTGTAATCAATGGAGAGAAAAAACTGCTGTTAACGTGATTCATCTGACCTGTTTTAGCCACCTACTTTAGGAGTAGATGAAGCATGCTCTAGAAACATTTTTATTTCTTCTGATTTTAAGGGAGTCCAAATGAAGAACTGATACTTAGAGGTTGTCTAGACTGGACAAAGTGAAGCAGAACTCAGAGGAATGTAAGCCAGACTCTAATATTTTGTCTGGCTCAAACTGTGGCTTACAGGAGCTTATCTTTTCTATACTGGAGTTTTGCATGTATCACTTCTCATTTTATCTTCTTTACTTCAGCTTCTGACCTGTGTTTTAATGTCCATTAGATTTAACTACAGTTTTAGAGTACAAACATGGGAATGACCCAGGTACTGTCTCATTGACTTGGGTGAGACCACAGCTTTGAACTCAGTTTATTGCTTGAATGCATCTCTTCATTGCAGGAAATGGAGCAGATAAACTCCCTTGTAAAACATGATGTTAGTCAAGACTGAACTTGGCTTCTGATTGGGGTACAAGCATCTCTTCCAACAAGATCACCTACTGCCCTCTTATAGGGAACATTTCAGGGGTTCTGTTCATTGTTATCCTGATTCTTACCACATCCCCTGGGATGTTCTTTTTCTTTCAGTTTACTTTAAATTCTCCTTGAAATATGTTTGGAATGCACTGCCTGTGATGCTTACAAGCCATCTGAAGACCACTTCTACAGGGGTACCCAAAGCACTACTGCATCAGTATTTTTAGGTTAATGTGCCCCTGTGTATCCATACAGGCTGTTTATAAAATCCCCCTCTCTGTGTTAAGTGGTATGATGTGCCTTGTGATTTTGCTGTGCTTTGGCTCAATTATGTATATGTAATAGCACCCAAACCACTGAAATTCTGTGCTGTCATGAAGCTTTCCAAGGGAAAAACGTATTTTAAAAGTCCAAAGAGCTATCTTGTTCCTGGATAGCAAAACCCATCCAGATGAGGAAAACTGAGAATAGCTTCCTTCATGTTCTACCTGTCTGCCCTTTGGGATGCTGGAGAAGTGGTGGAGAGAATTGCAGGGGATTTCAAAAGGTTCCTGGTGGATTAAACACCTGAAACATGAAAGTGAGTATGTCAGAAGTGTATTTGAGCTTCTCCTGGCCTGTGACTTGCACTGATACTGTATAACTTCTGGGTGTCATCTCATTTGGGTGTTACTATCTTTATGCTTTGAATCAATTTGTTAATGAAGCTGGGATAGCTGACATTTGCCTGAAGCCACTTGTTTTTATGAAGTGCCTTGTTTTAAATGCCATCCTAGAGCAGCATGGGTTCACTGGTGCAGTAGTTGGCAAACACTAAAAAGGAAATTCCTTTCAAGAAATAATCCCCGTGCTCCTGTTTACATGATCTTGTCAAAGTCTCAAACTGTTGTGCTTTTTGTAGAGTAGCTGGGGATGTTCTCCATGCAGTACTACTTTATAATTCATTAACCATTGAAATAACGAGGAATAAGGATGAACCTTAAAAATGGTTCATGCTCTCTGAAAACTTGGGCAGATGTGCCCATTGTATCCGGTCTACATTTTAAATTCTTTGTCACAAGGATAAGTGATAACTTTTTGTTTTAAAAGCTGAGCTCTGGGACAAGAAATCCCATATCCCTCCTTACACCTGACTAAGCTTTTGCATCTCACTACTCTGAGAGATCCTGCTGTACACTAAAAGTTCACATGAATATCCTGAGCCAATAGTTATTCCAACCAAGCCTATGTTGAACTAAAAGCTACAATTACCTATATGTCCCAGGAGCTGATCTGTTCTTCCCTGGTATTGCCAGCTACAGAGTGACTCAACCTGTGTGTTTCCTGGGGCATGCTTCCAAATGTCTTAGCAAATATTAAGCAGATGAATAAGTAAATAAAATATGTTATATCTTCCTGTGCTTACATCTTTACCACAATTTTAAGGTAGCAGTTGCTGTCCCTTTAGTAACAGAGGTTTGAGTTTTAGTTTTTTGTTTAATTTGGAATTGAATTGTTAATTCTCTTCTTGCCAAGTGTGGCATGAGACAATGAACTTCACAGTGAAATCTGACTATAATAAAACACATAATCTGTTACACTTAGTTTTAAAGAAAGCAGTTGTTTAAAGCAGCTGGTGAAGTACACAGATGTTCTGGTTGAGGGGAATCCAATATTGAAATGGGATAATGCAGCAACAAACTCGCATTTTAAAATGAATGGCTGACAAAAGAAATATTTAGTTAAGCACCCTACCCTTAATTATTGTGGCAGATATTTTTCATCTGGAAACATGTGTTCAAAAGGTGCTGAACAACCAAGCCTTCTTTCTGGCAGAAAATGCTGTGTTGCAGTTCCTTAAGACAGAAAAGATGCATTCACTGGCTTGCTGGACTCAATTCCACTCTGTGAGTTTGCTGCCTGAGTCTGCAAGTGAAATGGCAGTGGCTTTGCAAAGAGGCTTCATTCATCTACAGACTTAAGTGTTGTGAAGTCATATAAGAAAACAAAGCCGAAGGTAACCTGCTTGTGTCAGGGTCCTGCTCCTCTACAGGGACCAGCAGAGTTGGATTTTTAACTGGAGATGGAGACCAGCTGCCTCAATGAGTTTCCTTGTGGAGACAGCTTTTGATCATAATATTTTACTCATCTTCATGAATGCCTGCCCAGTGAAGCATGGAAGTGTTGGGCTTTCTCTCCCTGCTGCACAAGAGGAGGTCAACTTATGCAATTTCCTTGCACTTCATTTCTTTGAATTTGCACAGCTGCCTTCTTGGGACTGCAAAGTCCCTGGCCCTAGGGCCTGCCGCTTTTGGAAGCTTCTAAATGTCAGGTCTAATCTCAGTTTTCATTTTTAAAAATACAAAGTTCCTTGACTTTTTGCTTGCAGAGAAAATGGAGCTATTCCCAGTCAGTCAAATCTTGGTGCTATTATATTTCTGGGTATAAGGTGGTAAAGAGAATGAGATGTGACTATTTCATTTTCCTGCAATAAAATGAGGCGTGGTGCCTTTAATTACCCCAATTAAATCAGTTAAATAGTAACTTTCCTCATTGTCACAAAGCCCCTGCTTTACGCAGGCCTGTTCTCTAGTGCAGCCTCCAGCATCAGAAGCTCTTCCTATCCTGCAAAGGCCAGGGCAGTTCTGTATTGCCTGGGTCCCAAGGTGGGAGCTCCTCACACAAGAAACCCAAGAGACTGAGGGGAGAGGGAGGACCAGAGTAGTTGAATGATGGGAGGTCTTGTAAAACAAGAAGTTGTGGGTATTTTCTTATTTCCTCTCCTGGCTGCCCAATTTGAAGCCATTACTGGAATAAAGCTGCAGGAGTCTAGCCAGGAATAGAAGGAAGGTAGGTAAGTGGTATCAAAAGTTTAGTCTGTGACTGAGAGTACAAATCACTCTCCCCTCTTCCATAGTTTCCAAGGCTTCCTCCTGTGGTGCAGATCATTTTATATCCTTCCCTGAGCCACTCCAACTCCCAGTTCACTAGTTTTAGCCCCAGGGTTGTAATTTCTGCCTACCCTCCCTGCCCATCAGCTATCTATCATTGACTTAGTGTTAGTCAGACCTTCTGCAGCTGTCAGTGATTGCCTGTGTATCAGTAGGCTGTTGTCTGATACTTCCTGGCATCAGGGGTGGTGCAGAGACTGTGGAGCTCATCTGGGCAGATGGCACTCAACTAAGCTGAACCTCGTGTCTTTGCTGGCATGATCCCAGTTTATTAGTGCCATGATAATTTTGACCAAGTTGCATGCACAGAACTTGCAGTCACACTTCTTGTTTGCAGGAGAAGCTCAATGTTTGTCCTTCTGCCATCCTTGTCAGTGAAACAATTTGTCTTTTCTATACCAATGTGCGTCACCCTGTGTTGTTTTGATTAACTGCTTACATTTTCCAGAATTCATCATCACAGGGACCCCCTGTGTCTCAGAGTGTTGTCACTCTGCTGCCTGCTTGCCTGGTCTTGGAGGCACTGATAAGAGGAGCCTTGTTCTAACAGTGTTTTGTCTTCCCAGCCTTTAGAGGACGTGAGGCATGTATGGCATGTAGGAGCTCTTCCCTGAGCTGGAAGGATGAAAGTAGAAAGTATTGAGCTCAGCAACTTCACCATTTCAGTGCAGAACACTGTCAGATTCATTCTTATTCCCACCACTGTTATAGAGACCCACAGTCAGGATGGGCTTCAGAAAGGGGATGGTGGGATCTGGTGGATGGATTGGGAGCAGGGCCTGGGAAGATCTGGGTTTCTTCCAAGGCTTGTGCTAACACTGGGGTCTCTTGGGCAAAAAGATTCACTGTCTAAAAATGGGGATAGGTAGACTCCTGGAGTATAAACCTACTAAAGTTGCAACACTCTTCTTTTGGAAACAGCTTCTACTCAGGTGTTTTTCTTTTGAATGACCCCTCCTGGACAAAGTTACATCTGTATTTCCATGTCACACTGTTTTATAATGTGACTTCCCATCAAAGCCCATCTGTGGCAGGAGGTGAGGATATATAGTCTTTAGCACATTAATTCAGATTTAACTGACTTTTCAGGAAAATGTTTAGAAGCACCTTCTCCACCTAAGAGGTTTTCTATTGCTAGACATCCTGAAAATGAATGTGCTGCCTCAGGGCAAATGCAGTATCTTCTTATTGCTTGTAACATGGTTTCTTTAAATCTTCTGCCTTTATTGAGAAAACCATCATCCTTGCTGAGGATCCCTTGTTGAGGAGCCCTCCATTAAACTACCAGGGAGGCGGTTAGTAGAGATGTAGATGAGTCATGTGAAGCCTTGTGTCTCTTAATGCATGTTTGCAAACCTAATTTTAGTCAGTCTACTCCATTCCACTCTGCCAAAATTAGATAACATTGTTACAGCTATGCAACTGTTTAAATCAAAAAGATTCTCCTGAAAAATATAATTAGGAAAAGCCATTCTCTTTAGCTGTATTTAGCTGTATTCAGTCATGGATAACAAATACATCTCTGGGTTTTTTTCCCCCTTTTTGTTTTTCTACAAAGTACCTAAATTTTGGTTTCTAAGACTGCTCTCAGACACACTGGCTTCAGCAGGCTTTGTGTCACATCCTTACCTGTACACTCATCCTAATGTGTGCCTGACATTTCCTGTGCCTCTTTGTGCTTAGAAGTGATTGTTACCACAACAGCATTCTGCCTGCAAATGCCCTCATGAGGCTCAGCAGCAGTTCAGACAGAGATTCCTTGACTTGCCAGGAAATTGTCCTGTTTACTGTTAATTTTTGAGGGTTTGAGCACCTCTTTTGAGCATTCATTTGAGCACCTCTTAGCAGTGAATCTTACCCTTTTGCCCCTGGGAAGTAGGGGATCTGACAGACAGGTGTTTTTATGATCACAAACTGAAGTCAATGTGGATTGGGACAGGAGCAGAACCTGATGCAAAACATCAACAAAACACATCTGAAAAGGGAGAAAGAAACTGATAGCATTTGCAAATTGACTCTTAAATGCTACATCTGATGCCATTGCAACAGGCTTTTAGCAGCATTTGTTACTTCTGATTAGATTTGTTAGATGTACTAGATGACAACAGTCTATTTAAACATCCATTCATACTCCTGCTCTAGCATGTTTTAGAGTCCTGTGGGTATTATATTTGGAATTGTGGGGACACACAAGAAGCCTCTCTTCTTTCTTCCTGGAACTTTTGTTCTGATTTGTCAGCCATGGCACTTTGCTCCTGGAATCTCTTTGGCTTTTTGTCCACAGAGGACTAGACATGGAACCTCTGGACTTGTGTTTCTCTCCAAATGTTTATGTTGAAGGAATGAACTTAAGTCACAAAATCTTCTTTGCAAGATGAGGTTTCTTGCTTCTTCCCTCTCCTCCCAAACACATCATCTGTCTTCCAACAGGGGTTATCTCAAAGAGAGAGAGAGGTGCTGCCTGCCTTTGGTAGTGGTGGCTAACTCCAAACTAAGTGAACGCAGTGGTTAAAGAGAAGAACCAAGGCTGGCCTGTCCCCTTGTGTGCAGCCTGCCTGGGGAACAAGTGACTCATGCTTTGGACAGTGTGTTACAGGCTTCTCACAGCTTGGGATCCCACAGTTGCAGCTGATGTGTGACCAGTCATCCAGCATGGCTGGAGCGTGGGGCCATGGAGCAGGAAAAATGCTGGGATGTGGTCCAGAAGGAGACTACTGCACTGGAAAATGTCCTAAAAATGTATAATTTAGCAAGATCTTTATGCCAAAGAGCTTTATCTTATCTCACAGTCACAAGTAAATGTGGATCTTATCCAATGAGATATAAAGGGGTTGGGGAGGGAAGATTGAAATATCTCCATTTTGGCCTTATTGATCCTTCAGACTTCTCTTATCCTGTGGGTTTTTCCCTTTCCTTCTGCTGCTGGTGTCCTGCTCTGTGCTGAGGGAGGGCAGAGCCCTTGCTTCCATTGCACCTGTTTTCTGGGTAAACAGATCCACTGCTGTTGACAGTGGTCCACAAGCTCCTCAGTCTGTTGAAGCTGCATTTAAATAAACAAAGCATATTTTCATTTGTATGCAATGCTTGGCCATGGTAGCAGAGAGCCCTAGCAGGTGTCTTGAAGGCCTCTAGAAGTGAGGCAACAATCCCCAAGTGGAACATGCAGTGGGCTGGCTGTTTAGCTAATGGCAGCTGGTCAACCTCCACTGGATTTGACCCAGGACAACCAGATTAACAGCACCAAAAAAACCCCACGTGTTTTCTTTCTAACCAGAAATGTCCACTTCTCTTCTGTCTCTCAGCAATCTGTCCCCTCATCTTTCCCCAACTCACTTTTTCTGATCTTTCCCCTTCTTCCTCCTGCCACAAGGATCAGAAGTACAAACACACCATTTGCTAGTCTGGATTAACCCCAGAACTGTTTTGCCTTCTTGCCACTTAGATATTCCATGAAGCAAATGCTGCCTTTGGTTTTGGAAAAGACTGGTGGAGAGCTTGCAAGAGGCAGATGAACTCCTGTGGCACAGGTATAGCAGCTCTGTGCTGGCACCAGTGGGTTCTGTAGGAGAAGTGTTGGCATGGCACTGTGGGAGTGAGCCTGTGATGGTGGATCTTCCAGCATGTGACACTGGGAGCACAAGAAGAGCACAAGACCCTGGTGCAGCACATTGTCAGGTCTCATTCCTGCACTGCATGTGCTGGCTGGGCAGTTGCCTTTTGGTGGTAAAATTCCATCTTCAAGTCCTACTGAAGGACCTGTTAGAGTATTCCAGGTGGTTATTCCTAGAGGGGACTGAACAATCTTGCACATCCATCAAGTGTATTGCTGCATCAGTCTGCTTAGATGGCAGGGTATCACCTGTCTAGCACTGACTAAGTTAAGAAATAAAAAGAAAAATCTTTATTTTCAGGATTTATTATGATTGGATTAAAAAAAAAAGAGCAGACAGTTAAAGAAGACATTTAAATAGGAAACAGAAAAGATAATGGAGCTAACGAGATTAAGAATTGATCTTGAATAGTGTGTATTAAATTATTTGTGTATATCCTGGTGTCTCTTGTTAGTGGGGCATTATTAATGACTTGCTCAGAAGGCGTGGCTAAAATGAGGACTTTTTATTTAAAAAGGGGTTTGAAATATGAAACACAGCAGGAAAAACAGATGTTGGAAAAATTGGAGGCCAAGAAAGTCATTATTAGACTATTTTCTGCCTTCAGTGGATCTGATTACCTGATCATTATTCTCAGCACTGCTTGGAAAAGGTGGGAGATGTGAGAGATTTCTCCTTCAAGTCTTGCTACAGGTGTTGAGATACTTCTATAGCTACATGTTGATGTATGGCTGAGCAGCCTTCAGAGACTGGGAGAAAGTTCTAGTTGATCAGAATCAGCATCAAGTGGAAAATTGTGGATGAAATCAGAAATCAGTATCTTTGTTAATTGTGAATTATGGATGAAGGTTTTTCTCTGCTTGTTTTATATCTTTAAAAAAGAATTGTTAAAATCTGCCTTCATTTAAAAATATTTTAGTAAGTTCTCCATGCTGGCTCTTGAAAATAAAAAGAATGTCTACTTACAGAAGAGGTGGAGGTTAGAAAGTAGTTTAAGTGTTAAACCACCGTAGCCTCTCCTGCAGAAGTATTGAGAGAACTGCATTAACTCCTGATAGTTCTCCTGCATTGGCTGAATAATGTGAATTCAAAATTTGCTAACTGAACAGAATGAACGTAAAGTTTTGGGGGTTGTTTTTTCTCCACCTCCATGTTGTAATTATGAATAGAATTATGAATAAAAATGTAACCTCGTAGTGTTAAAGCTGTGGAGGACACCAAGCTTAAAGTCTGTCAGCTCAGTGTTATGGCAGATGATATTTTATATTTATTTTGTAATATTTTTAAAGTTAATTTTTAGATGGATCTTAGGGAGTTATATAACTTATTCTTATGTGCTGTGAATTAAATTTCCAATTTCCATTGCTAAAGAGTGTGACAGATCAAAACCAGAAAAAACTCCCCCTATGAAATGCAAAATCTATGTCATTCATTTTTGCCTAAGTTAATGTAAAAATTAAAAATTCTGAATACGAGTATAGTTAACCTGAGTAATTGCTTATTGAATTTTAATACTGAATAATGTATTCTGCTGATCACCTAAGGATGCACCAAACTTCTTCCAACCAGTAAAAGTTTCCTTGGGGAAAACAGCTTAAAAAAGCACAAATGCAAACCAAAGTGGCAATAGTGCAGGACACCCTGTTTTAATCAATTTTACAGATTCACACCATAATTAATACTTACTGCTTTTGCAAGAACAATTTGTGGGTCCACTTGGAATTGAAGGTGGGCTCAAAAGGAGCCTGGGCAGTGGGCAGGGAGGTGACATCCCAGACTGCAGCACCCAGCCCAGCTCACTGCACTTCTGCATGACTTCCTCACTTCCAGGGAAGAGAGTTGGCCAGGACAGAGCTCTGCAGCACAGACCCAAGGCAGTGGTTGTGAAATCACACTCTGCAGTCCCCCTGTGAAACTGGCCTTGGCTTTTATTAGAAAGGTTTTAAAGTATCCCAAATTAGAACACAATGCTTAGTTGCTACATTAATTTGAAATAAAAGGCTTTTTACAGCCAAAAATGATGGTTTTCATTTAATTCATCTGTAATAGTTCAATTTTTCTGTTTTCTCTACAGAGAAATAAATCACCATTATGTGCTGATTTCTCTTTATGCTTGTTTGTTGTGGTGTGATGGTTTGTTCTCCTTTCAAGTGTCATTAATCCCCAAGAAGTAAATCAGAGTTTCTGAATAAGCTTTTCTTTGTCAGGTTTCACTGGGGTTTAATCCTCGGCATCGTTAAAAAGGCTTTTCTTTTCATCGAGGAGCCTTGTTAGGAATTACAGAATGCAGACAGTAAAAATTCAGATATTGTAGTTGCTGCCTGTTAGAACTTATATTTCTCTTTTCCCCTTCTCCTGCTGCCATGTGTAGCTGTCTAGGGCTTGGGATGAGACATAGACATAGTGGTTTGACTGAAAAGGGTGAGCAGAGGAGGAGCTGTGCTGTAACCTGGTCTGGAGCTCCTGTCTGACTCTGACCCATGCAGTGGCTTTGGGTGAGTTTCCCAACATCACCAGCTGGAAATAACCACATGTAGCATTTAGTCTTGGGTGGTGGAGTCTCATGTCTCTGTGCAATGGAAAATTTAGGCTTTCAGTGCAGGAAGGCTTGCTTCAGAGCTGACAGCAAGACAGAAGAGACTCATTAAAGCAAAACAAAACAAAAAACCAAAACAACCTGCAGTGAAACCACCGTGCCAAGAAATGCCACAAACCACATTTCCCCCCATGCTTCTTTACCTGCTCTTCCCAAGCAAAAACTGCAGCACATGAGCCAAGAGTCAAGTAATTAAAAACATTCTCAAACTGTGTCCCTGAGAGGTGTCAACAGTGAGGAGTCCTGTTTGATGAATGGTCCTGCATTTAGGAGAGGGGGAAGGATCCTCTTCTCTGTTCCCTTCCCTGTTTCTGGAAAACGCTATTGGAGTGTTGTGGGCTGGTTCCAGATTAATTTCAACAAAATTGAAAAACTGAGGCTGTGTGTGGCAGAAGTGGTTTTTCACTCTAGCTGCCTGCAAAGGAAAAACTCCAGTAGGCCATCAGGCACTTGGACAGGTTTCACACCTTGAAAAGTTGCTGGTGGTAGAGTTTCTGCTCCATTGGAAACATGGGATGCTCTGGTGGCATTTGAGGCAGTGATAAACCCATACACAGAGGCAGAGGAGTCCACACAGAGAGGACAGCATACATTAAAAGACTTAAGATTTCACAGGAAGAACTGGATTTTTTGTGGGATTGTGGAAACTTTTTACTTTCTACTTTGTAAAAAGGGACTCATGACCTGTACAACAGTTTTTTGCAGTTTAAGGCTAGTCTGCAGACTTCACAATGATGCTATGCTGCTGTGATTTTCTTTCTGGACTTCTTATTTGTAGCTTAATATCTAAAATTTCCACTTAAATTTAGCTTGATGAAAATATCAATCACCCTTTGTTTGGGAGAGGGAGAGAGCCTTTCTGTTGACTGCAGAGTGATTAAGGTGCAAGTTCAGACACTGAACTTGGTGTGGATGTGTGAGGTGGATGCAAAATGAATGTATGAGATGGGCAAAAGGATCTCTGAGGAGAAGAGCAGGGTATAAAAAGGCGTAGATGGGGATATCTTGCAACATCCTCAGAAGTGCCTCCGATGCAGGAGGGATGTCTGTTGCTGGATAGAGTTTGCCATTAGATTTAAAGAATGGTCATTCACTCTTTGACTGAGACCACTACAAGGGATAAAAAGTTACACATCTGCTTCATGCTATCCTGAAATGTACCCTCCAGTCTGCAAGAATAAAACAAGAGCTGGTGACTTTTTGGTAGGTATTGAATGTTTTATTATGATATCTACTATCCGCAGAACAACCTTGCCAAAAAACTGCAGGAAATGTAAATTACCTGCTATGAATAGGCAAATGATCCCTAGGCAATAATGTGTGCTGAATAACCTTTGTCCCTTAGCAAACTGCCAGATCTGCAGTGAAACCTGGTAGCTGAATAATGCATTGGGTTTGATGCTGCACCTGGCTCTGGACATGGAAAGCAAGATCAGTCAGCCCTGGCAGTGGGACCTCTGTGTGCAGGATGACACTGGAAAAGGTTCAACCACAGCATCTCAATGCAATTGGAGAGCAAATTTTCACTACAAAATGGTGCTCGGGACAAGCTGATTTGGTCTTCTCCAGTCCCTTCATATTCTTTTTTAAGAGCAAAGCAGCCTTTCAGGACCATTTGTTGAAAGCAGAATGTGCCACTGCTGCTAGGCTTGGAGGAAAAGACAAACCACCCTCTTATGATAAGAATTAACAGTGCAGCAGTGTCTACCAACACCAACATGAAAGAACACAACCTAACTGTGTGTCTTATTTTGGGCTTCTGAGTGTTTCTGTCACTCTCCGTGTCATCAGAGCTGTTTCAGAACATATTTTCAGCTGTATCAGCCACAGTGGATATTTTTAAAAATTCTTTCCTATTATGCCATTCTGCTACTGACTGAAAAAAGTGAAAGGGTAAGGCCAGCTTTCAAAGGGATGTCTGTTGTGTCTGCTTCAATGAAATCAATATCTTAGTCTCCACCTACTCTGGCCTGGGGTTGTTTTGTGAACTACGTATCAGAAGAACATCATATCATTACAAGCATTTGAAAATTATTCTCTACAATCAATGTGCTATTTTCTCTTAAGCTTGCATTTAGCAAAATCTTCTCAGCATTTCTTCCCTCTGAAAAAATTAGTGACTATTAATTATGAGAGAAATGCATCTGAAATTATTTTCTCCAGTGACATGGATTCATCTGTTCTATGGCCCACATAATTCTGTTTTTACCACAGTGACATTCCAGAGGTTACACCCAAGATAAATTTGTCTTGATGTATACTATGTTATTTATCCATGGAAATATGGGAGGAAGGGGAGGATGAGCAAAATCTGGCTGCTGCTGTGGCTGTGCACATGCTAGAAAATCTGCTGGCAGCAAATGGTGAAAAGTTGGTTGGCCTGATTCTGTCTTTTCCAGACAGTCAGAGGAGTGGAGGCGGCCCCGAATCCCCTGAGCCGGCGGTGCTGACCACGGGGCCCGTGGGTGTGTGTGCTCCCTGTGCTCCTGCAGCTGGGAATGGCATGGAGCACCCCTGCCCAGCACCAGCCAGCACCCTTCACAGTCTCAGTGTCTCACAGAGCTCATCCTGCAGTCAGCTGAGCTGGGTCTGAGGGGAAACACAGCACTTCAAAATATTCCTTTGGTGCCACACTAAAGATCATCTCTGCTACTGCTGTACCCCCTTTCTGTGAGCCAGTGTTGTGAAAACAGCTGCACTGGGGCTGTGGCCAGACACACACAACCACACCATGTAGCTATAGGAACAGAAACCTCCTCGTGTCCCTCTAATAGTCAGGTGTTAACTTCAGAACTGCTCAAGGGTCATATCTCCATCCAGTGAACTGAACTGACAGAAATTGCCATCCTCTCTCTCTGCCTCCCTCAGCAATTTCCCATTGTGGGCTTCTTGTTTCTTTCTCCAGCAATGCTGTGCAACCTTGTATTGTGCTAACAACACACATCAGATTGATGGCCGTGCCACATGGGGTGGGGAGCAGGGGTGCCTTAGTGCAGCCACCATCCTTCTCATGGAGATTACAGTCATCAATTTCCATCTGCTGTGAGCATCAACAACGTGATTTCTGGCTTTGATTCCCAAGGCTGAGGGGTTTTCATTTGGCAACCATTACTCCACCCCTACCATCAATGCTATAAAAAGACATCAGCAGCAGGTAATTTGCTTTGGCTCTATAATATATGAGCCTGAAAATACATCTTTTCCTTTACCACGTCAGATTGGTATCCAGATTGGTACCTTTTGAGACTTTACATATGCCTTATGGCTTTCAATCCAGTAGCACAGTCATCTCTTTTGCTGGCTAATCAGAAGCATTATTGTTCAACACTGGTTTTTGGGAAAAAAGAGAAATTTCAAACCTTAATTAAATACGGTGTGAACCAAGCCTGAAGTTTTAGCATAATAGAAGAAGCAGATCTATTTGTAGAGCAGCAGGCTCAGCCTTGTTGCTGTTATCCTGCACCCCATCCAGCAGCACTGGTCCGTCCTCCTTCCTTGTAACTCTTCCTGTGTATTCCCCCTCCCCGTTTCCATTTGGCTGCAGGCTCAGGGTCTCCATTCATATGTGGTCCCCATTTCATAGCTGAGCTGATCTGCAAGCACACACAGTGGGAGCTGCTGCACTTTAATCTGAATTTGAACATCTATTTCTCTCAGGGAAGACCTTTACCAGGGTGGAGAGGATGGGTGGGGATCCTGACAGGGAAAGGAGACACCCTGGAGGAAGCAGCTGGGGACCGAGGAGTTGAGGCTAATCCCTCCTGAAGCATCAGACCCCACAGGCTGCAGGTACATCTCTGGTGCAGCTGGTAGATCCCTAAGCTGGATAGCTCTGAGCTGAACCTTGCAAGGGCTTTTCAAACACTCATTCCCCAAATGCTTCTAAACAATGCCTGTGATTACTCCAGAACCATGACTATAACACTTGGAGGAGAAAGAAAGGCTTAATAAACCCAAATGTGTTTTTTAGCAGTAATTCACAGTAGGGTCTGTAGCTGAGCCTGCCAGCTGCCACAGGCTGCATGGGTTGCATTTAGCCAAGCCTAAAAGCAGGACCAGTATTGGCTCTGGAGAAACCTACTGCTCCCTCCTATTGTCTAGAGAAATTAATTGCTTTAGAGTAATGCCTGGAAATTGTGTGCCAGTCACATGCTAAACAGATAAACACAGAGTACAGATTTGTTGAATGAATTTCCAAAGCTTTCTCACTGAGGTAACATTCTGTTTGAACTCTTATTGAAAAAGGGGCTGATTACTCCCTGCATTATTCCAGGTGGTGATTTGTCCCTTCAGGGACTGTGTAGAGCACTATCCCATCAGGTGTTTTATTATACCACTTAGTCGTGCAACTGTCAACTATGGTGCTGGCATAGTGTTTATTTCTTTTCAGCGTAGTGTGTTCTGGATCCATCAGGAGCTGCAAATGTTCTGGGATAACCATGGCTTGCTTCTTTCTTTGCTAGTGCTGAGCCTGCTGTGGCTATAAGAGATCTGACTGGTGACATGTGGCAGGTGGGTCTTGGACACCACCATAACATTGTCTAAATGCCCTAACTGAGCTATGCATGGGAGCATTGCATGGGCTGATTCTGTCCTTTCACAGGCTGATTCCTGAAAATGTTCAGGCAAGGTGTTAACTTCATAATTAAATTCTCTACTGCAGTGTTCATCTACAGCTTTCCACCCAAATATTGTCTCTGTTGGCTCCAAAGGGATTGTTACTTTTGTCCCCTTCTCCAAAGATACGGTCTCAGCTCTGTTTTTTAGGAGACCTTCCTCTGAGAGCAGAGGAGTCACTCCATGGACAGCAGGAGTTTTTAATTTCTGACCTCACTCAAATGAGTCACTTTAGTGACCTGCTGTGTCACCCACCTTGGCTCTGTTTTCTTGCCCAGCCAGATGCAAACCCTCTGCTGTGGCCTTATGGCTTGTTGCTGTTATGTTTATGTCTACCCTATGCCCTGGCGTTTGTTGTATCTCCCTCTAGAGTCCCAAAAGTATGCTTAAGTATTCTGATTTTTGGAGCAGGGAATTTCATGGAATGGAGTGGAATTTGTCCTTGCAAATGAGGAAAAAAAACCTCCTACAAAATCAACGGATTTCTGTCAGCATAAAACAAATTTGAGAGGGAAGAATCTCTTTCCTTCCTCTGCATGCCTCCATCTTTTTCCCTAAAGTGTTGTAAACAGCAAAACGGCTTCTGGTAAGCACTGTCCTGGCACTGGAAATGGCTTTCTGTGGCTACTTACAATTACTGTGCAGACTGATAGGGAATAGCAGCAGTTGTGCAGTGAAGAGTGAATGACATGAAGTTAACTTTCCCTCTCCTGCTGGAATGGACAGTGTACTGCGGCCCTCTTTCCTTATCTTCTTTATACAAGGGTCATTTCAGGCTTGGTTTTTCTTGACTATCAAAAGAGAGGTTATAGATTTTACTCTACTGAAGCAACCCAAAACATTGCTGCTATTCAGGGATGTGTCTCCTCATAATCTACCATCCAACCAGCACATTTGGAGGCTCACACATCCTTCACCATAATGCATTTTAAGTTCATCTTGTTACCTTTCACACACACATATATAAATGTCCTTGTGCTGTGTTTGGAGCTGTGTGGGGAAGAGGGATGATCTTCATGTGCCTTCCCTTAGAGCAATGCTAGCCACATGGGATGTCATGCAAAGGAAAGTGGAACAGTCTTTAAAAGCTGGGGAAAAAATTAAAAGCATTAAGAAAGGAATGGGGAGCATTTTGTGCAATCTGCATATAAACAAAATGTATGCCATTGTAAATGTCTTATTTCTTAACTTTTTTAAAGCTTGGGCAGCACGATGCCTGCCATGTTAAATCGTTTCCTTCAGAAGTCATTGGCCATGGCAATTGTATTGAAGTGGCTTTGAAGACTGGACTGAGCAGCGAGATAAATAATAGTTACATTTTTGATTTGTGCATTATCATATTGCTCTAATTCATCTTAATGAGTCAATTATCCACTTACAGGAATTAATTACAAAACAGGCTCTAAAAGTGTCGAGGATGGGTTCTGTCAAGCCAGCATCATGTTGTGAGATGTGATGAATGGTGCTGAGTGTCTCTCCATCTCTGTGCCTGTAGACTCCTTTCCTTGGGATAGAGGTGCTGAGAGTGGAAAAGTTTGGTCTTGGACTGCAGTACAAATCCTTCTGTCAGTCTGTTGTACTTTGTGTTCAGCTTCACCTTGAGTAAAAGTGGGCCTGGGAACATCAACAACATGGGGAAAAAAATCTGGGAGGGGTTTGGAGCTAGTTGAGCTGCAGCACTAAGGGGTTGCTGTCATTCTGGAGTATTTGGGTGCTCGCAGAGAGGATTTACTGCAGGGATTCTGATCTGTAAGACATGAACTGCCTGTCTGTTGCAATGGTGCGTCTCATGTCAAGGGAATGGGATGCAACAGATCAGAGTTAAATTAAAACACATTTCATGTATTTATAAATGAGCAGTGGTATCCGCTTTCCTGCTTTGGTGAACCTGACACATATGAATGTACAAACCTCAGTCTCTGGTGGCTGGTATTATTTTAATAGTGAGTGAAAAGCCCAGAGAGTATAAATTGCTTATGTTTCTTCATGACAAAACTGGATTATATTAACCTGAAAGGAAACACTATACTCGGCAGAATAAAACTTATTCATGTATTGCCTGTTAATCTTTCAACATTTACACTGGTTGAAGTTGGGGTTGGTTTTGGGTGGGGTTTGGTTTGGTTTTTTTCTGATTTGGGAGTTGTTTTTTATTTTCGGTAAAAGAAATTAAGCATTGAATTGATTATTTGAATATTTAAAGGCTGAATCGTGCACTGCCATGGATGCTGTGATCTTTAGAGGCACTGACAGCTTTCCCTCTGGCTGTTAACATGTCTGCTTTATGCAACACAAATGTCAACATCACTACTTCTCTAATTAGAGCAGTAGGTCAAACAGTGTCTTTGTCTGTGGAGGAACCCGAGCCATTAGCCGTGTTACGAAGAAGCTCCTTTGTTAAGACTGATTTATGTTTCTGAGGTTTGTTTTATCCTGTGGCAACCTACAAATGCTGTTTTTGGAGTGGGGCTTTTTTGCTGACTGCAGAAAGGGAAAAACACAGAAGAGATTGTCCCTCCACTGATTCAGCCTCTCCTGAGCTGCAAAGCAAACCTTTCCCAGCAATCCCAGCTCGCCGCAGGTCTGGCCTGTGTGAGAGAGTGCATTGCTTTAGTTTCATTCAAACACAAGAAATGCAGGTTTTCAGAGAGTTTAAATTATAACAGTACTGGAAGTGGTAGAAGGTTATCAAAGTAGAGAAATATAGCATTATCCCTGCAAACTGATGCAAAGGAAAATTGCTATCGTCCTTGTTTGGGTTCTCTGCTGGAGGCACCAGTTTGGTTTTGCCTTTTCTGATTCGTTTTTAAGTAGGATTTAGCATAATTTCCATAATGATAAATCTTCCATTTAAGATCAAGAAAATAGTGTTGTCTGTCTTGAGTATCTGAAAAATATGATTGGTATTTACAGATCATCACATTTGTTTTTCTGATGTCTTTGATTGCATCTCTTCCAATGCAATATGCATCTCACAAAACTGAAGTTGTGTTATGGAAATACACAGAAAATTATTTTGAAATAGACTATGGGTTTAATATTTTTATTTTATTTTTTAAAAATATTTTAAATTTTATTTAAATATATTTTTAATAAACTGATTTTTTATATAACATTTTTGTCTTTGTCATCTTGGGTTTTAATGGATAAGTAATTGGTGAGTCTCCTGTGGAAATTCTCAGATTTCAGAACAGCAGGATTTTTCCTTAGAGTAATTAATAGTCAAATAAGCTAACACTGGCATGAGCTACTGTATATGCTTTAATTCATCTAGTTGTTTCTCTGTAAGGAGAGTGCCAGTAGTAGAGGGGAGATCACAGCAATCTTTCCTCCTCAGAGACAAGCACGTTGAAGAGCAGTGCCAATATGTGAGGATGGACAGTAAATGCTTTGGGTATTGTTTCTCTGTGTTTTGTTCTCATTAACACTTGGCATAGCCACTTGGGCTTCCTTTCTCCTGCCCATGTCCCTACAATGCCATATAGGGATCACAGATCAGGGTGGTGATTCCTTACAGATGAAATATTCATTTGCCTCTACCCTCCGGCAAACCTGAAGCACATGGAGAGCATAAAGGACAGTATTCCATCATCCCTGCTCTAATCCACCCTGAGCACACAGTATGCCCAAGCTTTGTGGCACTGGTGGGCACTGATGGGCATCTCTTGTTTGTCTGGGGCTGCCTTGTCCAAGGAATTGCCTGTAATTGGTCCCTGGGGTATGGGCTGGGATATTCTGCTTCCTCCACAAGAGAATGGTGTGGAGGGCTCTGCCTGCTGCCTTCCACTGCTGCCTGCCAGAAGCACTGCTCAAATGCTTTGCCTTTCCTGAGCTTATCTGGGAAAGGAAACCACCTCCTGAACACCCCTGCAAGGTGCTGAAACATGCTTTTAACTAGAGGGGGGAAGGTTCATCACACTGAATTGGTAGGTGGAAACCTGAAATGGCTGAAAGTGCTTGCAGTGTTGCAGAGAAAAAAGTCTCTCTTTCTGCTGTGCCCCCAGCACAGTGCTGACATCTCAGGGGAGTTGAAGCTCTGGAGATTTTCCATGTGTTGGAGGATCTGTGCTTTACTACCGTGGATCTTTGAGGGTTTTTTTTGTTTGGTTTGGGTCTTTTTACATTTGCTCAGTGACTGTCATTCTGCCGAAAATTAAAGCTCTTCATTACCCCAGACAGAAGCTGTATTTGCAGATTTGTGTTGCCCTTCGCTGAAGAGACAGTACTGCTTCTGCCAAATTAGCTGCAGCAGATCTATGACCTGGAGGTTGCTCTTCAGTAGGCTGGAATTAAACCATCCAACACACATCCAACATAAACACTGCTCCTATAATGAAGCTCAGATACAAGATACCAGGTGCCAAGTCTCTGTTGGATTTTAGAGTGTTACCTAACATATATTTAGAAATCCCTGTCTTACTGCTGAAAAACAAACGAAACTGAAATAAAGGACTTGGGCTTAATTTGTTTTCATCACTGCAGCACAGACCCGCGAATTAATGACTTTCAATTAGGTTTTCCACTTCGTATTGAATATAAACTGGAAGACTAAGGCTAATACTATTTCTTCTTTTCTTCTCCAGAATAAGAATGTCCTTATGTGTGCACCATAACATTGCAGATGAAAAGCATGAAATAATTGTGACTGTTGTGTGTGCATAAAACAAGTTTAATATGGAAATCATACATAAATATAAGTTTCTTAGTTTGCATAATAGCTTGGCTCCTGTTAACTCCATACAACTGTTTCCTGAGGGCTTTCCTGACTCTTGGTCAAATTGATGCTCTCTGTTCCTCTGAACAGAGAGGGTCATGGATGGCTACCAAGCAGGCCAGTAGCTTTAGGAATGAGCTGGGGGGCTCTGCTGTTTTGGAAACCTGAATCTCCACAGGTTTCCCACTGAGGATACGGTGCTGGCCACACTGGCTGTACCCTGGTATTTGCTGGTAACCCTGCCCAACAGAAAGCATTCCTCTCTCCTCTCCTCACCCTGCAGTGCTGGCTCTCACACAGCTCCACACAGTGTCTCTGAAGGCACACTTCATTGCACGCTGTGTTATCCTTTATTATAATGAGCTGGGTGCTCATTAAAGCTTCACAGTTATAAACAGAGCTGTAATTTAGTTTGAGGAACACTGTAATATTAGTGGGGCACCTGGAAACTAACCTTGTCTCAAGCTGGGTTATGTCAAAATGTAAGTGAAGGTACTTATTTGTAACAGCTGAAGTGGATGATAGAATTGCAAGTGTTTGTAAAATGTACAGATGAAAATGTGAAGGAAAATCTAAGTCTACAAACCCCCAGTATTCTCTCATTCTCTCCAGTCATTCAGCCTTGGCTTCCTGGCTCTTTGGTGTCATGGCTGTACAGAGGGACTCTGCCCTCATCCTCTGGTTTCAGAAAGTTTCCATTCCAGCAGAAGAGACTCCTGAGAGACCTCCAAGGGTTTGCATCACACTCCCTTTTCCTTTGTACATTTGTGCAACCAACTAAATCAAGAGGTTACTATTAATTGCTCCTGATAAAACCATGATCTGCCTCCCCTCTTTGGACCTGCAAGTGCTGCTGTGGCAAGGAAGGTACCACACTGCTTCCAGCCATGGGCAGAGCTCTGCCCATGATTTCTGCTTCCATGGGGGGCAAATGGACTCCATCCACTGAACTCCATCTTGAATAATGTCTATGGCCTAAGACAAACACACACATTTAAAGCATGATTCTCCTTTCTGGCATCTGACTGAGATCACCTGATCATCCGATGTGGTGATGCTAAGTTTGAAAAGACTGATCCCCAAAACTGTCTTGAATGGGTGTGAATAGAATAGAATAGAATAGAATAGAATAGAATAGAATAGAATAGAATAGAATAGAATAGAATAGAATAGAATAGAATAGAATAGAATAGAATAGAATAGAATAGAATAGGAAGGGGTGAAATAGCACCAGTAAAATGGAATTTGCAACAAGCCCCTATCTTTTCTGAACCTTATGCTCATCCGGAGGCTTTGTAGTTGCCCCAGCCTCAGCTAACAAAACAAGTGTGGTGCTGATGTAGCAGGGGTTGCTGGGTCCCAGAGCCAGTCTGGTGAGTGTGGATGTGCATGCTGCTGAGTGAGAAGTATTCTGCCTTTTTTCTAGAGGGGTTCCATTAAAAACTGCAGTGCTTTGAGACTCCAAAATCAGAGCTGGGCACTGAGCATGGTAACAGTGTGCACAGTGCCTCAGGCATGGCACAGACCAAGAGAGCTTGCATAGAACACAAGATATAAAAACCTCTTTATCAGCATGTTTTATTCTCATTTTCAAAATGATGCGAACCTAACTCTAAGTGGCAGTGGAAGTGAAAGACTGAGAAGAAAGAGGCATCTGGCTGTGCTGGCACACCAAGTCATAGCTCTTGCTTTATTTTATTCTGTTTTCCCTTTTCTCTTATTCTGGGACAGGTGGGACGAGTACTAGAGAGCAAAACACCTCTATCCAGAAAAGATATGGGGAGGGATGGAAAACCAGGCAAATGTTAAAGAGACACCAAGCTGGGAGCTGGAAACCATTCCCTGTGTAGGTCACAGAGTGAGGCAGAGAAGTTCTATTTTCACTTATGTATTTCAGGGGAGAGTTCCCTGAATCCATGCTCTGATTTCCAGCTGTGGTTGTATTATCAAGTGAATAAGGACTGTGGTCCTGGTGTTAGAAGCCAGTTAGCCTAAGCAGAAAGAGATGAGAAAGGCAACAGAAGTAGAAATACTGAAGAAGAAAGGTTCATGGCAAAAAATGCAGTCAGTTCTAAGGAAAATGGTTCTTTGAAGCTTATGCTCCCTAACCCAGTTCCAGTGCCCTTCATGGGAACATGAGCTGGATTTCATTGGGGGTCTCAGAGGTCAGTGCTTTATCCACTAAGCTGCAACTGCCGAAACTGAGTGTGCAGCCCAAGAGACAATTGAGAGCTTTGCCTTGTTTCTATTTTGTTTGCACTTTGGGGAATTGGTTTCAGCAGACCAAATAACACTGCAGCATTGCTCAGCTGATAACATGCCAGTTATAAAGTTTCTGTGAGGGGTCTTGCTGTGAACTGACTGGGGGGTTCTGTATCAGTTTTGATTTTGATGAGCCCTTAGGGGCACAGAGAGAAGCCAGGGCATGATGTAGGGCAAGACATCCAAAGCTATGGCAATTTATTAAATCTTTCAAAACTCTTGTGTTGTTTTGGGTTTTTTTAATTAATGATTTAATAATAATGTGGCTTTGAATGCTGCTTTCCATATTCTTGTTGGGGTTGCAAAATAATGGTTGATGCACTTGTAGGAGGAATTTGCCTTTTGATCCCACTTGGCTGTGATTGTTAGCCTTACTGTAAAGGCTGGGCTGCCTTAACACTGGCCCAATGGAAGATACACTGCAGGTGTTATCTTACTCCCTAGAAATCCTCCATGACCTTGCCTCAGTCCTGAATTTGTGATCCTGGGAGATGATGGAGCTGTAGGAGGTTCAGAAAGCTGTTCGAAGGAACAGCGAGCTGAGTTACTACTGAAACTTTCTCCATTCTCTGTATCCTTTCTCTTACCTGTCCTTTCTGTAATTTGTCAGCTTGTGAGTGGTTTTCTCTTTTTAATTTTTTTTCCCCAAAACATTGTATCAGTAATGCCAAAGGACAGTTTTAAAGATTTAAGTCCTGTTATAATAAACCCAGGGTATTTTTATGAAAAGCATGCCTTGACACAAACAGAGGCTGTGGAACACTCCCACTCTGTGTAATGGCTCAAGGGCTAAACATTCATGTTAAGCTTTGGATGGAAGGGTTATCTTTTGACAAGTCTGAAGTGCTGACAAAACCCCTACATGTTCTAGTGAAAAAAAAGCCAGACAACTAGGAAGTTGTACTTTTGGAAAAGGTATGTAATTCTGATGCTGATTTTGAAAGGAACTGTGCATGCCATTGTGGAGGGTTTGGTGGTCATCAGATGGACAAACTGGTGAGGGTACCAGTGGAGGTGAGCAGCGATTCTTTGGGAGACCTTCCCTACCAACCTGTCTTTAGTTTGCTCTCCTAAGAAAAGAAGGTTTATGCAGTTGCCTCACCTCTCTGACTGCCCATCCTCTTCCTTCTCTCTACCACCCTCCCAGTCGCTGACCAGGAGATTCAGAAGTGTCAGCCTAGTTTGACAGAGGAATGAAGGTCACTGGTTTATGACACTCACCAAGTGGATGGAGAGGAGAGTGATCCAATCTGGTGTTCTTTGTGAGGCAAAGGCAGGACACAGTCAGGCTGAGCAGCAATTCACTGCAAACCTGCACGTTTAATAGATGCCCAACTCTTGAGAAGTGGCACTTTATGGTGTCCCTGCATGGTGATGGGAAAGTCACAGAGGACATAACACAGTCAAGAAAATCATTTTGGAAGAGATAAGGAGGGAAGGTTGCTAGGAGAAAAAGGATAAAAATCATGGTAAAGCAAGAATACTTCTGCCATTATTTGACAAACATTGTGCATAAACAAGTCTGGTGCACGAATGTGCTCAAGAATCCTGTTTCAGTTTTGGCACTCAGAAAATCTTTTTATCTGCCAGACAATAGGAAAAATCTTTGCCAACAAATAATCGAAGGAGGGAAAGGGGGAAAGAAGGGACTGCCAGTATAATTTTTGTTTTAATAAGTATTGTCAGTAGTTTTGGACACAGGATTTGTATACTACGCATCTCCATTTGCTAGCTGTCCTTGTGTTTATTTACTAAAATAATCTGAAAATTATTCTTCTTGTGAAATTTAGGAGACATTCTCCCACACTGATTACCACAATTAGTACAGATTTTTGAGCAGACTTTATTGACATTTGGTGCCATTTTATGCCCACTTTGAAGAGGGTTTCACCATTTCCATAATGCAACACAACAGTCAGATCTGAAATGTTCACTTTTTATCAGAATGAAGATACTTAATCTAAATCTAAATCTATGGCTCAGTTGTGCAGCTTGTTGTTTGGGCCCAGCAGTGATTTGTTATTTTTCCCAGCCAAAGTATATCTGCAAATATCAGGGCCACCTTCATTGTCCATCATTGCAAACACTGGATTTAAGATGGGGCTTCAACAGACCAATATAATTTACCTTATTCTACTGCCTAACTGATGACACAGATGATATAAAAGATAAGTTTCTGCTGCAGCTGAAATGGCTAATTGCTAATAGGAATTTTGCCACCAACTGCAGTAAGGATAAAGGAAGTATTGATTCATGCAAAACTACCTCGGTATCCTGTTAAATGCTATAAGGGATATTGTAAGACATGAAAAAATGTGGAAGGAATATGGATGTTTTACTGTTGTTACAAGAGAGAGCTTCCGTCTATGTGTGCACCATGTTGTGTTACATGGCAGTGAAAGGTGTGGTGAGTTGATATGAAAAATTGCTGACTGTACCCATTCCACCTTCAGGGATCCTTCTGCAAATTCATGTTTCCCTGTGCCTGTAAGTCAGCTATGATTTCCAACCTGTCCTATTCCAAGAAACATAAATATCAGAAACAAGCCTTGAAAAACAAGGCCAGGCATTCTTTATCTTGGTGTGGACCTTGCCTTCTAGAGCCTGCACAACCTTCACTTTGAGCCCTTACTTTTTAAGGATGGGGTTGCTGTCTTGAAAAGTGCTTTCCCAATGGATGTCAAATTATATGACCTGAACATCAGACAGGTACATGCCTTTAGAGAACTGCAGGTGGTAAAAATACAGTTATGTGTGATTTCTGATCAGTTTTTGGTCAGCTGCTTCCCCTCCAGTCCCTTAAGCTGTGTTCACATGCCTTCTCTTTTCTCTAGCATCCCTTACATCAGAAATCCTCTCCTTGTCTTCACACCTGCCGGGCTGTACCTCACCCACCCCTGTGCCTCTGAAAGACTTGTGATAGAAACCCTTCCCACAGGGTTATGGTGACCCTAACATGGGATAGGTGTCTCATGCTACAAGTACCTTTTCTGTTCAGTAAAACATGGTGCTTGAATAGCATTTCTTAATGGTGGATAACATTAAATAGCTAAGAATTGAGGCAGTGCTAGTTTTGAGTGAGAAGCTCCTAGTCTTGCTTTGGGACTGTTGTGAAGTTGGTATTTCTTGTTTCAAATACAAACTCCAGAAATTTACATGAGCACCCCATAAATCAAGAGCTACAAAAAAGTAATGTAGGTAGTTGAAAGGGCCACTGCCTACAGCTGCTAAAACCACTCATCATGTTTACTAAAGTTTAAGGAAAAATGCAAGCTGAAGGTGAAAATACATCAGCTGTGGAGCAATGTTGGGGGATAGCGTATGTTTGGTGACATAAATATGAGAATGTTTTTCAGCTGATACCCCAAGTAAGTTTATATTTACACTCAGATCATGTATAATGACTCTTTAGATCGAGGGCTTTGCTAAGCTTTAACATAAAAAAGTTATGTGGAAAAGCTAAGTATGCCCCTTAAAGTCTGCAGTACAGAAGAGGGTTTGCAACACTGAATCTCAGCTTCTTGAAAAGGAAGGAGATGGTGTGCCTCAGCTGAGGTGCTGGTGGGAACAGTAGCTGTTCTTTGCCTGCTGCTGGAGCAGGTGTGGGTGGTGTTGCTGGTTCTAACTATAGGTACAGAGGTGCCTTCTGCACCTTCTGCAGCAGGGAGATGCAGAAGAAGCCACCATGCTGGTGGCTGCAGTGAGGCTGCTGACATGGAGCCTCAGAAGATACAGCTCTTGGTACCACCAGCTGCCATGAAACAATGTGAAAATGTTTGTTTAATAAGGACTGTAAAATGTCCCCGGCACTCAGGACCCTTAAGTACTTTTATAATTTCAGGGGAACTTTTCCTGGCAGACTTTGATCATATGAAATAGATTTCCCATGATATAATAATGCTCCATTTGTTATAAATGTGCTGATTTGCGGATGTGCAATTAGCTGACTCAAGCAAAAAAGCAGTATAGATACCCTGTGTATGAAGTGGCAGTTTATTTCTCTCCATATGGTCTATAACTTGTTCCATGCTGCTTACCGTGGGGTCTGGGCTTACTGCCCACTGCTCATCACAGTTTATAGAGAGGAAAATTGAAGGCAGCCATGGAGTTAATTCTTTGCAATACAGTTATTTCCTTAAGGCAATACCTAAGCTGTTTGCATCAGCCAAAACACACCCTTGGAAGCAGGTGAGTTCTAGCTGCACGCTCTGTGGAGTGAGGGTGAGATGAAATCATCGTAGCAAAGGGCACTGCATGACTTGAGAGCCAGGGGCTTCCCAGAAGGGAAAAATAGGGCTTCCCAAATCCTGCATAACTCGTGGCCTTTAAATGATTTTTTTTTCTGCCATATGCTTATTTATCACTACTTGAATGGGTCTAAACAAAGGGCTAAGTCTAGTCCCTCTGAAATCCATGGAAAGACTTGCTTGGACCTCAGCAGTGATGGGATTGCATCCTAAATTAATATCTCCAGAAAGACTAATTTGTAAAATATGCTCAGTGCAGGATAAATTGTTTTGCTGTCAAAGTGGCAGCTGGCACCTCACCTCACTGCACATTTTTAGCTCTTCTAATAGTAAATAAGTATATTTTAGTCTCCTGTCTAGTTTCTCTCTCGCTCCTTTCAAATGATTGGGAGCATGGAAAAAAAGAGATTTGGGTGAGCAAGAATGTATATTAACATATAGGGTTAAAATTTCTGAGGACAAGGAATTTTTTTTTTCCCTCATCAGCATGTTTAACAGTTGCAAATCTCAGTGTATGAGGAAATGTCTTACATTCAAAGACTATTAACAGCTGTGAAATTAGATTTACAAATCTGAATATATAACTGCATATTTTATATGCTGTTGCATATCATTTGTGCATATATTCATGCAACTGTCTTGTCGTTTATGAAATTTGAGTGTACTGTTTCAGTGGGAGCTTCCAGATTTCTTAATCATGAAATCGTTAAATGAAAGACTTGCCATATGCAAATTTTGAAATTTGTGCAAGATAACATGATGCCTTTTGAGGATAACACAGAACTAAACCCAATAGATATATAAGTATAAATAGTTATTTGGAAGGTCTGAAACATGCTTATTAAGAAAAAATATTTTAATCATGTCTACCTTCCAATAACTCTTAGGTGGGTACAATTTTATATTATGATTGTGATTCTTATTTTTTAAATAGTATAAGCAACACATTCTACTGTGCTTCATTTCATTCTTAAAAATAGCCTGGGTTTTGTGTTTGGAGATGAGTCATTTTGAGGCTGAGATGCTCACCTTTCTGGCTTAGCCTATATAGCTCTAAGGATTGAAAATACATGACATTATTGTCTTATACAAATCACGAATCATGTGGTAATGAAACTCTCCAAAAGAAAGCAAATACAACACTTGGGAGTCTTTGGGACATGAAAGCCAAGTACATGGCCAGCAGACGTGCTGCTTGGAAACCTAGGGGAATATTCACTTAATTGCAACTGAAGCCTCGCTTCTGTGTTTAGGAATCCTGATCTGCTCACACAGATCTCAGCACATGACTGAAATAATCTGTTTATCCAGCATATGGTTCTTTGTGAGGACTGGATAGAAGTCAGCTACTCGGTCTTATGTGTCATTTGTCACAGAGTGCTGTGTCCTTCTAAGTGCTCCCTTTCTAGTGCAGGGCCATGGAGGCATTTTAGCAATGCAAAGAGGTGATTAGAGGCACTTCTGCTGGAGTGTATGCTGTGGTGCTTAATGAAATTAATTTGGCTTATGACAGGGGCATGGAAAGGCAGCCCTGGGCTTTGTCCTACTCACTGTCAGTATTTCCTAGGGTGACATTGGATGTGTCAGTAGTGACCTGCTCTTTGCTGTGCTTTCAGCATGCATGGTGCTAGCAGGAGGGGGGAGGCTGAGAGTTTCCAGGTGTACTCGAAGGTGTTTGTTCAGGAGAACCAAATCTTTAAAACCAGGGGTTTCTAGCTGATGTTGTTGCAGTTGATACTTGTGTGTAAGGAGAGTAATATCTGCTTGGTTTAACAGGGAAACTATTCTATCTCAAAAGTGCCCCCAAATCAGTGACCATGTCTATCTCAGACACATGACATCAGAGAAATAAAAAGGCTCCTCAGATCTTTGCTTAGTCCATCTTCCTGTATGTTCTGCCTAGAACAGTGGAGCCAGCATGGCTGATCTGGGCCATTAGTGATTTGTGTCTCTCCTTACTTGGAGATGCATTTTTCAGGTTATTTCCTTTTCTAATACATGCAGTAAAGTACTATGTGCACTGACTAACTCTACAATTACAATCTAAGCAGTGTGTGAGCTATGCAGAGGAACTGCCACTTGATCGCAAGTAATGTCAAATTTTAAATCCATGAAAAGCAGGATTTTTTGAATGAAACAAGGTAGTGCCCAACATCCACACAGATCTCAAAGCTGAAAGATGTAGTCAGGAAAATGCAGCCAAATTGAAATCCCAAGAAAGTGATAATAAAACGCTTCATTAAACAGAAAGAAATAAAAAGAGGAAAAAAAAAAAAAGCTACAGAAAAAGCTGTGCTTAAATGTCAGTGAGAACTTTAATTCTTGTTGGCTTTTAAACTCCCCCATCAGAAAACTGAAACTCTTCAGTCATACAGAGATTTTCTGCAGAGGAACCAGAAGCAGCAGCTGAACAGGCAATGTACTACCAACTGTGAGAGCAGCCAGATTTAGACACCCATGTTTTCACTAGATGCCATTTCAGCAGAAGTTTCTGTAGGTCTTTCAGTTGGACCACGAAAGTTATCCCTTCCAACAGGAAAACAGTGAAGGTGAAAAGTGCTCTGCTCCCCTGCTTAGGTGAAGCAGCATTTGCAGCCCTTGCTCCCCAGCAGAAACTGCACTGAAGGATTTGTGTAGCTGGTGTGCCTTGCCAAATTCAGCCTATTTCTTACACATCTCACTTCTTGCTATATTAAACAGGGATCTAAGGTTTTACAAATGTATGTTACACTCTGAAAGTACTGCAACGACATCAGGAATTGTGTGATCTCCTGGCCTGGTCTCCTCAGGGCTCTGCAGGTTTTGCTCTCATTAGTGGAGACTTCAGAGCCTCTGGTGCTGACTCCTAGAGAAAGTCTGTGTGCCCCATGGTAAAATCATGGCTTCTGACTGTGTTTCCAGCAGTTCTTCAAGAGCTGAGCAGCTCTGCAGTTTGTGGGGTGCCTTGGAAAGTTACCTGGTGTCTGCACCCTGCGTCGTCTGCTCCAGGTCAAGTTGTGCAGATGTGCAAAAGGCATCGAAGTAGGTGAGAGAGATAAAATTCGCACCGTGCTGTGCCAGGTAAAGTTTTGGGCTGGAGCTGGACCTCAGCAGGATGCCAGGTTGGCTGCCAGGCTGTGCAGGGCCCTCAGTACCACCAGGGCCCCTGGGTTTGGTTCTGCGTTGTGTAAACACCTGTGCCATAAATGAATAACAGCAATTTCTTTCTTCTGAGTCTGAGCTTTATTTGCTTTTGCTTTTTCTTGGACAGTGAACCCGTGCCTTGAGAAAATGCATGAGAAGCTTTTGATATCCATGCCTCCAATGAGGCAACAATGGCACATCTAATCTTAATCTATATTGTTTGTACTTTTGCTCAGTAAAGCAGCTATAAGAAATAATACATTTCTTCTTTAAAGAATTTCTTGTTCCCCGCCCCGCTGTATAGGGGTGTAGTGTATTTCCTGCCCTCCTGCTCTCTCAATAGCGCTTCCCTTTCCTGTTTTGGTTTATAACCAGCTTTCACAGAGACTCTTGGCTTGTCTCCCTGCCAAATTTATCTTCTGCTCAGGTGAAATAGAATATTTGGATTTGAGCACAGGTGCCAGCTTTGAGCATACACCTCTGTGGGATTACCTGACCAGGTCCTCCTCCATGGCAGGCACGTAAGTATCTGGGGACTGTGCCTGTTGGCAGGGAATTCATTGACCAGAATTAATGTGACTGGATGTGAAGGAGAGCACGTATCGTGATAAACACAGAAGGTTTGTGTTTTGGTTATAGCCTGGTAGGAAATTTATAATTGTATAAAATGGTAATTAAGCTTTTATGGCAATGCTACATTAATATGCATCCCCTGGCAGTGAGGGAGAAGCTGACTTGATGAAGCGAGCATTTCTTCATTCCTGATCTGCCTCCATCAGCTCAAGGGGAATTGTCACAGGTTTATTTACATTTCTTCTGGGATTGAAGGGTAACCAAGGCAAAGTGATGTCAGCTTTAATGAAAGATCTTTATGTTGATTTCTTCTATTCACTTACGAGTCTGCCTTTCCTGGTCATTAGTTGTGATTATGATCTTTCAAAGCCTTGATTTGAGGTATCGTTCTCCTGAAATACAGATATGGTTGGCCCATGAGTGAGAGCCCTCAGTCATGTATTTTCACTTGACAGTTCCATTTTGGGTTTTGCATAATTCGTATTTTATACGATTAGGCACTTCTTCTTTTTTATTTCTGTAATTTAAGGGGGAAGGGAAGTAATTTATATTAATAGCAACCTGATCCAGTCGAGTTGCTTTTTTACTGTTTTTGTCTAATTGAGTTTCTGGTGTTTCTCCAGGCCATTTACTTGACTCATTTTTAGGAACTTCTAAGCATTTACTTGATATTTACTTTTAGGAACTCTCAAAGTGTATCTTCAAGGTGGTATAATCTGACAGTGAACCCCACTTCATAGAAAAAAAATTTGCATGATTCAAAGCATTAATGGAACAGTGAAGTTCCTCCATTAGGAGACTCCATTAGCAGTCAGTTGTTGGAACTTGGAAGGAAAAGTTTCCTGCAGCGTGGCCTGGCAGCAATGCCCAGCAGCAGTGGCACTTCTCTTAATCATACCACTTCCCCAGTGAAGTGACTTTTGCAAAGCAGATCTCTTTAAGCATTTCTTAACGTGCTGGGTTGAGATGCTGATAACTGGAGTTCCCCTTAGAGTCTTTTGAATTCTTACGCTTCAGTGTGCAAAACCTACCAGAAGAGGGATGGGTTAAAATTAACAACACGGCATGGTTTAAAAATCTCAGCAACATAAACTAAGCAGATGTGCTGGCTTACAAGGGCATCAATCTGTGGCCTCTCTGCTGACCCCAAATCTCCCATGATTGGCAGATGTGCTATTTAGGTGCTGTGGCGGACACCGAGAGGTCAGGGCTCACTACAGACGTTGGCTGGCAGTGCTGAGGACTGAGCTGTTCTGGACTGACAGTCAGGCCCAGATGAAATATCTGTTCTGCTGCAGTCCTGTTTTGCATAATTTTTTGTATTCTACTCACTTTTCCCATGCTCAAGAGCATTGAGGGGTGGCAGAAGGTTATGCAAGTTTCTCTGGTCGTGCCAGGATTGTGTGCCTGTTTCCAAATTTAGCAACTCATCTGCCAAAGACCTGGCTTAGTGTGCAACCTGGGTGCCTCCTAAACTGTCTCTTCTCTGGTTTCCAGCTGGTATGTCTGCTGTGGGTATCTGCAGCAGATGCTGGACAAAGCAGTTCCCACTGTGTATGCCAGTGTAGTAAGGGAGAATTCAAAATTAATGTCTTACACCTAACAGAAAGTAACTTTTGAATATTCTGCTCTGTGGAGGTGAACTGGTGTTCGTCTTACTTTTGATAGCACTCTAAGTACCAGTATTTCCATTTCCTGCTCTGTAAAGTATGTATTTGTCTTGCAGGTGTGTCATGACTTTATTTAACAGCGTCAGTCCTTTTGAGAGCTGCTTATGAAGGAGGCTTCATACTTTTACTATTTTCTTGTAACTATTTAATATTACACTGTTTAGATGCTAGAGTTTAACAGTGGAGAAAGGTGATGGGCAGGCACCTTCAGCAGATGCTCAGTGCAAAAGGCTCATCTCCTGTTGGCAGTGCAGACAAACTCCAGCCCCAAAACATCTGCAATGTGAATGTGCAAGCCTGAGCAGGAGACCAAAAAATATCAGCTTCTCTGGACTTCACTTCAGGCTGGCTGGAGCAAGGGCAACACTGTTGGGTAGGTCTCTCTGCACAGGCAGGCAACCAGGAGTGAGTGCAAATTGAGAACTTCTGACCACTGTGTCCATGGGTTGGTTTTTCAGGGAATGCCAGGAAATGGAGCTCAGAAAACAACTGAAGGTAGTCATTGTGGCACATCCATTTTATATACGAGAGTGTGACTTCTACTATTTAAATATCTGCTATAAAATAGTCAAGCATCTGCATGTCATTGAGGATTAAAAGTGCCTTTCTGGATATAAAGCCCCCATGGGGCTGCCCTTTGGTGTGATCAAGGGGCTAAATTCTGTATTTTCACTATGAGGTCTTGCTGCATTTCTTGAGGAAGTTTCTCAGGGCTGTGGGACAAAGGTGAACCATGGTGACACTGGGTGTGCTGCAATTTTGGTTGTAGAGGGAAGTAGACATTGAAACAGGGGGTCCCAGAAGGAGTCAGAAGTATGACTGACATTGAGCTGGAGAAATGAGGTTCCCAAGGAGAAGTGGGGTCGTGAGCAGAGCTGGTGGTGAATCTCTAGTGGGAAGGCTGGAGAGCCCCTGCACTACAGCAGCTTTATCTGTAACGAGCTCAGATCTCAGCTGTGGTCTCCATGTAAGCCCAAATGACCTGACTGTCTTGTGTCCACAGGGTCTCTCAGGCTTTCTGTTCTCTAAATCCAGTGGTCAGAGAGAAACGTCCATTGTTTCAGGTTACTACTGAAACATTTTCCTTGCATCCCATCATTATTAAAATGAAAGCCATTCAAATGTTTAGCAAATTAGTATATTAGTGTTTGAAGTACACTTTAAAATGCTTCAGGAACATGGCTTGTAGGTTGCTTGTAGGTTGCTAATTCTGAGGTTGAGAGAGATCTGTACTGCACAGATCACACATCTCTATATACAGGATTTTGGATTTACATCAGCTGTTTAAGCTGACATTGAGAGTATTCTGTCATCTTCTTAAATCAACATCAGCAATTTCTGGCATGTCATTTTTAACCACGCAAGTGTGGCTTCCTGTGACAAACTCAGGGGACAAATAGAGTAAGGTGTGCTAAATGACTTGTGTGTTTTCTCCTACATTCTCTGGGCTGAGGTTTCATAAGGCAGGCCTGGTGCTAAGTAGTATCTACAATTTCTCACACCAGTAAGAGTGATTAGATCAGTCTAAAATAACTTATAATTATGAATAATATAAATATTGAGGGGGGATGTATGGGAGCTGGAATGAAAAATAAGGTAAATATATAAATAGCTGTTTGCCTTTTCTATGAATACCAGAAAAGAGCATCTTTGAAAGTCAAAGAATCATGAGCAACTTGAAACAAGGAGATCCCTAATAGGTTCGAAGCGTGAGATCTTGATTTCTATCAAGAAGCTTTCAGAGTTTATGCTAAGGGAATGTCTGTCCCGAGGACACAGTGGTGTGTGTAAATGAAGGACAGTGGAAGTGTCCAGGTCCACCTGGCATGCTGGAGTAAAGCCCACAGAATGAGGTGTTTGGTCCCAAAGTTAGCTGGTTGTGGATATTTGTTACACCTTTTGTGAACATGATTTGGTGACCCTCCAAAAGCTGTATGACCTTGTCCTGGCTGTAGGAGAGAGTACTTTAAACCTCTCCCATTGCCCCAGAGGTGTGACCTCTGGGTGGTTTGGTGCTGGACAGGGGGTCCAGGGTAGGACTGGGGTAACCCTGCACCATGGCAGGCTCTGCACGGGGCTGCTGGTCAGAGGGGGCTCAGTCACTCAGTACCAAGCTCTGCAAAAGTTTTATTCCTAAGAGGATAACCATGTAAGTAGAGAAAACAGGTCAGTGAAGGAGCACAGTGCAAATTGGCCACTCGACTTTTTCTCACTGGAACGAGAGGGGAAAGCCTTAGACACCCTTCAGAGACAGACTCTCCTTCAAATGTTATGGTTTTCTCTTTTTCCTGTTTATTCTCTATGACAGGTCTTTTGTGGTTCCAGCCTGAGCTTTTTGCTTGTGTATTTGGATAACCCACTGGGCTAGGCAGAGTGAAGCAAGAGGGCTTTACTCTACCTGATCCATGGCTCCTCCACTGCCAACCTCCACAGTAATTTCTGTCATTTGGTTACCCTTCACCTCCTCTATTTCTTCCTTCTATTTAATTACTTGCAGTCAGTCAGGTCATGCCAAGCCACTGCATTAAGTGTCATGTGATAATTCACAAAAAATACAGGTATTTTCCCAAGATTACTGGTGTTATCTATTCCATACTCATTTGTGGCTCTTTTGTGGCCATACATCTTGATAATCATGCACTTACTAAAAGCCGGGAAGAAAGGACTGTTTTTCAGGTTCTGAACAGGTGGAAGAGGAGAGGAGGGTTATTCCAGGACAAAGGCACCTTCCCTGGAGCACTGTGTCAAAGTGGCTGCCCACTCTCACCAGGGCTGGGCAAGAAAGGTCAATGCTGACCCTTTCAAGAAGGGTTAAATCCAGCTTAACCAATCTGCTGATTTTTGAAGATTAATCACACAGAAGAGATGGGTGAGAGTGGGTCAAAATGTGCCACACAGAATAAAACAAATAGTATTTATCCACAAACTTTTTTTCTTCATTTACAGTTTTTTAGTATTGAAACAATATTCTATAAATCTCAACTATGAACACTCGATTTTAGGGATCACCTCTGAGCAAAACTAAGCACACTTTCTTTAACTTCAGGGAAACAAATGGTACTAGTGCAGAGGTTTGCCATCCCACAGTTGCAATGTTTTCAGAACAAAAAGGGGTGAATATTAGGATTTAGGGTCCCTAGGAAGAACCCCCTCCCCTCCACATTTAAATAAGATGTCTTTAATCTGCCCCATAATAAAGTGTAGGAAATTGGAGTAGATATTGTGCACAAACCTGAACGATTTTGTAATTAAGATCTCTCTATGATTCAATTTTATATATATTTTTATACATAATTACCCATGCTGGGAACTCAGGTGGTCTGACTGCATGTTAATGTAAAATAAAATATCAGTAGGAGAACTCCTAATGTTTGACGTCTGTGAAATTTGGTGCGGCTCCATCAAATACCAAATTTTCAGTAATTTGTGTATTAGGAAAATAAAGCAAGTTCTATAAGTGTGCAAGCATAATTTTGCATATAAATATCAATGTATAACAAACTCTTACAATGGAGAAGGAATGTGGTTACTCAGAATTGTGTTACTAAGCCCCACATTTATTACCTGTCACATGTAGTTGACATAAGTATCAGTGATGTATGGTCCTAAAAATAACCAAAAATTTTGCTGGACATTTGTGAAACCACTGATGCTTGACTTGTGTTTAAAATAATGTACAGAGAGTAGTACAGAGATTCTCAATGAGCTTTATAAAGGGAACATTTTCTGAGCTGTTCTCAGAGAAGCCTCTTGAAGCAGCAGTGGGATGGTTGTGCCTTTTACACATAGGAAGAGTAGAAAGTCTGCAGGATAAAGAGTTACACCTCCATTTAGGGTGAGACAGCAAGCTAGCAATGGGTCCCTGGAGGCATTTTGAATGTTGAAAGATTGATGAAGTGCTTTGCAGGAAAGGATTCCCCTCGTGTTTTATGTTCCTTTCTGTTATTTCACTGGAGGCCAGATAACAGGCTCAATCCTGTTTCCATTTAAATGAATGATGAAAAACTTCCGTTGACTGCAGGAGAGCAGGGATTGAGCTTGATGTGTTATTGCTTTATGTCACAGTAACAATTGGTTGTCGTGCATCAAACCCTGCTCCTGAGCTCTGTGTTTCAGCCACAGGACAGTGTCAGGTCCTCTGCTGCTGATTTTGGTGACAAAGCCTGAAGGTAAAGTTGCTTTATCTGCTGGGATCTGGGTGTGGCATTGTGAGTAACACTGTGTTAAGGCCCTCAGGTCTTGATGGTTAGGTGTAGTCTCTTCGTTGTAGGTAAGGATAATTTAATTAATTTTGACTAATTTAGCACCTCATGGTAATAGTGGATTCCAAAATTCTTCTGAAATGGAGAGAGTATTGGGTTTTAGGCTTGCTCTGATGAAGCCAGTGATGTGCTCTTACTTATTTTAGTGTACGGCAGGACTTGCAGTGCTTGGCAAGTCTTGAGGAGAAGGACATGGTGTCACACTGGCTGAGTGTGACTCTCCCAGCAACAATGTTTTCCTGGAGCCTCCCCACTCACTGGGCAGGGGATTGCTATGCCGTGGGCAACTGATGTTCCCCCCACCTCTGGAGCTGGAGGTGGCACAAGACACCTGGGAGCAAAGGCAGGTGGCCACCATCCATCCACAAGACTGCACCAGGGATTATTTTTAGCCTTTCCACTTCCATATGACAAAAGCAATCCAGTGTACCTGCCGTTTTGCTGGTTTGTTTCTCTTCCATTCTCCCCATCTGTGAGTCCAAGGCAGACTGAGGATGTCCCCCAGCAGGTCTGGAGGATGCAGGCAATGCTGCCACTGCTGCCAGGCTGCAGCTCTTGCAGCAGTTGGAGGATTAGGCAGGCTGGAAGGAGCTCAAATCCTTCAGCTGCTCGTGTCAGATATGGAGGAGCTGCCACAAGACATTAGTGTACCTTAAAAAACAGGAGGGAGAGGTGTTTGCTGGGTAAGTACATCAGCAAAGGCACAGCTGTTCTCCAGGTATCTCACACAGCAATAGCAACTGGTGGATGAGCTGGATTTTATGAATTCTGAACAATATAAATAAAAAAAAGTTTAGTCCTTCTGATCTAAATATATTGCTCTGGTAACAGAATTTAGCTGTTTCTACGATATGTAATAAAAATACAGTTTGTTCTGAATTTTCCTACCTTGTTCTTTATGGAGATGTCTGCTGGCATCACTGCTCCCTCTGTAAATCCTGTGAGGACTTTCCAGGCTCTTACCCACAGCCTGGAGGAGGTCTGTGGGCTACCTCGAGGCTGTGCAAACTGATTGACAAAACAAGCCAGAGTCAGTAGGCTTTAGTGTACCATGGGGGATACATCTGCCTTGGAAATCTTTTTGAGACCCACAAATCAGAAATGATTGAAAATTGCTGCTGTAATCAACCCAGATCCTCTTAATACTTGAAGCAATGTGCTCCCTTTCATTAAAGTGATGACAGTGATGGGGTCAGGCAGGTTTAGGTGTGCAGCAGTTGGTATAATTTACAAGTGGTGCAATTTGGCACAGTAGCAGTGCAGCAGCATGGTTTGGCATCACCCAGGAGCTTCTCCTTTATTTCTCTGTGTGTGTGTGTATCCGTGCTAGGGAGGCAAACCCAAACAAAGAGGGAAGAGAAGGATTTGTGGGCAAAGCAGATTAACCACTTGCTGTTTCATTGTCGAAAATTATTTAATATGGCTTGAGCTGAGGAAGGGAGGTATATATCCCTATAAATAGGTCTAAAGTTAACAGGACAGTCATGAAAAAGTTTACGCAGGACGTAGATCGCAACAGTTTCATTTAGATGCACTAACTGAATCATAGATGCATCATAAGGTGCACTATTTGCTTGTTAAAAATCTGTTACATTTAAATATCTCAAATCTCCAAAATTTTTAGGATTCATTTTTTTCTTCAATTTATATTTCATCTGGTATAAGAAAAGTGGCTGGGAAGTCAAGAGAGTGGAACAGAAATTCTGGCCTGTATTGACATGTCACAATATTTGCCAGTGGCATTTATTGCCCTTGAAGGGTGTGTTTTATTATGATTCTCTATATGTATATTAGTCAGGAAATGACTAATAAACAAGAGGTAATGTATTAAGGAATTTCTGTGACTCTAAAGGAAGAAAATAGTTATTTACACTATACAAAATAGTAGTTGTGTATTTTAATGCTGGCATGCATCCATGCTCATGGATTCCCCTTCCCCACTTTCTTTGCTACTAGGATGAAGGAAAAAAGCATTCCTGTGTGTTTTGCACTGTGTTTTCTGGGACTTCTAAGTGCGTCAGTGGGTCTGGGTATTAGGCGTCAGCTGGATTAACTTAATTGATTTCTTCAGTTTACCTAACATGGCTTTTAAGGTTCAAGGTCTGCTTGCTTCCAGTTTTAAATGTATAACTCAGCTGTGGGTGTCACGTTTGTTTTGTCAGCAAGGTATAAAATATTGGTAGGTTTTCATACAAATGTAAAAGGCTTCGCTTGCCAATAGATACATAAAATAAATAGAGCATTCATACTGTTGGACGGTTTTCATAATGTTTATGTGATGCAGGTTATTTCTCAGGGCGTAATGTTTTATATAAAATAGATTATTGGTTCAGAACAGCAGCATACAGGAGGTTTTTTAAGTCTGTGAACACATGACATGTCAGCTTTAATTTAACAGATCGTATTCAAAGGATTAGCAGATCTCTTATAAAACATATGTTCAAAGTAGTACTGATAGTTTCTGTTGGTTTTTTTTTTCTCTTTAGAAGTTTTAAGTAATATGCAATAAGCAGCAAATTCACTGTTTTCTTTCCTGATTTTTTTTTCTCCCCAGTGAACAGAGTATTTGCCAAGCCCGAGCTTCAGTTATGGTCTATGACGATACCAGTAAGAAATGGGTGCCAATCAAACCTGGACAGCAGGGATTCAGCAGAATCAACATATATCACAACACAGCCACAAACACCTTCAGGGTAGTTGGAGTTAAACTGCAGGATCAACAAGTGAGTAACTGTATCAAGTTTCCTGTGAATTAACCTTTGATCTCATTTGGTAATGTGGGTTCTATACCTAATGCAACATTTCCTGCTCCTTGCAAGGTGCCTACTAGTCTGTTTATACTCCAGTGATTCAGGTTTTGTATAATTTTTTTGCACACAGAATGTATCATAAATTATTACTGCTTATTTGAAAAAAGTTTGGTAGATGCCAAAGAGATTTAAATGTTATTTAATTTAACATTAAATGTCCCCTCTCCCCCCTGAACTTTTTCTTGTGAAATGAGTCTTATTCGCTCTGCAGATTTTGGTCTCAGCTCCCCCCAAATTACTTTCTACTTGGTTTTAGTACTATATTAAAAATAGAAATAAAAATCAATTGTTCTGCGCTGCTGTCCCACAAAGTGTGGTTGTTACATTGCTGTGATAAGCAATTAGTTCCTTGTAATGCACTTTAAAATCCTAGGTGCACACTGTGATCTGATTTACAGTGGACTAATTTTTAGTACCTCCTTGGGTATCAAAGGAATAATATGGGATTTAGATTATCAGAACTGGGATCAGACCCCCCTTGGCCACCAAAGCAGAATGCTCAGCCCAGGGCTGCCACAGTGTGGCCCTGACAGCCTGGTTTGTGGTGTGCTGGGCAGCACATGCCATCAGAGCACCCTGAGTGTCACAATTAGACCCCAAACAAAAGTTTACTTGAGAGGAGTAGTGGTGCAGCACCTGCATTTTAGAGCAGGAATTTCAGAGTTCAGGGCTCTCCCCGTGTGCTGGCATGAGGCTGGCTGGCAGTGGCAACCCAGCCTGCCCACCTCTTGTGCTCACCTCGAGCCTTCTGTGTCGGCACGAGGATCAGGAAAAAGTGGAGCAGTGGTTGCCTGTAGGTTCAGGAGTGGTGAGGCAAGGTGGGAAGGTGAGGCAAGCACTGCTGCTGGTGTGAGATTGGCAGGGGCAGGGCAAATCCAGCCCAGCTGAGCCAGGTCAGGCCAGCCCAGGGAGCAGGAGCCAGGGTGCCACCACCTCTCAGCTACTACAAATGTTGGATGGATTGATCTGCTTGTGGAAATGCTGATGATCCTCAGCTGACAACTGTAAAGATGCTTGGGCTCAGTGGAAAAGTTACCCAGGTTGCTCGCTGGAGGTGGTAATGACTTTGCTACACTGTGCATGTACAGAGTCATTCTGAAAAATGAAAAGCAGAACAAAACTAGGTGGGTTTTGAGCAAAAAATATTTGGCTCAAATATTGGTTTGAGCTCCTTGCAGTGAGCTTTTGAAACATCTGCCAAAAGTTTTGTGACTGCTTTTATCCTTCTCTGTGGAGCAAAGGCAATATATGAAGGCAGTTCCATTCAGAAAGAGAAAATATTTTCAAAAATAAATGAACTACAATGTCTTCTTAGTCAGTTATGAAAGCCAGTATTGCTTTGTCCCACAACATGCTAGTTCTTTTATTATACATAGCCAGCATGTAAATGATTTTTGTGTGACTGCAATCTAAAATGGGGCTGAATAACTGGTGTAAAAGAAGTAACAGTCATAAAGTCAATTTGTACATATGTAAGGGAGACTAAGTACCAGAGGTCTGTCTTAATCAGAGTATGCAGTTTAAAGAATAGGACATAGTAAAAAGTCAAATCCTAAGCTGCACTTTGTACATGCCTAGTGTTAACTGCAGTTTTTTATTTGCTTTCAAATGTTCCAACTTATGAAGATGCTGTATGCTATCTAAAAATCATCTCAGTTCAGAAGAAAACAGGAAGAAGAATATATTTCTCTAGAGATTAAAGACTAAAAATCCTCTCTCACATATAGTCACTAACCTTAGTCACCTAAAACTGCCTGAAACAAAGGGTTTCCCTTAAATATGATTGCAAAAATCCAGTGTTATGAATAAAGTCAAGACAGTGTAGTATAATCACATTCAAAGGAACACTCTGAAAGTCCCAAGATTCAGAATTTAATATATTTTATATGAGTCTCACTTGGAATCATAAGCTTGGTAGGCTTGCTAAGTATTTGGATTTAAAGAGAATAGAAATGAATTTCAGTTAAATAATTTTCTGTTCAAGCCATTTCATGAGTGCTCTCAGGTTCTGTTAAATATCACTGAAACTGAGGCTTTAGAAAAGCTGTTGGTTTGCCAGAAAAGACATATTTATCTGAAAAAGACCAATCTTCAGCTAGTATGTGATTTGGTATATGATGAAGATAGTTAAGCTGCACAGATTTTTGAAGAGTTGAGAAACTAGTTTAAAATATGTAATACAACAATGCCATGGAGGAACAATTTAAAGTTTTCTTACATACTGTTTGTCAAGGCACATGTTAGAGTAATCTTAGTGGCTTCATCCCTGCCTGACTTTATTTCCTTCTTAATTGTGTTGGTTTATATTACACCTCTAATAACATCTCTCTTTAATTTTCATCCTCTTTTTCATTTTCCACATATCTTCTTCTGCAGACTCCTTGTCTTGTCTCTGTCTAGCTGCCTTTCTCTTTCCTATCTTTTTTGGTGCACGAGCTGTAGCTTACAACACTGTATTCTCATTCTGCTTGCCTTATCTCCTTGCCAACTTATCTCCTTCTCTAGCTGACAGTGTCTGGAAAGTTCCCCACAGACAAATGTGGTTTGTAGAGCAGCAGAACTGGAGGGTGGTTGTCCCCCCCAGGAAGTGGCTGCCAGGTCTGGTTCCCTCTGTGTGTCTGGGTGAGGCGCTCACCGCGAGTGTTGGCGGTGTCACATCACAGACCAGGGTACCTGAGTTCCTCTTTCTGCTCTGCACAAGGTGCAGCCTTGCACAGGCTCATGCTGTCCTGGGCAGGAGCCTTCAGCAAATCACAGGTGCAGCCTTGCACAGGCTGATGATGTTGGCCTGAGCAGGAACCTTCAGAAAATCACAAGCACAGTCTTGAAGCTTTGAAGTCACCACAGAGCCCAAAACTGGTGTGAAGCTAGGGCCAGATCAGTGTTACAGTCGCTTAATGTCATGAGCTTTGATGTTTCCTTGTGGCCTTCATTTTGAACTTGATGTTCACTGATGTCTTTTCCAACCTTAACAATTCTATAATTCTGTGATTCTTGAAGCCAACAGTCGCAATCACATCTTTTACACCCATGTTGCATCTTGCCAGCTGTTGTTGTTACCTGGCCTGTTGTAAAGGTAGCATGTGTGAACTTCAGTCACCATGCAAAAAGTTCACAAAGCTAAAAAGCAGTAGCTCCAAGTCCTGCTCAACCTAAGGTTTAAAATTAGGACTTTATATCAAGTGATGTCAGTTCAGCATGATCTCATCACCCAAAGGCACGTGCTGAACAAACAGGCAGGGAGGAGGGTGCAACTCAAAAGTGAATCACATCTCCTGAGGGGCTGGTGTGTTCGTGTGGCTGAGAAGTGAATGTAGAAACAAGGTCTTGAGAAAGGTGAGACATTTTACATGTGAAGCCAAGCCAAAACTGAAACAGGGACGGGCTTTGTGCGATATAAGCTAACCACAATATTTGAAAAGAAAGAACCAATTAATCACTGTTGTAACTTATTAGAAGTTCATCAGGTTTGGGCCTGCCTACAGAAGTAAAGCATCTGGCCTCAGCTGTAGCAGTTTTTATATCCTTGCTGTTTTAGCAGTCACGGCTGATCCCTGAGAGATGAGCCTGAGCACTGGCAGCATGGCAGGGCCCAAGCTGCTGAACCATTTCATGCTCTGCAGAAACAAGCAATTGTCTTGTCCTGGTTCAATAAGCAAGAGAATTGGTGGTGAGGCTTGTGTGGGAACTCTTCCCATGATCCTGGCTGTGTTTACTCCTCAGGTGTTGCCCTGGAGCCCACTCTGCCCCTTCTAGCCCCGTTCCTGTCAGTCCCATCAGCCACCATCATCATCACTGTGGCAGCTCACAGCTCTGCAGTCAAAAGGAAGATTCTTGGTTTTGAACTTCTGTATAGATTCTAAAATTCCCAGGGATTTGGTCCTGGGGAGCCTACATCTGTAACTGAGGTGAAAGGGTGAAGGAGAGTACTGGGTAGAAGTGAAGCAAATCCCCTTTTTTTTAACATTATGGTGATGGGAACATTGAAACGTGTCAACATAATGCTATACATGGCTGGTTTCTGAAACTCCTTGCCATGTGAGATCATTGAAATACATAATTTAACAAGCTTCAAAACAACACAGACATTTATATCAGTAAGATACAGCAGTAAGACTACATTGTTTCATGATATGAAATACTAAAAGAGGGTTGAAAAGAAAAAAAGTGGCGTATAAAATGTCATGTTTCAGCCTTTAGGTCAAATTCCAGGGCAAGAGTTATAGGAAGAACTGTTTGCCATGGACAAATCCATGATTTGTTTCTTTAAGATTTCCAGTTTGAGCTTCTGCAGTTCACCTATTGTAGACTGCAACTAAAGATTAAAAGATGAACTCTTGGTCTGCTCAGCCTGGCAGATGTGCTCTCTTACTGACATACAAAGCTTTAGAGTAAAGATCCCTTAGAAGCACCTGTAAAAACCCCCCATGCTTCAAACAGGGAGACTTTTATTTTAATTGCTGCTCTGAAGCACTTCATTATCATTATGTGCCTTGTGGAGTCTCTGCACCGTCTGTACCAAGACACCTTTGTGCACTCATTCTTAACAACAGCAGGAGATCACCTCTTTTTTTTTCCATTTTCTATAAACACAAGCCAAAGGAGATAAAAATGAAAGTCTGGCTATTTTAAGTTTCATTTCCCAGTGATTCATTTCTCAGTAAATTCTCTGGTTTGAATTTGAAGACAACGTATTCCATGTGTGGGCATCCTGATGATTATGGAAGGTCAACGTTCAAATTCTGTCTTTATTCAATTAAAGGGATCTAACCCTCAGAACAGAGTAGATCCTTGGAGTTCCTTGGAAGCAGGTTTTGAACAGTTTACCTGACTTCCATTAAACAATTTTTGGCATAGGTTTTTACAATTTCTGCCTTTCATTATACATGTGCAGTGCACTTTCTGGTGCTCTTTGGGCTTTGATAGTGGTGTCCTTTGAAACAGAGGCTTCTGTTAGTAGGTGAGAAAGACTCACTTTGAAAGCCTGGTAGAAGCTCACAATCTTTCTAACCTCTTCCTCAAAGATGCTGCCTATGCCTTCCCTCGGTTAGTCTACTCATAAATAGTTGGAAGACTTAAAAGTTGGTCCATGTTAAAACTGTTGGTTTAGAAATCCAGGCATGAGTCTACTTGATGCTCTCTAAGTGTGAACAACATTGGTACAGGCTCTGCCAATGCTCAGTAGAAGAATGGGGGTGATGTCACAACTTTTCAAGGAGAAAGGGCTATCCAAGTTGTCAAATACAAGGGGAAGTTCAATGTCTTTGCTGTGACCAGTTTCCACTTCATTCTGGTTGGTGTGGGTGTCTTCCCATGCAGCATTGTTGGTGATGCAGTTCCCATTTCCAGGGGACTAATTCTTGGAAGCCTGCATACCCAATGGAGGGCTGCATCTTCCTTTGGCTCACAGGTCAGGAATTTCAAAATGAAATGTGTCAAAAAAAGCAGTGTGGGTCTGATTGCTTCTCAATACCTTTTTATGGAGCCGTAGTAATGACACTGGTTTGAGTGCAACAGCTGCACCCTCATATTTGTGCCTAAGGCTAGACCAAGTATTCAAAGACTATCTTCTACATCACTCTCTAATGCTGGCTCTGTAAGTAAATGCGTCCTAGGAATAAGAGAATATCTGTAATCATCTAGGGGACTAGTGGCTTCTCTCTGGGTTTCCATAATTTTTTGTATACTAATACAGTAAAGTTACAAGATATCTGTTAACTATATCAATGAGACAGTGTTATCCTTCAAAAATACTAATGTATATAAAACAATTTGTTCTTTATTAGGTGCTCATCTAATGTTTCTCTGCCAGTTTAAACTGGCAATTCACTGAAAATTCAAAACTCAGAGCTAGGAGTCGTTAATCTTCAAAATTAGTTTTAAAAGTCTGCCCACTATAATTAAAAATTGTCAGTTATCTACCAAAAATATTGTTGGACTAATGATATACACTGAAGCTGTCTAGTTGCCGTCACAGTGTTAACAGAAAACTTCCCAAAATGCTGGTTGGACTGCAAAAAAAATGTATTGGTAGGTTTTCTGGTATGTGGAAGCCACCTCTAACATAAATTCTGTGTACAAAGTGGTACAGTGGTGCAGTGGACACTCCTGCCTCTCCACCCTTAGCTGGAGCAGCTTACACTTTTAGCATTGGAGGTTTCTGTCTGGATCCCAGCTGTACTGTGTAGCTGGGTGTCCCAGTGCCCTGCCCAAGGATAAACAGGGCATTGTCTTTAGCAGATTAAATTTCAAAAGCAAAAGCCTTCTGCTGCAGTCACCCCTTACCTGGAAAACACCACACGTACAGCAAAGGAAAAGGTGGGAGAGGAATGGTTGTCTGGGTTTGTCATTGCCTGATTCTAAAGAAAAAGTCTAAGCACAAGAAGGTTGTGGTGGTCAGACACATGGGAGGAGGAAAGCAAAGCTGGTGCAATGAGTGCAATTTATGTGCTATAGGGCAAGGTTAGTGCCAAGAGCTCTGTCTGGCTCTTTTTCTAACAATTGTGCGTGATCATCCTCCAAAAGATGGAAGCAGCTGCTGGCCCTGGCTCCTGACAGCTGTTTGCAGCATCTGCACAGCTGCATCCTGTGGAGGTGCTGTAGAAAACACGAGCAGGTAATAGATTTTGCAAAACTGGCTTGCAAGTCCCCGAGGCTGAACTGAACTGTTGTGAATCTCACCCCCAGATGTGGGTCTTCTGTCACGGAAACAAACACTGCCTGACTGTGCAGCCATGTAGGAACTGCCTCAACCCATTTAGGTAACCTTCCCACCAGGGTTGTTCCCAGTGAAAACAGAGCTGTTCTTAATCCTCTCCCCTCTGTTTCAAATCACAGGTAGTGATTAATTACTCAATTGTGAAAGGACTGAAGTACAATCAAGCAACACCCACCTTTCATCAATGGCGCGACGCACGGCAGGTCTATGGCTTGAATTTTGCAAGCAAAGAAGAGGCTACCACGTTCTCCAATGCAATGCTGTTTGCTCTGAATATCATGAACTCACAAGATGGAGGTAAATTAATCTCTGTTACTCTGTGACATTTTAAGATGCATGTTACCAATCACCTAGTGCAGTTGTATTGGATATTATGCCATTGTAAAACACATTATAATAAAAAACCTTAGCCTTTATATCAGCGTTTGCTGTGGTATGAATTGCACATATTTTCAGATTTTATTTCCCCTTCTGCTCATTTTTCATGGTGCCTTAACTCACCACAGGAAATCAATAGCTATTTGGGAATGCCTCAGCAGGCAGGTAGCCCCACTGATTTATGTGGATCTGTATATGTGTTGTTTTACATATGAGATGGCAGAATAAAACTTCAAGTAAACAGAAGCTGGAGTAAAATTAGCAAAATCTTCCAGGATAGGACTCAGAGCTGGTATTTCCAGTGTGTTGGGCCAGCTTCAGCCATTGGCTGTTGTGGGTCAGCTTTCCAAAAGAGGAGTCTGTAGCACCTTGGTTATTGAATACTCTATTGACTGTAGAAGAAGTTTGTGGTGAATTTTGCTGTTCTGTGAATTTGTCATTGCATTAGCTTGAACTGGGCCCAAAATAAAGTCCTGGTTTCTCCATGGAAACCAGTTTCTGGTTTGTGGTATCTGGATGAAGCACTGCACTCAGTTACATGCCTATGACCTCTCTGCAGCTCCTGGGCTGGGAACAGAGCAGTCCTTGTATGGTGTAATTTTTTTTTCCTGCAAAAGCACACACACAGCCCTACTTTCCTTTTGCAAACACGGTGAGTCAAAGTCTGCATCACTTGCTGCCATCCAGGTTTCACTGGAGTGCTCACTGGTGATGGATAGCAGCTCTTTAGAGAGAGATTGTCTCTTGACAACCTTCAATACACAAATATGTCTTACTAGAAGGTGTACTTGTAATATAAGAGTTCAGATTTTTTATTTTGCTATTTCTGTACTATTAAGCCGACAAATGCAAAACTCATCAAAAATCAAGACGTTTCAAATTCTTAACTATATTTAGAAGTACTGAGCACTTAATTCTGCTTTCTTCATCTTGAATATTTTCAGCTGTAGTTGTGCCACAGTAGGAGGCTTCATGAGGAAATCTGGCCAAGATTCACCAGTCCTAAACCCATGAAATTCTGAAGTGCACAGAGCTCTTTGTCTGCTTAGATGTGCCCAGCCCTTTTAGACCTCTAAATCTGGATACTTTGACCATGGTCTGGGTGTAGTGATTGGTTTGATGTCTGTGATGAGTCTGCCTTTCTTCCAAAAGCCCTTAAATTTGGGTTGGGTTTTTTTTCCCATCTGTCTCTTCCCGTCAAAGGGAGTGAGGTTTTTGCAGGATTTTGAGTTTGCTTCAGGGAGGTGCCTTGTGGAAACACAAGTCTCAGGATAAGTATTGCTCACAGGCTTAATTGCTTATTGCCTTAAATTATGTTAGCTACACCTGGCAATGAACAGGTATTTTTATGAAAGTATTTTTGAGTCCTTGGAAAGCCTAGTAATTTTCTGAGAAGTTCATGAATATACAGCCAGGAATAATTTGCATTTTGCCTTTTTTGGGGTATTTTTTAATTTCCTTAGCACATCAAAAATGTGCTTTAGATGTGCTTTATAGGTTTAAAATTCAGTCCATGCTGAAAAGCTGTATTTAGAGTTTGAACTTGTCACATTCAAAGACATTAATTGGGTCACAGATAAAAATCTTTCTTTTCTGGACAAAAAAGAGTGGTCTGGTAAACATTCAGTCTTCAGCAACCCTTTTTGTCTCATACATGAAGTGTTATAAGTTTCAAAGATTGCCACTTGTCCCATTCTTTACAGCTGAACTTGTCAAAACCTGAAATTTTGATTGAAGAGAATTTCAGCTTTTTTTAAAAAAACCCCTCTGATTCTACGAAATAAATTTCAAAAATACTCATTTTTCTTCTTTTAATTATGAAATTTATTTGCAGAGGTATTTCTCTTTATTATTAGCTACACATTGATAATGGATTAGAATGAAGCTTTGTATATCATCGTAAGTTTTCCCGTTACTGCAATGGTGTCAGCATGTAAATTGACAGCAAAAGCACATAATGGATATAAGTTATAAAATGTTTTTCATATCTGGTCTTCCAAGCTTCTATAGCCCTTAAGCTTTTGCGGGCATGAATTAATGTGAATAGGAATTCATACAAACACACATATCCATATATCTTTTCAGGCACTGCCACTGCCTGCATACCCCACCCTTTCTGCTGCCTGCATGCTGCATTAGGGTCTGCTTTTTTCATATGGAAAAATCATTAGGAAAAAAACGTATTTATTCTATCTATGCATCCATGTATTAAAGTTGCCCATGTACTTATGCAGATGGATGGCAGCTTTAAGGGGTGCATTTGTATGTCCAGAACTGCTCATACAACTCATAAAAAGCTCAACCAAAACCACAGGGTGAAACAGAAGCTCCCTCTGCCACATTCACAGGGCAGCAAACCCTATCTGCTGTTCTGCAGCTTGGAATATTCTGTGTGCACTGCTTTTTCCAATGCTATTTCCAATGTTTAGGTTTTTCCTATATTCCCACTGAGATATCATTACATTTGAGTACTGCTGATCCTCCCATAGTTGAATAGATTCTGGCTTCCATGGCTGCTTCTCCCTTCATTCTACCACCCACTTCCATAAACTAGAATTAATCATGGTAGACTACAGCAGAAGATGTGAGACTGCATCATATCTTCAGCAGACGTGGAGTCAGGGTACTGTTACATTTGGGAAAATAACTAGTCACAAAGTAATGATGTGGGGTTTTGAATGGTGCATTAAGCTGAATTAGTTTGGAAAAATGGTAGCGGTCTATGTTTTGGGGAGTTGGAAATAATTTTTAGGTGGTGCTGACTTTCAAATTACAGGGTCACTTCAAATGAACACACAGTTGTGAGCTAGTGATGGAAATTACTGTACTGTCCCTCTCCTTCATGAGAGAAACTACAATGCCTGAGAACAACCACAAGCACTGATCTCTGTTCTGACTGCATGGCCATGAGTGAAAACTAAACCAAGTGCTTTGTTAAATGCCATTAACTAAATGCCAAAGGTTAAATGGGCTGAACCAGATCCTAGAGCCAGACTGTGTTTACCCAGGGCACATGTCAAGATCAGTGCTGAGGCAGGTGTCTTCCCAGGAGTGTGACATCCCAGAGTTGGCAAAAGTTGGAGAAAAGCCATGGCCTGAACTCTCTGTCTGGCAGTGTTTCTGCATGGATGTACTCATAGTCATGCCCATGGGGGACAGCTGGCCACCTTACCAGGTGTCCATGTTCTCAGTGCTGTGGTGGGAGCCTCTCCCAGTGCATGTCCCCAGGGTAGCCTAAAGCAAGCCTTGGAAGAGGTGAACACAGACCTGGCTCATTCTTCTGCTTTGTAAGGATGCTAATGGTTAGGTCAGGAGTAATCCAAAATCAGATAAAATGGGACTAAAACTGAAATAGTATTACAAATATGTACCATCCTTCCTTTAGAGGTTGACAGTTGCCTCACTGAATCACAATTGTTTACCTGCCAGCTTGTTTACGTGCCTAAGTACTTTGATTTCCTTATACATCTCTTTAATCTGTTCTCCCTTACAAACAACAGGAGAGATTTTGGTCCTGAGCCAGACTGCAAAATGAGAGCAAATGATAACACTGACTTGCTCATTACCAATCTCTTGTTTACAGTGCTTTAATGGTGTCATTTAGTAAGACCATTAATAGGACAAACAACTTCCCATTTAATTGTTTCTCTTTCATGGGTGTCCACTTTGAGAAGTCAGACCTTTCACTGACATAAGTTACCTGGTACAAGGGAGGGTGTCACTAGCTCACTTTGTCATCTGCAGCCAGGTTTCACTGGGGCAGAGCATCACCCCTTCCTGCCCCAGGAGACTGTGGAAGAATTTTGCACAGATTCTGCCCACAGGCTGTTTGATGTGTCATGTTTTTCAGGACTTACATCCTCTGAGATTTACTAAATGCAATGACTCGTGGCAGGGCAGCATGGTTATTGGAGCAGGACATAATGTGAGAACATTAGTAAGCTAAAATGGGCAAGTTCTTCCCTGCCATAATTTTGTAGGAAAGCCAGTGGTGCCTGTAATGAAAGTAACTTTCTGCAAGGCTTAATGGAGCCTGTGCACTCAGTGCTTGTCCCAGTGAGTGGTTACACTTCTGGGAGAGGGGGAATGAGACTATTTTCTCTCCTTTCTTGTTCCCCAATTTTCTGGGGACGGGCAAAGGAATTCTTCATCTTTTTCTTTCCTTATTTGCTTGGCTCAGACCTGGAGTCCCAGTGGGTTGCTGGCAGCACCTGCATGTTCCCATGTTGCATAAGAGGACAGTGGTTCAGCTTTGTCTCTTGGCGTGACCAGCTCTGGGGGCATCTTGGGCTTCCATGGCTTAAAGACTTGGTACCTCTTGGAGAAGAATTAAGATCTGTGCTGCTGGTGAATGCTGCCTGTGACATAGTGAATGTAATGTATTGTGAACTTTTGCTTTTCTTTTGATGTCTGTGCCCTGGGGGCTTAGGTAGTTATTGTTGACTTACAGTGTATGAAAATTCCATTTCTAAATGTAAACACTACATGCTGAAAAGCTTGATGCAGAGGGCTCGTTGGAGAGTTAATCATAGTTAGAGGTCAGCTGCCTTATCTGACTAAGAAGGGAGAAATTGGAAGAAAGCTTGAAATAGGAGAGAGATTTGAAGAAAATTAATTGTGATTTATTTCTTTATTTTTTGCTTGTAAGAAAGCCATTTTCTTCTTCTAAGTGTCTTACAGACCACACGATACAGACATAGGTCATGGAGGGTGCAGAATTCAGCCCTGTGCCTTCAGCCTCACAGACCCAGACTTACCTCTGCAGAGAGGATGTTTTTATAGTCAGAAGGATTGCTCCTCACTGCTCTTCCTCTAGTTAGAAGATCTGCTGCCTTTTCCACCACTGTGGATTATTTGACATGTACTTCTCTTTTCCCATAAGCAGGAGTTTATTAAGTTCTTGGGAGTTTGAGATCTTTTTCCTTTCCTTCAGTCATTCTGCTCTTACCCTTTTTCAGAAGTGACAACATATCTATATTGCTGGCAGAAAATTCCTTAAAAAACATTTGGGAGAAATAGAAGAATAAAGCTTTGATTCATCAAATAGCAGATAAACTGGCAGAATGTACCATACATTCTCTCTCATAGTTAGATGCCCTAAGTGTTTGCAAGGTTTCTGTCAGTGAAGGATGTGTGTGAAGATTATGGTGCACTGGATTTCAGACAAAAGTGTACACAGGGTTTTTTATATTTTTTTCCTAATGTTATATTCAGTTCACTTTTTCATGAACATTTTACCAACTAGTCCTGCATCCCTCAGTTTTTCAGTGGCAGTAAAGTGTAACTTCTGGGAAATTCAGTCATCTGAATTCATCTTCTACAAAGCAGTGCCTGTTTTATTTGATAATATTGCCCCAAGACTTCCCAGCACCACAGAGGACACAGTGTGGGAAGACAGAAGACTTCATCTTCATTACAGCACTGCATAATACATAAAATAGCTCATCAATAATGGAAGGGACCCACCACAGAACACAATGCCCACTTGCAGCCAGCTGGTTCCAAAACTGTGCTGGGGTAAAGAGATTCATGCTCCATGCAAGGTGCTTCACATGCTGCACTGTGGACTCATTTCCCACATTATCAGGAGTGTTGGTGCAGATTATAAAGCCCTAAGATGGTGCATTCTGTGCACATTTTACTTTTCAGAGTGCTAATAACATTTAAAGACGTGTGTAACTTCAGATGGGGTAGGCATTGAAGAACCATAAGCAGGCATTCTGCTGCAGGTCCTTGAACCAAGTCATTCCAGACATTGTTCCTATTTATAATCCAGACACAGAGAACTTGTAAACAACAAACTTTTGGACTCGCTAGTGTAAATATGATCCATGTGATCAGACTAGGCTAGACCTAGGGCTAGCCACAATAGCAGCCTGCAGGCAGTGGTTAATTGAGTGAATGTGAAAAATACAAAAAAAAAATCTGCTTCTTTAAAAAACAGAAGTTTTCCCAGGGGAATAAATGTTTTCTGACCGACATTTTTCAAAAACACCAGAGAAAGGTTTAGAGAAATAAATTTCACAATGTTTCCAGACTCATGCCTACACCAGTTTCAGTATCACCTTCAGTCACTCAGAAATGTTCTGCAGATAGGGGGGTTTCTGATCTAAATTGCTGTGCTTTGTAAGTCAATGAAGAGGGAGGAAAAATTCAAATAAGATGATGAGCTTTTTCCTTTCATCTGCTGCATTTCTTTATCACTGAAACTGTTCCAGAAAAGTCCATGTGATGTACAGAATCTTTTAGTATATTGCTTACTACAGAAATAAATTTCTTCCTTTGCCAGTTGGACAGGGATGAGCTGTTACCCAGCAAACTAGGTGGGAATTTATTTTCCTGAAGAAGCAGTGAAAGGCACATCCCAGGCAATGCCCTACTGTGTGTTCAACAGGTCTCTGCCCAACCCTGTGAGGGCAGGAGTCCCTTGTGACCACACCTGTAAAACATCAGCTCAGCCACAGGACCACTCACCGTGTTTAATTTCCAAAACTTCTTCTTCCTGTGATGAGGGGGATGACAGTCCTCATGTGAGCCCTCTGCCCAGCTTTCCAAAATAACCAGACTTCTCCTGGAATAATATGCACTTGCTTATAGGCCTCCCCTGCCTACCAAACTGCTCAGGTGCTCTCTTCTCAGGTTAACCTGGGTTTCCTAACTGAATATATGACAGAATCAAAAAATATTCTGAGCTGAAAAGGACTCACAAGCATCATTGAGTCCCATTCTGAAGTGAATGGCCCATAAAGGGATCAAACCTTTGCATTATTAGCATTAGGCTCTAACCAACTTTTAGGAACCTGGGTACACTTCACACTAGGGGAAACATGTTTAAAACCAGAACTGGAAGAAGTTGGCCCAGATAGGAGAAGCAATGAGTAAAACTGGTTAATCTCCTGTATTAGTTTGGCTCCAGCTGACTGGAGCACAGGAGATGAATTGATTCAGTCATGAATAGATAAACTGGGATTACAGACTCCTTTCAATGCCAGAACTGTAAATATCATTGCTATTATTCATCTGTCAGGAAGTATCAAACCCTTATTTAATTATTCTGCTCTATAGAAGTAGGCATTTTTTCAATTCAGTTTTTCAGTCCCCCAGGTGGTAGGGATCCACAGCAGAAAGTTTTCCAGGGCACTGAAGCTCTCTCTCAGTGTTATGCAAATAAAACCCCATGACATGTTGTTTGTGTGCATCTCAGCCACTTTCCTGCAGGATTCCTTGTATCCCCCTCAGAGCAGCAGCAGCGCCGGAGCCGCTGTCCAATGTCTGGAACAACAAAAGGTGCCTCTGTTCTCTGAAGAGCATTATAAACCTAAAGCTTCTTGAATCTCTTGCTGTTGCTTTTTGCTGTGCTGGACACTTCTGCCCAAGCCAAAACCACCACGGAAGGAAACTGTGTGTGGGAGAAAATTTGCTGAGAGATTAAAGAGAAACTTGCACATATTGACTTGTGATAGCAAGATTCCCTTGCACCCTTGCCTTCAAACCCCTGGTTTTCTGAGTGTGGTGCAAACTGGAGAAGTTTCCAGAGTTCAGTGATAGAAGGCTCCCTGTGGCTTTTTCACCTGAGTGTAGTCAGTGGCAGAAGAATATATTAGCTAAAAAAAAAAAAAAACTGAATTATCAAAATGTATCAAGTCCACTAATTTATGTGCAAGCAGTATAGGCCAGATTTTGGCCAGTGTTCATTTGGAGACCATTTACAGAATGGTTTGGGTTGGAAGGGACCTTAAAGATAACCTAGTTCCAATCCCCTGCCACAGGCAGGGACAATTTCCACTAGATCAAGTTGCTGAAAGCCCCATCCAGCCTAGTCTTGGTTGCTTCTTTTTATTTAATAGAATTTCTGTATTCTCAGCTAAGAGCCAGACTCTATAATAGTTTGTCTCTGCACAGTACCTTATCTATTCCCCTAGCTGTGATCCCATTTCTAGCAATTAGTAATTGTGTGACTATGATCCTCCTGTTAAAGGGAGTAGAACTAAAAGCATCTGTAGCACTGGGTTTCATACCTCAGCTGGGATGTCTGTGTGGTCAAGGAACAGTAACAGATGCTCTTGCTACAGTCAGTTATGTCTTAGGTGTCCCTAAAGGCAAAATTCATCCCATTTTTCCTCTCTTTTCTATCACTGACTGCAAAGGATTGATGCTAGGAATCCTTCTTTGGTCCCTGGCAATTCTACTATGATCTTCTTCCAACTTTCTAATGAATGAATTAATGATTTCTAATTATGGTGTAATCAATTAGTAACTACAATGATAAGTGAACCCCTAGTTTAAGAATAATAAATTAGGGACATGGAAACTGATGTGTATAAGGTGTATTTTTAGTGATGCTCCATGGATTTCCTTGGGACAGTTAATGAGAACTCCCAGGAATATGTGTGTGCTGTGCATGTTCATATGTGTGTTCACATGAACACTGCACATCAGATTATCACTTCTCACACTGCCTGAGCTCTGCAAACAGATGGGCTTTTTGCATGCAAATTTTTTCATTTTACACCAGAAGTGAATTTAGGAAGATATTCACACATATATAGATTGAAGTCAGGAATACATTGCTGGGCTAAGAGGATTTTTCACTGATAAAATTGATAATATTTTAATTTTAATTTTTTGCTGTCACTATGTGCCATGGTTCAGTGTGCAAACAGCACTCAGTAAAAAGGTGTTCCTGGTCAAAGCACAGAGTTTAGGACCAGGGGACTGTGCAGGGACAGCCAGTGGTGCAGCTGAGGAGGTAGGGCAGAGCTCTGGAACCCTCTCCAGCAGCAGGCTCAGCTGAGGGGAAAGTCTGCTTAATTCCAGCCAGCGAGTGAACTGCCATATGCTGCTGCCAGCAAAGCATGTAGAGCAGCTTCTCCTGCTGGCTGGTAATCCCTGGGGAGCTCACACAAAGTCTATTAATGGCCTTCTTAGGTGACTCTCTGTGGTCATCCAGCATCTTATTTTTCACCAAGTCAGGGACTCGAGAGCTCTAGGCTGTGTTGCCTTCTGCAAGCAGAGTCTCAGACACTTGTGGCAATGACTTGTGTTTTCTCCAGTTAATTCTAATGAATCAATACAGCTGAAAATGGGATTCATTTAACTGAATTTCAGCCATTTAAATGCTAGGCATCTAGTTTACAACAACTGTGCATTTTCCTCTCCACGGAGCGAGGGAGGGCTCGCCTGGAGGTGAGTGGCTGTAGTCCCGTGCTGCTGGCTGGGGGCCCAACAAGCTGCACAGTCCCTGCCACACAGCAGGATACAAAAATTGTGTGAGAGAGTGGAGCAGCATGGGGCCGTTCTGCAGTTCAGGAAGGAAGTAATCTCCTAAAAGGTGATTTTAGCTCTGTAAGTACCCAGCCTTTGCCCTTGCACGTGCTCAGCTGCACGGCCGAGGAGGACACGCAGCGTGATTGTGTGTTTGAAATCCTGACGGTGTGTTTGAAATTCTGCTCCACCTCTACTGACAAAAGAGCCCAGCCCTGCCAAGCAATCACCGTCAATCAGATTTGCGTGGATTGCTTTATCTGTTGGTCTTGATTAGTATTCTGGAGATCTCTGTGGAAAATATGATTTTTAATTCCACTTCCTCCCGTGCTGGTTTCCAGGGGCTCCCTCTGGTGGTCAGGAAGTGAGTAACATCAGCTGTGCCCTACAGCACGCCAGGAGAGGCTAACTGAGTAGCACCTGGGGTTTTCACACCTTTAAAAATAAACTCGGGGTCAAAGTTTAGGTTATCACCTCTTTTGATAGTTTAAACTTGTCAATGTTAAGTGTGCATTGCTCGTTCTTGACAAGAAATGGTGCATTTCCTGTAGCGTGGCAGACTGAGGAGCACGACTGCAGGTACATGTGTACTGGTCTGGTGCTTTGCAGACAGGAGCAGGAGGACATTCAGAAGGTGGGATGTTGTCAGAAATCCATTTGAATATGGATTGACCTGAAATTTAATGGATATCCCTTCCAAGGCATTTAGATTATGGTGTATTTGCTTTTTCTTTTTTTGGCTTACCATTGGCATCCACAATAGAAATGACTCTGCACATTTGAATCTGAGTCCCCAGGTTCCCCTGCATCATTTACAAATACTTACATTGCAGTTTCACTTCTCAAGATGCTTTGCCAGCAGATCTTACGGGATCCTTGCTAAATGCAAAAGAAAATACTTTGAATCAGCAAAACAGCAGGGCTAACTGAACTTGGACAACACTAAAGAGTTTTTCAGTGTCCTCTGGAGCCTGCCACAGCACTAAATGCTGGTGATGACTAACAAGGGTGGCACATCTAATGTAAAGGCTGGCAAGAGTTGCCAGGCACAGTGCAGCAGGAGGGGCACCCTCAATCAGGAATGGAGAGGTGGAGGGATGCAGGGAGCCAAAGACTCTGGAGATGCATGGCCCAAGTGTGTGAACAAGTTTCTGGATCTGCAGTGGAGGCAGAAGGCACCAAGAGAAAGTTCTGGCAGAGTCAGCAGGAAAACTCCTGACGCAGATAAATGAGAAAACTATCCCTAGTTTGTGGAGGGAAGAGGGATTTGAAAAGTGTAGAAAAGGTGAGGATCCAAAGGGAAGTGTGCCTTATGCTTCCTGCTGATTATTTTATTTCTCATCTCTCTGACCTTTTTGACTACTCTAACGATGGTATTTAAACTTCAGAGCTAAAGTTTGAAAATAGATATTTGGGTCTTCAGATGAGCTGGCATTTGATTCCTCTTTTTTGGTCTGTGCTGTAACATTCCTGTGAGCACAGAGTATACTGTGCTTGTTTTTTTTTACTGTTATTGCAATGATTTTCTTACAGACAAGATTGCCCCTGGGTGGCTTTACATTATCTCATCAGCCTATGAGTGCACCCCCAAATCACCTCTTTTTGCTTATCAGAGTTTACTGGTGTGTCCAGAAATTGCCCAACAAGGGTCATGCTGTATATACTTCTTGTCTTACATCACATTATATTGCAGTCAGATCTTTCAACACCGCCGTATTTTTAAATCATGTTTTCCCTGACACTGCAAATGGTGCAGAACATTGTAGAGGCAGACAGCCACCAAACTGAGCTGCTGAGCTGGGGGCAGGAGCTTTGGTCAGCAAGCTGTAACACACAGGAAAACTATTTTTGCAGTGACACAGTGAGAAACCATTGCAGAAACCTGTGTGCAGAGCTGTGTGCTTGGCCAGGCTGTAAAGGTCAGCGTGTTGGGTGCATCAGTGGGGCTGAGGGTGCAGGAGCTGCCCCAGCTCTGCTCTGCAGGCACATTTCACTGTTTGAAATGTGTTTTCTCACACATGTCACTGCCATGGCTTACATTCACTGTAGGGTCTCTGCAGCTTCTGAAGTTAAATTACAGATCAGACACACAAACTGGGCTTTTTCTTCTGGAGCACTCTTAAAGTGCCTCAAGCCTGGGGAGCTCACTGAGAGGTCCACACCAAAGGTTCTTTTAATGGAAACCAAATTTTTCCTAGAAACGTGTTACATTTGGTTGTACTTTTTACTTTACCAAAATCAAAGTCGAACTTTCAACCTTCCTGAGAAGATGAAGTATGTATCTTTCATTCTGAAATTAGATTTTGCTTCACTTTTTGTTTTCAAATGCACATCATGTAAAATTCCATATTTAGTTATCGTGAAGGCAATGACAAAACCCCAGCTTTCTAGTTCAAAATAAAGAGAAATTCAAGTTAAACATTCATTGTGTTTCCATTTTGAAGCTCAAATTCGTGGCAAATTACAAAACTGTAAAAAGACACGTTTTATTTTTAAAGATGAGAGGAAACATGATTTTTTAAAGAAAAGGAATATCTTTTAATGAGAATCAGACCTCCATGCATTTCTGTGCAAATTCACACATTGTTTTTAAACTAAATTTTTTAAATAAACCCCAGAATTCTACCAAAAGTTCATTTTTCATGGCTGCACTAGGAACAGTAAGGCAGCAATGAGTCCTGGTCAGAAGCATCTTGAATTATTTGCTTTCTAATTATTTTTATTACATTTATTTTTAGTGTCAAAATTAATTTACACCTAATGTGAGAACATTAGCTCTTTAAACAAAACTGCAGAACATATTGTCAGCTTTCACACTACATAAATTAAACTGGTATTTTCTCATATTACATGAGAAATTGATACAGTAGGATGTTTGGGATTTTTATCATATCACATGATTATTCTGAAAGTATCTTTTGTGCTAATCAGCTGATTTTTTGGGTTTCATTTTAACTGTCTGCAACACTGAGAAAGTGATAATGACTTCCCTATATATGTGCTTTAAAATTAGGTGGTTTTATTTTTTCTAGTTTAATATTGTTTGGAGATTTTGAAATGTTTTTCACTGGGCTTTCATTTCCACATTTCATTCTCACTGAGCTCAGTGCCTACAGAAGTTACAGTTAAATCTTAGTTCCATTCATTTTTCCAGCTGAAGCATGTTTTCCCTTCATGCAAGTTCCTGTAAATAGGAGAGCATTCAAGGATGAACTCTAATAGTCTCTTGGGCTCCTTCCTCCACAGCCCAAATTGTTCAGGGTTTCTCCTCTGCAGTGGGTTTATCACAGGGGTGGTTGCCTGGAGCAAATTTAAATCAATCTCTGTTAGTCCCCATCAGCAGTGGATGGTCTTCCAGTGCTTTTACTTAAGTGTGCTGGTTGTGTTATCAAGGACTTATATTCAAAAAAGAGCAAACCCAAAATCTGACCTGTCAGCAGGGTGAAGCACAGTGTCTGTGCTGGTTTCTTTGTGCACAACACAAAAAAAAACCCCAAAACAAAACACAAACAAACCAAAAAAATCAAAAACTAAACCAAACCACCACTAACATCAACCAGCTCCTCGCCCCCAAACCAGCTGTTTTGGGATGGCATATTTTCACAGGAGATACAGTTCTGAAAGGAGATGCTTTGGGAACCCATCAGGTGGTGCATTTTTATAAGGCTCCATGTACAGGGCACACAGGACATGGGATAGGAATTAAATTCCCCAAATCAGAGGACTATGGCCAATCTAATAGCCAGGAATCCTTGGCATGAAGCTGTCTCTAGAAGAGGGCTAACAGCTGCACCTTGTGGGCTTGAAATGCCTTGCAGAGGGAAAGAAGCCCTTTGTCATGACACTGACTTTCATTAAAGTCTTTCATTAACTGACTTTCAGAAGTTATCAGCAGGGCTTTGTCCTGTCAGAATAGATCTTTATTTTGGGGAACTAAAGATGAGGGCACATTTACAATGATGAGTGTGTAGAGAGAGTATTATGCAGGGATTTATGTTCATTTGCATGTCAGATTAAGGTTTTATGCCATGCCCTGTGTGAATTAAACACTGATAGCAGTTTTGAGAGTTATGAGATTTTCTGATGGATTTCTATGCTGAATTGCAATGAAATTTTATATTATCAGATGGAAGTGCCCACTCCAATACATTAATATCCTTTCGTATTTGGAATGGATATAAAAATAGATATCACATTGTATATGCAAATTACTCACCATATTTGCACAGATTTTTATTTCAAAGAAATTAAAGGTCATTCTGACTCCATAGGGAATAAAGTTTACAATTGGTAAGACAAAGCAGAGCTGCCTATCCTTTAATGTTACTGGTCCCCTCAGGGAATGGTGCTCCCATCTTCCCTGTCTCAGGCAGTGTGGATCCAGCTTCCCGTGCCACACCCCATCACTGCAGTCACGATCAGAGAAAGAAAAAAAAAAAAGGTAATGAAGGGGAAGTGGACACAGAGAGAGAAATAAAACACAAGAAAGAGTCATACAAATGAAAACCATTGCTCACCAATGGGGTGATGCCTGGCCAGTCCTCCAGCAGCAGCCCCTGGCCACCTTCCCCCTAGTTTTGTTGGTGAGCATGACACCACATGGTGTGGAACACCCCTTGGGCCAGCTGGGGTCAGCTGTCCCAGGTGTGTACCCTCCCAGCTCCTTGTGCACCCCCAGCCTGCTCACTGGTGGGGTGGGCTGAGAGGCTTTGTGTAAGCACTGCTCAGCAACAAAAACATAAAACATTCCTGTATTATCAACATAATTTCCAGCACAAATCTGAAATATAGCCCCATACTAACTACTATGAAGAAAATTAACTCTATTGCAGCTGGAACCAGCACATCAGCCTTCTGCAAAGTGATCACCCACACCAGGAGTGGAAAAAAATGTTGGTGTATTCCTTCCTAAAAATCTGCAGAACACCAACACAATATACAAACATACATTAATTTTATTCATAGAATCACAGCTTGGGTATTGAGGGACTTTGGAAAACCATCCCCCAGCAGTGATCAGCCCCTCCCAGTCCAACTGCCCCAGTTTATGTACTGATCACAACACTCTGTGCTGTGGAATATCCCTTTGGCCAGTTTGGATCAGCTGGCCTGGCTGTGCTCCCTCTCCGCTTCTTGTGCATCTCCTCACTGGCACAGCACAGGAAACTGGGAAGTCCTTGACTTAGGGTAAGCACTGCTCAGCAACAGCCAAAACATCTGTGTTATCCACGTTATTCTCATACTGAATCTAAAGCACAGCTCTGCACCAGCTACTAGGAAGAAGACTATCCCAGCTGAAGCCACAACAGGGTCTTTTTCAACATAAATGGTTCTGTGATTCTATGACCTTGCCCTAGCTCAGGTTGCTCAAAGCACCTGACCTTGAACATTTCCCATGATGGGGCATCCACAGCTCCTCCAGGCAGCCTATTCCAGTATTACCTGAGAGCATTAAGTGCCAGGTACAGGTGCTGCTTTATGGGATTGAGACCCTCTCCTGCTCTGTGCCCAGTTCAGCTTCCGCTTCTGCAGGAGGATTTTCTGAGGAAGCATTTTGAGGGAAAAGTTATTTCCTGCAATACTTTGGTAAGGAAAGAGAATTTCTGTGAAGGAAGTGGATTTTCACCTGTTGGACTTCACATCGAGAAGAATTATTAAAATGTGAAAATAATGTTCAGCCAGAGAGTAATGGGATGTGCTGATGGTATGAAATGGGCTTCATGGTATTTCAGTGAGAGGTTAGCTCTCACCAGTAAAACATGCTAGTTAGAAAAGGAGATAAAATGCTCCCATATCCTCAAATGTGAGTTACTGTAGGATTTATGAACACGGTCAATGCTGTTTTGGTTCCGACTGATGATAGTAAGAGACTGCTGTGACCCTGCTACTTTACAACATCTCTATTTGAAGTGTCAGTGCATCACTTTTTCATGATATTGTGAGTCTGTTCCCCCAAATTTCCTTGAGGTGTTATTCATGGCTGCTTTCACAATTTTTAATCTCAGTTAAAATGATTGATTAAAAATAGATCAACTGTCTACAGGTATTCCATGGCTCAATTCTTCCATTGAATTGCTCTTGCCTGATCTCCTACCCTTGCTATGTATATACTTGATCCTGGGAGGAGGTGTGCTGCTACCATGAGTATTTGTGAGAGGGATGTAGCAAGGGAGCCTTCACCAGATATTGAGGAAAAGTAGCACTGGGCTGGTAAGCCTGAACATACAGAGAAGAAACCTTATAATTATTCTCTTCCAGTGTAGCCCAGCATATATCTGGAATTATATATATATATATATATATATATATATATATAAAAACTTCTACAGAACTGTTCATGCCAAGATTGCAAAAGATGATTCATTTTTAAAATTTCTTTTAAGGGACCACCTCCAAAAGCAAACAAGTTTTGACAAAAGCTGTTCAGCAGGTGCCTTTGTATTTGTGTGTGAGAATATGCTGAAAAAAGCAAACCAGTTATTAAATACAAAGTAGTGCTTGTCTCTAATAATGTGTTTTAATAATACGTCATGTTACTACAGAAGGTGTGAATATTTGGTGCCCCTGGTGACCCTAGGTTTAAGAGAGCTCTATTCCAATTTTTTTATTATTTAATAATTATTTATTTTCTTGTTATTACAATTTCCTTTCTGTTTGTGATGTGAATAAGTATTACTTTGGCCTAAATGGTAAAAAGTGAATACCTGCCCAGCTGGTGTCAGTGGTGAGGGAGTGACACCAGCGGCCCATCCTGCTGTTCAGGGACATCTCCACACTTGGAATTCAGAACTGCTTTGCTAAACTGGGTGAAGAGTTAATAAACCCTTCACATCTCACCAGCTGAGTAAGTATTGCTGCAAAGGACGTCAGACCTGAGTCAGAGGTTCAAAAGAGTCTCTGTATTCTGTTTTTGGTGTGGCTTCTCCTGTGGAGCCCCATGCTCTTTGTCATACCCCTATGCCCACTCCCCGTCTGCAAAGTGGTATTTAACATTGAAACTGAGAAGTTTTATGTGTCACATTGGTATTTCAAGCTCTGCTTAGCAAACCTTTGCTAGCAGACAGGTGTGATTCACACTGTGGTGCCAGCCAGATGGGTGACATGGGCTGTGGGTAAAGCCATCTCCTGCCTCAGGCTCTGATCTGCCTGATCCCAGGATTTGGGTGCATTGTTCCTGTGTGAGCAGAGATGCAAACCAGCCTCATGAGATGTGAAGTTTTGTGACAGATTTGAGGTGAGATCCCACTCTTTTCCCAGAGTGTTCTTCATCCCACAGGATGTCCCTGGTCACACTGGCATTCACTGGGTCTGTGTTTAGGTGACAGTTTTTCCCCAGCATCTCATTTGGACACTGTGTCTGACTGCTTAAGTCAATGTCTCTCTTCACATTCCCCTCAGGAAGCTTTTTATAAAATACCAATCCAGCTGGCTCAGCTGCATCTTCTGGAAGGGATGATTTGGGCTGCCATCAGCCAAAGTACTCACTGGAAGTGAAATAATCATGTGAATAATGGTGCTTACAAAGCCCTCAGTGCTGTCAAGTCCTGCCTTGGACAGCTGGTCTGGATTTTTCAGTGCCGCTTTTTCAAAATAAAAATAACTGCATGTAGACCTCCCCTGCTTGTATCTTTAACTGTTATTTTTTAAATATAGTAATGATAACTATTAATTAGACATATAGATGATTGCTAAAGCAGATGTCAATACTTTCACTGGGTGGAATGAAAGAGAGAATCACAGAATGACCGAACCACAGAATGGATAAGTTTGGAAGGGACCACAGTGGGATAAAATATTTGTACATCCAGAAGAATTTAGTTAATTCTGAGTAGTTGCACTGTAGTCAGAAATAAAATTGCAATCTTTTTTTCATCTGTGAATCTCAGTAGCTGTTTGTTATTGCTCTTACAGGTCTGCTTCTCTTACATGGCCTTGGCACAATGCAGAATTTGCACAGTGCACTGACTTTGTGCAGTCACCTCTGATTTACACATTTGGTGGAAGCCCAGTCTGTTGAGACGTTTATAAAATGCAATTTATTCCTTTTGAAGAGTGAGAGTAGGATGTGAGATGATCATAGCGTGCATGTTTTCCCTCTGAATGACCTGTGTTAAAGCTTCTTGCATGAGAGGCTTTCTCTGCTTGCTAACTCAGCTGACCTATCTGGTCACCTCCACCTTCCTCTTGCAGTTGAACTATGTGAAGAGATTCATAGAGCCATTAGAAAATGAATTTCAGCATAAAAGAAGGCAGATCAGCAATCACACCTGTATTTTGTTTTATTTTCCAGATGTAAAGTGTGGTATTTATGGTTATCTATTTTTTTTTTCTCCTGAGAAGATCCAGACACAAAGGATGGCATATTTCAGCAAAGAGGATTGGTGGTGGTTTGTTGTGCCATCTTAGAACAAGTGCATTCTGCAAGTTTAATGAGACAAGCTGGATTTAATAATTGGTTTATTAGGATATTCTTACATTTTTGTAGCAAGCAGGCATCAGACCTGCTGTGGGCTCCAGCAGCCTTTTGTCTCCTGGTGCTGAGGATCTTTAGTACCATGTAAAGCAAGCTTGGTCATGGATGTGCAGAGCATTGGTTAAGTGTGTGTCAGGTTCTTTTATGGAATGGAGTGACAAGCTGTTGAGGCAACTAGCAGGAGGATGGGGCAGTTTCCTTGCTTTTTTTGTCCTTTGTTTCCTTGTTCTTATCCCAACTGGACAGAAGTCTAGTCCAGGAGTGAGCAAATGATGGCTGTGCAGCCATTTGAGAAGGGTTCAGCACTTTGTGCTGCCTCAGGGAATGAAAATTGTTCAATGTCCTTCAAAACCTGTCTGCCCCTGGCTAGTCCAGAGTATACATCCAAAAATCTGTCTCTGTTGGTCTCAGGAGAGAAACCAAAGTGCCTTCCCTGTGGATTGTCCTGATTTCTCATTGTTGCAATTGATTTTTATTTTTTTATTTGTTAGGGAAAACATAAGCAAAGTACATCAGCTAGTGAGGAACCAAAAATTCATGCAGCTGGTCCAAATCAAACCTCTTGAATGAGGAAAGGATAGGCTTTGTTCCCCAGTCTTTCAGTTCAATCATCCTAAAAGCACTGCATTAAACACTAGATGTTTCAGAAAAAAATACAACATTTAAATAGATATATTATTCTGCCAAGATTTATTTGAATCAAAATTCACACTTGGAGGGTTTGGGAGGGAAGGAATAATTTCATTTGCTAAGTGACATTGGAAGGTTCCTTATGAACTGTAAAGAGCCTGATGGAAAAAGAAATCCTGTTTTCATTTCATCCTTTTTTAGGACACTAAGAGATGGCAGGTGGATAAAGTCTGACAGAACACCTTGTGCATTGGCACAGAAACAGCATAAAGTCTTTCACATATCCATATTCTGAAAATTAATTATTTTCAACTATTACAGTGAGAACACAATATAATGATTCCTCCAGGTCTGGTGTGACAATGCATCAGTTCTGTCTGTTCCCTGCAGCCCAGGTTCAGCCTACAGCTGATGGTGCTTGGCCATGACCAGTCCAGCTGCCAAAAGTGATGGCTCGGAGGTTTATGTTTGAGCATGTGTTCACCTATTTGTCCAGCTAGGATCCCAAGTGGCATTGCAGTACTGCAGTGCAGAAGAACAAAGTGCTGGAGAGGATTCACTGAGCTGCCAATTTCTGTCCCAAATTTCCTAAACCCCCAGGGCAGGAAGGAGACAAGCCTTGTCTCCAGCAGGTCTGTACAGCACACTCCTGCCATGGGCTGTGCCATTCCTTTGGTTGCATTATCATAGAAGTAGTTTATGAAATTGTTTTATTGAAAGTGAAACTGTAGCCTCAGCAGCTGTGGGTGTTGCTGAGGAGAGTGTGATCTCTGACAGGGAGGGACCTTTATCATCAAGGGAACTTCTGATTCTGCCTCTCCTTGTCGTTCAGTATTTCTTGTCATTCCCATCTCCAGTCAAACACGCCTTTGTTTATTCCTCAGGATGTCAAGCTCCAGCAAGACAGCTCTATGTAGTGTGTTTATCCACCTGGAGGGAAGACCTCCAGGAGGGATGCCCTTGAGAGAGAGCAGAGTGCAGCCACAGTTCCCATCTGCAGCACCCAGGCACTCTCTCCAGTGCAACCCCTCACCCATCCTGTTGGCTCCCTCTATTAATGGCTCTGGCATCTGAGAGCCATGACTCATTCACCATTTTGCTCCTTACTTTCCCTCTGGCCATAGACCTGAGATCAACATCCTTTTTTTTTTTTTTTTTTTTGCTTTTTCATCCTTTACAAGCGTGTCCAGATGTATTGACTCTTTCTTCTTTTGCTGTCCCTGAGTCACAGTCTCTCGCACGCAGCCTCTCTGAGCTCTTGCAGGGCTGCTTGAGGTGTTCCGGGCTGAGCTGCCTGGACTCCAGCCATGCCATTTCAACCTAGCAGCTGCTCCTCAGCTTCTGCCCTTTTCCTAATATTCCTAGTTTTCCCTAATCTTTCCTAATTTGAGGAACTGGAAAGGAGTATAACACACTTTGGTGTCTTAAGCATCACTGTGTTAGACACAAACTCCAAGCATAGCACCCCATGAGATGCCATGAAGAAAATCAGCCCTATCCCAGTCAGACCTAATACACACCTGTTTGGGCAGGGATGCTCAAGGCTGGTCACAGCTGGCCCCAGACAAGAAAGGGTTTGGGTAAGACTGGGCACTCTGGGCAGCCAGGCAGGCACAAAGCACCAGCAGCTGATCTTCCCGTGCCAGGTGGCTGCTGCAGTGAGCAGTGCTGGCTCCTGGAGATGGCAGTGCAGCACACAGGTTCACAGGAGCTGCCGTGCATCCCCACGGAGCAAGATGCCATGAATGCAAAGAGGTGGCAGGGGTAGAAGGAGCAGCTCTGTGTTGTATTCGGTCACATCCCTTAGAGGAAGGAGGTTTGCTCTGTGCTGCTCTCTATACACACACACACGTGTTTAAAAGGCAAAACAGAGGTGTGGAGCAACCAGCTGCTCCCAGAGTGTAAAGCCCTGCTCTGTGGAGGGTGGTCACTCAGCACAGGGCATGAGCTGACCCCTGTGGAATGACATGAATGATGTCTCAACCAGAGTGGACAAGAGGTTTGTTCTTTGTACCCAATCCTGTGTTTTCAATTGAGCATTTAAACTGGAAAAGAGTTTCAGGATTTGTCTGATATATGACTGTATGTAAATTGCTATGGTAACCACCACATTTCACTTGCTCAGGGCATTTTCCTAAATTCTGCAAGAAGCTGTAGCCATGTTTATTTATGCAGCTCAAAGTCAAGTTCCATTAAGCCACTGGCTGCTTTGGTTTTTCATTCTCTCTTTTCCTTTTCTTTCCACCATCCATTTTAGCTCTGCATTTTTCTTTTCCTTTCCAAATGCAAGTGTTGTTTTGAAACACAGGCCTTATCTGTACCAACCCCCCCTTTTAATTACAAGAGAAATCACAACTTAGAACCACTCTTCCTTGACACAGAACGAGTAGAGTAGCACTGGAGGAGTCGTCATCATTTGGCTCACTTAACCTCACTTGGAAATTTTGAAGTCTGCAGTGTTCAAGGCCAAAGCTTCTGAGTTCTCACAGTCTCATGAAATTATTTATTATTAAATGAACATAAATCTTTTGGCTTGGACTATTTTGCTGTAGTGTGTAGAATAGCATTGTGTCTTTTAGAGGCTTGGTGCTGTGGGGAATTTTATTACTAAGTCAGCATCCTTCTGCTTTTTGGTTCCTTGTTTTGTACAAGGTCATCTCTTACAACAGAGCTCAAATTCAGGCAAGCATTTAGGAGATTATTAAGTATACCTAGGTATTAAATGTGAATTATCTTTGAAATAACCACCTTAATTAATATCTAGAAGCTGCTTAGTGGACCCCAGGCCATTAATAGAGAAGTCATTTTGCAATAAAAACCATGGTCAGATGAAGTTCCTTTATTTGCTCTCTCTGTGCTGTGGACTAGTGTGATATCTGCTTCCTTCATTTCCCCAGTGTCTTCAGGCAGAGTTATTTGGGCATCTCTGGACAACATGTAGTCCAAGCACCTATTTAAAGCAAGGCTAAATTCAAAGTTTGGTCAGGTTGCTCAGTGCCTTGATCTGGTGACTTCTGGGAATCACCAAGGATGGAAACTTCCTCACATGACCAGACCCTTGTTTCAGGGCTGTGCCTTTCCCATCATGAACCACTTGGATTCTGGCACCACAGTGAGATTAGTTCTCAGCCTTCCTTTCTCAGAGCCAAACAAGATTACTTCCCTGGCCCCTTCATCATGTGCCATTTACAGCCTCCAGTATCTTCATCACCTTCCAGTGGATCACAGATCATAAAATCATAAAATCATAAAATGGTTTGTGTTAAAGCAGGCTTTAAAGATCACCTGGTTCCAACCCTCATGTCGTGGGCAGGGAGACTTTCCACTAAACCAGGTGGCTTGGAACCCCATCCAGCCTGGCCTTGAACATTTCCAGGGATGGGACATCCACAGCTTCTCTGGGCAACCTGTGCCAGTGCCTCACCACCAGTAAAGAGTATTCTCCTAATATCTAATCTAAACCTACCCTCCTTCATCTTAATGTCCTTCCCCTTGTCCTAGCACAACATGCCCTTGTAAAAAGTCCCTCTTTCTTGTAGGTTCATTTTAGAAACTAGAAGGTACTGTAAAGTCTCCCCAGAGCCTTCTCTTCTCCAAGCTAAACAGCCCCAAGTCTATCAGACTGTCTTTCTTGGACAGGTGCTCCAGGCCTCTGATCATCTTTGGGACCTTCCTCTGGACTTGCTCCAAGAGGTCCATGTTTTTCATGTGCTGAGGGCTCCAGGTGGAATCTCACAGGGGCAGAGTAGAGGGGAAGAATCCCCTCCCTTGATCATGGCACTGTCAGTAGTTTTCTTGCATGACTCTGCTGAGTTGGGTAGGCATGCCCTAAGGAGATGAAACAAATGGCATTATTGCTCCATAATTTTTTCTGTAATTTTTCTTTCAATTTAGGCTGTGTACTCTAGCTCCAAATCACTGCTGTGCTTTCTGAGAGTATGGAATGTGAAGAATAAAAAGTCCTGTATCTTAATCTAAGAAGAGTTGTGACACTGGGAAAACTGTGTATTTCCCAAAGAATCTGGAAAGCAAAGAGTGTTCCATTTTCCCTGCTTACTGTCAAAGTGTTGATGATTATGTGCTGAAAGTACTGAATTTCACAGTATTGTGTAGCCCATGGATTACATGCAGACTGTAAACATACTTTGATGACAACAATCCTAGCTTTTGTCTAGTGTCACCTGAAGTCAGTAGGAGGAGTTCCATTGACTTCTCTTGAGGTTTTTTTGTGATGAGTGTCTACCATTATTGTATGGAGTTGATGGTTATTTTTTATGTAGCAATGGAGCTTTAGCTAAGAAATGTCACATTTGTTTATTTCTTTCCATGAGTGACATTTTATGTTCATTAATGATACATCTAAACTAGAGAAATAGAAAGGAAACCGAATTGTATTGCTAAAAAAAGTTGGTTTAGCTACCAGGAATATGCCAACATGTCTGCAAAACTCCATTTAAATTCAATAAGTAATTGAGCTTATCTCCTCATGCACAGGATACTATTATTAGCAAAGCATTTAATTAGCTGTCTGTTGCATTACAGCTGAAAGCCAAACACCTCCTCTGGCATTTCCCAAGACGTCTGTAGTTCTCAGAGCAACACTTTTAAGATTGTGTGTGAATAAGATTTTGCTGCAAGAAGCTTTTTAATAAACTTACTTGTATTATTATTCTAAGCCTAAAAAGACACCTTTTTTAAAAGTTCCTAAGACAAAATTATGCTGAATTGGCTTCATCTATGAAAAAAAGGGTCTAGAAAATGGCCCAAGAAGGTGCAAATGTAATATAAACCTTCAGGATACTTTAAATTGTCCAATATCTATTGTCCTGCCTCTGCTCTGGTGCAGCTAATGAATGAAAGAGGGGCTTAAGAAAAGGCTCTTGAGGAGCATCCGCCAGGTATTAGGAAAATTCCAGGTAGAATTAAGCTGAATGTCAAGGAGGACATGTGGTGGAACTGATACAGGAGGTGCTGACTTCAACACACCTCAGGAATGTGCTCTTGGCTCTTTGTCGTGCCAGAAGAGGCAGCGAGCTGGCATCTCTATTGCAGAGCTCAGCACTTTGCAGAATTGGGTCCACCTGCCTCTTGAAGCCTATCATCCCAAATCAGGCAACCACATGACTATTAAATAAGGTGTGTTAACCACTGCCTTCTTCCATGAAGGAGGATAAAAGCCAGTAGTGTGATAGAGACACAAATTCTCAGCACTCAGCCAGTCCTAGTGGGAAGACTCCTGGTTTTTGTTTTCACTGAGCCATCCTTGGTGTATTTTGTGTGTCTTTCTCACAGATCAAGGCCCAGGACACTGCAAGGCTCAGGGTTAGCAGTGCTCCTCTTCCTCCCCATCTGGGCTGATGGGAGATCTCAGCTAATGGAGTAGGGTTGGAGGGTGTCCCTGCCTCACTAAGGGACTCCCATCATTAGGAGATCAAGGCTTGCTTTCCTAGATTATGATCTGTCCAGGACAGGGAGTAACTCCATTCATGCATCTGTCAGCACCTGGGAAACAGCATCAAAAAATAAAATCAAGGCATTACCAATAGTAGCCCACAAGTAAAATTAGTACAGATAAAAATGTTTTTTTTTCATAGTCTTTTCCTATAAATTAGCCAAAATAACTAGATTAATATTAATTAGCCCTATATACCCACATATATCTGTATATATTAGTAATAAAACTGCTTTTATTCAGTAGCTTGATAACACTACTTGTAGGAGAAAATATGAAAACTGAAATTCATTAGGGAAACATTTTGCACTGCAATTAGATCTGATGCTGCTCAATGTGGGGTTTCAATTTGTTTAATTCACGTTGATGTGCAGACAAGGCTGCAGAACAAGAAAAATACAAGCATGCATATAATATTAGCTACTTTGCTTGTTCAGGCATAATTTAGCTAAAGCCTTGGTGCCATATGATTTCAGAATCTTTCTGTGTGTCCCTAATCAAATATTCATGGTTGTATTCACACCTCCAGAAAGGATTCTGAAGCCTACCTTGAAGTAAACACAGGGAATAAGGCATATGTTCACTCCAAACTTTGTTCTTGCTCAGGCACATATGAGCTCTAGCAACAGCTACAACCAGTTACATGTGTGAAAATCAGACAGATGCTTCTTAGGCACAACATTCACAGTGTGAACCTGTTGGACTTTCTAGGACTGAGACACAGAACACTACCAACATGTGCAGTCCACATTTCCCATTTCAGCTAGGGAATGGGAAAATGTATTTAGCCAAGAGGACAGATCCACACAGAAAATATCTAGATCCAATTTAGCAGGAAATTATGTCCATGGGGTTCAATGGAGTAACATTTGGCTTCCAGCTGAGGGGCTGGTCTTCAATAACAGCTTTCACTCTTCATTTCTAATTGGGGAAGAAGTGCAAAAGCAACTATTTTAAGATATACTACAAACATTTAATTCTGCTTATTTCATTATTAAGGAGTAGTAAATATCACTAATATTAACTTTCACATTAATGAAACTAAAATTTTATTAATATGTGATTGGAGGGTTTTTTTGTCAGTGGAATAGAAAAATATAATTTGGTGTACATTGAAGTAACTTCAAAAAAGTATGTGTGTTTGAGCATAAGTAATTTCTAAAAAAATCTTTATAACATCTGTCAAAGTTATTTAGCTCCCTAACTTTGCCTGTGTTGAGCACTTAAGTCGTACTCATACAATCATTTTCATGTTTGGTACTATGTTCCTATATAGGTTGTTACTGTAAAAAGAAGTAAATTTGCTGGTGCTCTGTATTATTTATGCAACACCCTAAGTAGAAAGAAAGAAAAACTGACAAGATCCAACCTTACCTTCATTTTAATTCCTTGGGAAGGATGCTTCATTATTTTCCCCCTCTTTGAAGTGCCAGGTCTCTGAAATCTCTTTTTAATGATACAGATGAAAAATAAATACGCAGAGGAAGGAGTCAGCGTGTGGAATTGGAAGAACACAAGACGTTTTGAGGCCGTGCCATGCAGGGGGGTGGGAGCAGCAGCTCGGCGTGGGAGGCTGTGTGTGCTGGGTCCTGGGCTCCCACTGTTGGCCCTGGTTCAGCAGCCAGGCAGGAGTTTCTCTCATCGTCAGTGAACCAGCTGTTATGGCAGATGATCGTGCTGAATTTCAGGTCATTTGATAACTAGGGCAGGCAGCCGTGTTTTGCAGTTCAGCTTGGGTGACATGTGGATTAAGAACTTCATCAGCACAGTGCAGAATTGCTCACATTTCTCGGGTGCCTGGCTTGTTCTGGGGGTGGAGAGGGGGTGTTCAGTCAGGTCCCATCCTTGGCAGCTGGACAGCAAGCCCTGTCTCCTGTTTGTCACTTCAGCATGCAGGAGAAGTGTGAGGCATTGCTAGTTTTTCAGCTTTTTGATGAATGACATTCCGAGTGGTTCTTATTTAGGCCATCGCTTACATCTTCTGGCAGGGTCTGCTTGGTCATGAATGTGAATTGTGGGGCTGGCTTCCAGACTTGAAAAGAAATGCTTATACCCATGTCAAGGAACAGCAAGGAAAGCTTCCCAAATCCTTTGGTGGCTTGACAATACCTGAGAGTAAACTTATGGGGAGGGGGAGCCCTTACAGAGGCATAGAGAGGAGCAGTCCAACCGTGCTCCTTTGTCAGGCTGCTCAAAAGAAAAGTGGCAAGGCTTGCTCAGGGCTGAGGAAGGATTAATGTAACATTCTGGGAAAAGCAGCTGGAAATATCACGGTTATTTTCTCAGCTTGGCGAGCTTTTAAGCTTTAATGTATTCCCAGAAGAGTCAAGCAGGTATTTGGTGTAAAGATGCCCATAAGCAATGATGTTGGATTCCTAGAATTTTAGAGTCAGTAGAAGTCATTAAAGCCATCCAATGTAACCTCTGTGTTCAAACCTTTGGTATTCTGACCACAAAGTGTTTACCAAGTGAAGGTGTACTTTAGAAAGACACTTAATGTAATAACTTCATGTGATAGAGAATCTACCCCTGCCCCAGGTAAGTTTGCCCAACTGGCTCATTACCATCACTGGTAAATAAAATACTGTGTTTGAAAGGATACGCCTTGCTCTGAAAGCACCAAGCTGTCTTGCTGATTCTGATAGCCAAACCAGACTGTCCAGTCATCTCAGCACTGGGTGCAATGTGGCCAGTCTGCCCTCCACCTGGGAGACAGGCACTGAGCAGGGCTGAAAGAGGATGCTGAGGAGCTGAAACACCACTGGTATAAGAAATATGGGAATAAAGGCAAGACTGCAATGGATTTCAAGAAATAATCTTGAAGAGGCTTTTTGGTCTGAAAAAAGGCTGGTTTTAATGTAACTTAGAAGTTTGTATCTGCCCTCTTTACCCCCTCAGAACTTCTCATAACATGCTGGAAAACATCTACAATTTGAAATGGTAAAAAATTGAAGGAGAAGAAAGACCAGGGATTTAGGTATTTTGACAGAGAGCAGGCTGCTAAAGGTGACCGTCATATTAGATGTGGCAGCTTAGACTTGTTTTCTGTGTTTCAAAGTGAATACACCCTCTAAGGCAAACCAGCTATTTTTAACTCTCATTCTGGGAAGTCCTTTTTCTCTGTGCTGGAAGAAAAGATACGTGCTCTGTGTCACAGTTGTCTCACAACCACTTACCTCGCCAGCCTCCTTTCAATAATGAGACAGATTATAGGACAGAAAGCTGGTCACCCAAGCTCAGTGATGAATAAACCTCCACTCCTCATTCTGGGGGGTGAACAGGGATGGGGAAAGCCTGTCTGATTTATCAGGAGAGGTCCCATTATGGAAGGTCAGGCAGAGCCTAGCAGGTATCTATTGCTCACTGCAAGGAATGTTTGCCCACTGTGCCCCCTGCAAGGCTTTTTCTGGCACACCCAACATGAGTCACAGCGGTGAGCGGAGTGCTGAGCCAAGATGCAGTGTGGTATTCCATTTTCCAAACCCTCCCAGAATCTGTGGGTAATTTGGTAGAGTTTATGGCTTAGTCTCGTAGGATTGGACTCATACCAGCTATATTTATAGGACTGAGTCTCACCCAGGCTTCTCCTGTAATCAGCAGAGAGACAGACAGCCAGGGAGGATTCATCCCTCTCTTAGATTGGCACCGATAACTGAGGAGGGTGGTGATGCAACTAGAAGTTTGCAAAGCTGAAGTACTTTGAATTGTGCTTGCCAGCCTCTTTACAGCAGTTTGGGCCTTCTTGGGTCTCAGGCTTTCTGCATCATAGGAGAAGTTCATCATGGTTTCCCAAGAAGTGTCTGTTCATACTCTCAGGGAACAGAATGCGTTTTCAAGTGAATCATAATCAATTTGAAAGTTTAAAATAATTAAAGTCGTGCCCTCTGAGAGGTATCAAATGCATGCCTGCACTTCCTTAATACCAAATGATGCTAATAGCAGTGTAGCAGACTTCAAATTTCCCCATCAGTTAAACTGATGAAAATTTTTTTGTAGAAGGCAATTTAGAAAGCAATATACTGTCATATAGGTATGTTACTAGTGACTATTTATTGCCATACTACAGGCTACTGGCAGACAGAAGCTTAAATAACTTGCAAGTGGAGCAACTGTCATGAGAAATCGCTGACTTACCAGCCTTCGTCTTTCCTTCACCTGTGCAGCTATTTTGCTCTTAGCAGTGCTCTGCAAAGAAAAGATATGCAAAGTGTGAGCATGTCTTTTAAATATTGTTTCATTTAGTACCACAGACACTGAGGTGATTTAATCAGAGCATATTACTAGAGAATGGCATCAGTGCAAGATGTTCCAATGCAGATAATTTTCTGGTAACAGTAATTTTCACTTGAGTTGACAGGGTTTTTCTGGGTTTAGTCTGTGATGCTTGCATTTGCCTGGAATGCGTCTTGCTCTCTACTTCTTGGCAGAAAGTTCCAGTATTGCATCCCATTTAAAATGGTTTAAAATGGAAATATGTGTTAGGGGCTAGAAATAGATGCTGTGCCAGGTGAGTCTTCTCACTCCCGTGAGTGAGTCCTTTTTCAGGCACCTGAATCTGGGCTGTCTATGCAAGAACTGAAGGTTACATTCTGTATTCCTGGGTTGGTCTCTCTCAGTTGTGCCTGTACTGCAGGTACTGAAATTCAGGAGAGGATCCATCCACTTAAGTGTCCTGGGCTCAGCCAAGTCTCTGTGCAGGGAGCAGCTCCAGAGAGACAAAATGTGGAGATGAGCAGGCTGATTTCTCCCAGGTCTTAAATCTGCTCCATACAGTTGTACCCCAGCCTAATTGCTAAGGTATGTGGGTGCTTTGTCTGCAGAACAGCAGCCATCCTGCAAGCATCGTGTACTACTGGGAAACAATTCAGCTCTCCTTGGTACAGTAGCCAGGAATCCTTTGGAACTGATGGTGGAAATGGAGGTTGAGAGCAGAGAAAGACAATATAAAAAATTAAGGCTAGTTCAGTATAAACAGCTTCTAGGGGTATAACAAAACATCTGACACTGACCCTTAATAACAGAAATGAGTTTCCATCTTGAGAACTAGAAAGACATGGTGAATGGCATGAGAATGGCTTTTTTAGTATTTTTTGTCTGGCTGAGGAACTTAAAAGTTCATTGTTCTCCTTCTTGAGTGTTTTCCAGAGTTCTCTAAAGTACAAACCTTCTCAGAGTGCCAGTTGATAGACACTACTAAAATGAAACCAAGCACTTGATTCATTTCATAGTGTTACTTCAGTTTTGGCACGGCCTCTGGGTTCTTGGCTGTCTAATGTGCTGTTAAGTGCCTTCTCAAGCATGGATAATAGATATTAGGAATAGAAAAGGAAAGCAGCCTTTTCAATTAAGAACAAAATGTACAGAAAGTAAAATGACATGAGTTGTATCAGCTGCATATTGGCTCTTATGCACACAGTCTCCAGATACAATCAGTAGGTGCTCAACCAGATAATTACAGCCTTCCTGCAAAAGGCTTCACGTAGGAGAGTCACCTGCCTGCCTGTTACCACTTGCAGGATCAGAGCTGTCCTTTATTTTCACTGCTGCAGATTGTGGAATTAGTGTTTTCCAATTTCTGTTTAAAAAAGAAGCATTTTTCTAGCACATCTCCTTCCAGCAGGCTGCTGCACCAGGTAAGTGCCGGGCATCAAGGTGGATTTGTCAGCCTTTTTGTCAGTAATGATTTATATTTGTCAAAATGCAATTTTCGCCATTGATTTCCTGTTGCAGGGATTACAGGAGCAGTTAGCTGGGGAAGTGCTTGTCTTCCAGCCAGCTGGTATTGCTTCATGCTCAAAATGAGGTCAAGGGTCTTTTATATACAGGAGTAAGAGGTGGTCAATTGAATTGTTACTTAAAATCTCTTTAGGTGCACAGCACCTGCAAGTGCTCCTCGTTCAGGAATCATCTGTGCTGCCACAGGCAAGCTGGGCTGTAACCTTTGTTAGGATCAAGTAATGCTAATAAGAAATCGTAAGATTTCTGAGGGGGGATTATTCCCAGTACTGCACGATAGAGTATCCCTTTTAAATGACTTGCATGTAACTGGTGGCACATGTACCACAGCTTAGTGGTATCCCAGTGCAGGTGTTATAATAGTATTTTCACAATGTTTTTGGCCACACCAGATTTTTTTTCCCCCAGACATGGACCAACACTGATAGTGTCCAGCAAGTCATAACTTTGTTTATCCAGAGTAGAAGCAGAGGTGGTGACTTATGTCATACTCTCTGGGGCAACTGCCTTCTCGGGGTCTTTAATTATTTTTCCAGTGGGCCATGCTGCTATTTCCACTTAAAAGGGGTCACTTTCTTGCTGGTGGGATTGTTGATACCAATCTTTATTTCAGAATCAGAAGTGATGGTGAAGTCTCTGAGAGAACCTGTTCCCAATTCATATGAGCTCTCCTGCTCTGCCATTTACTCAGTCACATGGTGGCCCTGGGTGCTGCCCCACGTTGTGTTTGAATGAGCCATTTAAAAATATTATGTCAATTTTAGGGAGGAGGGTGGAGCTGGGGTGGAGGCAGGAGTTATCACACCCACTCACTGGTTTTCTGGCTCTATGGCAGACTGTTGGCAGGGAGTTTGCTGTGCAGGTGGTAAGTCTGCCAAGGGATCTGTAGGAATTTGTTAATCTCTGTTAGATCAGTTTGAGAGTCTCTGAGATGCTGTTTGGCCTTGAAGGATATTTTTTAGCTTTTTATTAGTCATGACCATATATAACCCTGTAGAAACCACAAACTCACTGTGTAAGAGACAAGTGTGTAGGAAAATAATAAAGAAAGTATGGGGTAACATAGTCTTGGCCAAATAAGTTGCTGGAGGAGTTAGATGCATTCTTAGGACAGGATTAAGTTGTACATCTCTGGGTTTACAGATTCTGTCATTAGTTTGGTACAGTGTTTTAAATTGCCTATATTTGTGTAATAGTGTTTTCTTTTGAAAGAGCAGGGGGTTCCAATGGTATTGCAGGATAACTGAGCACTTCGGAGAGCTTAGCTGATATTTTACATCAGGCAGACACTTCCCTTCGGTCCTTCAGTGTGAGATGCAGGAAGAAAGCACAGGAGAACAAAAAGGATTTGAAGTGCCCTCAAAACTAAGAGTGCAATGGTTTGATGATACCGTGATCTCTAGGAAAACTGGAGTCCTGACTATAAAACATGGCCTACGATTTTACAACTTTAATGCCATTTTTATTCATTTAGATATATTCCTGAATCTTTTTAAATCATCAGAATATAGTTAAAGAAAACCATTGGCATTTATGGCTGTGAGACCCTGAATTTACACTCAGTTTGAATTTAATATTCCTGTTTCTGGTGTGCCTCTAATGGCTTTATAAGCCAGCAAGCAGAAAACAATGAGCATATACAGGTAGAGTTTAGACCATCTGTGTGCCATAGTGAAAAAAATAGTTTGCTATTAACAGAGTTTTTGCTGTCTCAGATATTGATTGGTTAATGCTTGTTTTGCTCCATCTGATAGTGGGGAATACCTCAGAGGTATTGATATTGTAGATTTAAAATGGGACATAAATAATTCATAGCAGCAAGCATTAGAAAACATATGATAAGCAGCTTCACTATTAGAATATCTACTTATCAGTCATTCTGAGAATGTTGTGGGAGGCAGGTACAGAAAATGAGTTCAGTTATGCTAAATAAGTATTGCCTCAGAAGGATAGGGATGGCTCTGATATATTGCTAATTATGAACTTGTTCCACCTGGGTTTCACCTGGTGTAACCATAGATAACTTATAGTTATAAAAACTTGGAATTTTTATTCAGCATATTCTAAAAATCACATATTAGATAAAAGACTTAGCTGCTGAGTTTAGTGGGTCAAAATGCTAGTTGATCTACATCAGAGTAGTGTCACTGAAGCTATGGAGATACATCCCCTAAACCAGCTATGAATTTGCTTGAGGAGTAGAGCATTAGGTTGTGTGAAGTTCCCAGCAGACAGAAAATAATGCAAAGGCAAGGAGAAGGGAAAGAAATGGATCAAAGATGATAAGGCAGATGTGGAGAGCAAATAAATATTCTGTTTAGACTTCTCATACAAACTCTCCATTAACTTCAACTGGATTGCCTCTGGAAGACCTGCCACACTTAAATGTAGAAGAGGAAAGTGATTAGCAGGCAAAGTAAAAAGGGTGAAGTGTTGGAGATCAGAGGACATCAGGTATGATGGGATGATGAAGAGAAAATTTAATAGTAGATGGGGATTTTAAGCCACATACACATATTTCTGAAGCCATCTTGTTCACACTTAAGACTGGTGCCCAGCATTGACCACTGAACCCCTTTGACTTCAGAAGCTACCAGTGAACTTGATCCTGCATGCTCAGTAGCAGCCGTTTTTTCCCCCAAGACAACTGAACTTTCTGTTTAGTCACACTTTGCATTTTCTCTAATTGCTTGCATGTAGGTGAACACAGGGAGGTCTGAGTAGGGCAAGAGGCAGAAAATGCAACTTCTTTCTTACTTTCACAGCATTATGTGAAAGTCCAGACAACAAAGCCTGGCTTCAGACACCACAAGTGTTGTGATAGGTGAGGAAAAGGGTCCAATTAAATATTTAAGTGGCCGGGCCCACTGTGCTGGTGCAGCAGGGGATTGATTACAGCAGGTGAAACCTGGTCTGTGGTGGGGCGGGCGGGAGTGCCGGGCATGCGGAGGGCGCCGCGGGGAGCGCGCCGGGGAGGCTGCGGCCGTACTATGGTCAGCAGGGAGTGGATCTGGCACTGCTTCTGCCTCTGCCACTGTGACTGCATCATCCTGTGCCGAATGTCTTGTAGGTGATGGAAACCTCCCGTCCCTTGCATGCTGTGCTCCTGTGGGAGCCCTCCTGGGAAGGGGGAAGGGATGCTCCTGTCAGGGCATTTTTGCGTGGAGATGGTCTGTGCCTCCATCCTGTTGTGCTGGGAAACCACTTACAGTTGTAGCTCATTGATGGATTGTTCATCTTTAATTTGCTTTTAATTCAGGGCAGTAGGAGGCTGAGGTAATATTTGAGAGAAATGACCCATTAGGTTGAGGAGATGCCGGCATTAGTCAGGGCTGTTAAATCAGGAGAGGTCATTACAGCAAGAATGTGGGACGTGGACTTCTCAATCAATGTGTTGGATTGGTAGTGAATAGCATCTGTACTCATGGAATACAAAGTGGTTTTAAAAAACAGTTACGAAGAAGGGCAGCATTTTGTACTTGCTATAGTTAATGGGATATTTGCCTATTTTTTTCTCCATAATGACCCACCTGTGACTGTCAATTCCTGTTAGCTCTTCTGGAAATGAGGATTTGCAGAGGTGAGTGGGTTTACTCTGAGCCTTCATAGTTAGTGGGAGTTTTGCTTCCCTTAAGCAGATAGCTTGGCTTTGGGTGTAAGTGTGAATGGGATCAGGGGCTGTATTTGAATATTTTGTTTATCTGTTGAATTTATTTAAGACTGTGACTTAATTATCAAGGAATCCTACCTAATTCTAATGATTTTTTTGTGTGGTTTGTTGGGTTGGTTTTCTTTTTTCATAAATCCCGAAATATATCTCCATTTAGTTGTGTTTTGTAGAAAAGTCCTCTTCTGTCCAGTACTCTTACCCAGGTACAGGAACCCATCATAGTTGCCTTACAGCAATGTTGGGATTTAAATCATGGTAAAATGGATCTTGTCTGGATTTTAACCATTAACTAGATGCAAACTCTGTGTTTATAATATGGTGTTTTCTATGTGTGCATGGTGCTCTAATGCACACAATGGGCCCTGCTGTTCACCTGGTGGAAAAGAGTACCCTGAGGGGTTTACTGTCCTACCAGTAGGGAAACAGGAAGAAGACACTTGAAAATAGAGAGCCTTGCATTGCAAGATTGTATGTGGAGATGGGCTGAGAATAGACCATGCTGCTCTTGGTGCCTTGGGTGCTGCACCAGGCTACAGTGGGTATATATATACATTTCTGATCTAATGTGTCATAAATCCTATATTTAAGCAAAACCAGAGAGGATGTTTGACCAGCTACATGTGTAAATATCATCTGATTAAACTGCTGTCCATGCCAGTGGCTGGGTTCTTCTTCCTTGTGACTTCAGAAATTTTCAGAAATTCAATTTGTAAAAAAAAAAAAAAAGTCCCCTGCTTTTATTTGATGTAAAGAAATGTAAGTGTGAAGTGGGTATAAATAGGTATATGCACTTATTAGGGTGCAGAAACACGCACAGTCACACTTAGCTACAAGCAGGTAGTTTATATTTCAGAGATCAGGTGTGTGGGGCTTGAGACATGCAAGAGAAAGTGTTTGTGAGCTCAGCATGCAGAGCACAAGGCCAGCATTGCAGTGTCCCTGTCTGTGTTGGGACAGCACCTGGCAAACTGATACTGGAGTGAAACAATTCATGTCCTCACTAAAAGCAAATTCAGGAAAACATCTGTGCAATATAAACCATATATTTTGATGGTGTGTTTTGATTTCCACTCTCAGCTTCTTTGGAGCATCCACTGCCTGGGTTCTGGCATTAACTGAACGCCCATGCCGTGGTGGGGAGGTGCCATCTTCTCAGGATGGCCCCTGCTCTCGATTTTAATGAGATTATGATGGTATTTTGTGTTTTTCTTAAAGCTCCATTACTGCCTAGAGGCACAAGATTATGAGCTAATCTTCACCTTTATTGAAAAGTTTCAATCCTAGATATTCAGGAAAATAGGCTTGATGCACATTCTGAAAAACAATCAAGAAAAGGAGGGAACTGAAGTGCTACGGGGCTTGTTTACTTGCTACTAGTAATTGTGAGGTTAATTTAATTTTTTTTTTAAGCTAATCTCATGGTCCTGAGTTTTATAGATTTCTTTTTTACTTCTGGCACTGATTGACATCTCCTCCCATCATCTTCCCAGAGCGTGTTTATAAAGCTACCAATATTGGAATTACACCCTTAGAAATTCAGTGATGTCTTTTTTTTTTTTTTTTTTTCCCCTGGTAATAATAAAAAAGTAAAGTTACTCTTCCTACACTTTTCTATGCACATAACATTTTTCTCAGAGCCAGAGGCAGCGACCCTAACAAAAGCAATTGGTCAGCAGCTAAGTTGGACGCCTACTTATCATGAAAGTGCCTGTGGAAACAAGGCTGCTTTTCTAAATGCATCAGAGCCCCTGCAGCAGCCCTGCCGAGGAGGGAGGTGCTGGCAGTCCCCCCACCCGGAGCTGCCTGGCAGGTGGCTGCCTTACCCACCTCGATTTCATCAACCCCTAATTGAGCCATCACTGAATTAGTTCTGTTTTGCTCAGAGCTCAGCAGAGTAAACAGAATCCCCCTGGGATGCTCGAGTTCCATCTTTTTCTGTCCTGCATGGAGGTTTCCTGCATGTGTCGTGCCAGAGTTTCTTCTCTGTGTTTCTTGGAGAGCCAGCACTGCACATGGCACTGGGCCCTGATCCAGCTGGATGTGCAGCTGCCACCTTTCCTTGGGCTGCCATCCTCAGGGTCTGGTGCTCAAAGCACTTCTTCGGGAAGTGGGGAACCAGGGTTCAGCTATTTCCCCTGCCCAGGCAGAACTGCAGCTTTCCTTGCTCACCTTCCCCCACCCCAAAAAGCTCGTGGTATTCTAGATCAGTGTGTGTTTTGTTCTTCCTCTTAGAGCTGAGCTGCTGAGAGGAAAATAATTTCCAGTTCTTACACAGTTCTTATATTTTATGTTAATCGGTCACCAGATAAAATACAAGGAGTCCCATAACACAACATATGGCTTCCCATCCCTTTGCTTGCCCTAAATATGGGATGCATTCCCACTGCTCCAGGCTGCATTTTGGGGGAGATGCTGACCCCAATAGCCACCTCACTGTGAAAGGTTTCCTGTTTGCACAGTCACCTATGTGTATTTTTAAATCTTTTTTAAAGCTGGTTGTGCTGTTACTTATGTGAAAGGTAACCCAAGTTGTGCTGCTGAGCTGAGGCTGTTGCTGAGATAAATGCAGCCAAGCCATGTCCTTTACATATTTACTGTGACCCCTGCTGTCAGAGTGGTGTTGCTTGCTGCAGGAGCTGCTTTAGCATTGTCTTGTCTGTATTGCATTCAGGAGCAAGAAAAGAAGTTTTTCTCCACTAGCTCAACCAAGACACAAGCATGAAAAGTTATCAAATGCTGTGCCAGTGCCATGATGAAAAAGCAGTCAGGATCAAACAAGTGCCATCATATTTTATGCAAAAATAATGGAATTACCAGCTTTAGCATTTGAGTCAAAGGCAGTGGTTTCATGCTGGTGTGTTCAGTAGCGCTTCTGGTGAATGGAAGATGGTTTCTTTCCAATCATCTTCCAGCTCTGGATCCTTGCGCAGCCTTTTTGTTTGCTAACTCCCCTCTGGATGTTTTCCATCCTGCTCAGTGCACATTTGTGTGATTCTGCATGTAGGGACCCTTGCAATTCCATCTGTTGATTTTTCCTAAAAACAGGAAGAAAAGGACTGTGCACAGCATATGCACCTGTCCGAAAGCCCCTGCAGGAGGTGTGAACTAATAGGAGGGTAGGGCACTCCCATGTTAAATACAAGGCTTGTTTTTCCAGCTCTGTCACTGTCCTTAAATCTTATCTGCATCAGAAAGTTTCAGCAATGAATGTTCAATCACTTTTTAGTTCAAATGAACAGACTTCATACAGACTCCCTGTGCTCACACCCTTATTTCACTTTAAGCAGGGCCTGTTTCATGTTAGATTAAAGTAATCTAGCGGTAAAAGGCAAAAGATAAAAGCAAAGCAGTTGTGATCTTGGAAATGGTGCTTTTAATAGCTTCTAAGATGAGAAGTTCTAGAATTCAGCTGAGAGTTGGTACTTGACAGACACTGCTCCTTGTCCAGTGTGGTATAAGGTAAACTCAGGTTATATAAAGCATTGCTGGGGATGATTTTAAGAGGATATGTTTTACTCTGCTCTGCCACAGACTTACAGCACTGTTGGTCACCAAGGAACAAGGAAGGAAGGTAGAGAAAGTTTTCTGGCACACAGTTGGAAATGCTCCTTTCCCTGCACTCTGCTTGCCTCAGGTCAAACCAAATTTGGTCTGCATTAGAATAAGAATGCCTTAGGTGACCTTTTTGACTATGTCAGTAGCAAATCTCACCTGTAAGTAAATTGATGTAACCAAATTTTATTTGTGCAGACACAGCCTGGGTGTTATCAAGTCACTTTTGCCTCATAGCATTGGTGAAGCTTAATTAAGGCTGATAAAGTTCTTTGCAGTTCTCAGAGGAGAAGTTTGGTGCATGTGTAAATGATGTTATAGAGGGTATTTAATGTATTCTGTTAAAATGCTACTGAGGCACCCAGCCTGTGAATAACACTCTCAGAAACTCTTTCTATTTCAAGTTAATGTTTAACAGGAGTGAGGCAAACTGCCTGAAAGCAGGCTTTGTGACACTGTGCTCCCTCAGTGGGATGTGCCCCCTCTCTGCCCAGGTGCTGTTGCACATCAAACCAAACAAGGCAGGAGCAGGACACGTGGAGACCCTACCCTGTCACAGGAGTGCCATGGCAGTGTGGCAGCAAGCTGGAGGGGCCCGTGTCTCTGCCTGGCTGTGGTGGCAATGCAGTGAGCAGTGATCCCTCTTCTCAGTCCTTCAACTCACCATGGAAAGTTAGGTCTGCCTGACCTGCCGTGTCATCCAACTCTGGTTGTAGCTGGTCGGCCTGGAAAATGGTGTAGGCACCCTGCTTTATCTGTAGGCTTTATCTAGGCTAATTAGATCAGTGCTTTGTCCAGGATAATTGTCTCTAGTAATGAGTTTGAGGGAGTGTCACTAGCACAGCTAGTCACCAGCATTGTTGTTCCCATTCTAGCGCCCACTCCTACAGGAGCTTTATGGTGGCATGTGGCCATGCCAGGACATCTCCAGCACATGCACTCCCCACCAGGAGCAAGCAGGATGAGGTCCTCGGGGCACAGGCAGGTGTTAAAGTGCTGCCAGAGTCTCTTCAGCAGCAGCTGCATGATTGCCCAACAGCAGCCAGAGAGCTAAAATTACAGGCAGGCTGTGAATGGGGAAGTGGTGGCTGATAGGGACATCCATGGCTGAAGCAGGGACAGCACGCACTGGATGTCACACCTCACTGTGGGGCTGGCATGCTGGCAGTCAGGCAGCAGCAAAGAGCCCCAAGTGCACAGGGAAAAAGAGGAGGGGTTATGGTGAACCCAGCAAAACACCCTGCCCAGCTGAGTCCCAGCATGGGTTTGCACACTGGCCCAGGCTGCCCCTGAACAGGGATGATGGGATTAGCATCAGTCAGAAATGCTTTCAAAAACTGATATGGTGGGGTTTTATGACAGAAAATGCCAATTTATTTGAAAGATTTTGCTGTTGGAAAGAAAAACTTTGCAGAAACTTGTAGTCTGGAAAGATTTCTCCTGTTCTTGTCAGGATAAGCAAGAGTTTATGTCACATTGCCAGAATACAAACGATGACAGGTCAGACCTGATGGCTGAACCAGAGTCTTCCACAATCCAAATGTGTGCTGGAATCATCAAACAATGAGGGAGAGCTGTCTGTCTCTCTGACACCTCTTTTCCTCCCATAATCTGCTGGGGGTTGTTTGTGTTTGTGGTTTTGGGGTTTTGTATTTTTTTCACAAAATCATCATGATTTTTCTCATATGCAAAACAAAAATCTTCATTATCATGAATTTAAAGCCTATATGTATTTCTAATTCAGCTCTGACTCTGGACCCTTTCCTTAGCCCACCACTTTCACCACACTGGTCCATAAGCACCGTGGAGGCTGTACGAGTTGCAGAAACGCCAACCAGGGGCTGCTTCCATTCTGTATAAATGAATGAACGTGTGTTAGACTGGACCTGCTGTACTGAAGAAGCACAAAATACTGGTTGCTCAGAGAAATAAATGGTTTTGATGCTTTTCTAAGTGTATGCAGTCAGTGTTGCTTGCAGTTGTAGCCAAAGCAAAAGAGGGAAAAGAAACACTGCTTGGAGCTTCTCCAGCAAGAGAGAAAGGATGGCATTGTTCCTGCTTGCTCGTGCCTTCCTGGCGCGAGTGGAAGCCGGAGCATGGGTTTTCCATCAGGGACAGCTTTGTTCCTGTGTTTTGGCTGGCTGCTGTTCCAGGCGTGGGCATCTCTATGCAGAGGTGCAGGAGCAGCCCCCGGCACATGGAAACCTCCAGGGCCAGCACAAAGCAGTGCCCTGTGCCAGGAGTTCCCCCTTGCTGCCTGTGGGGACAGCTGGGCAAGGGCGGAGTGGGCGCTGGGGTGGTTGAGTAGGAGGACAAAAAATAAACACGGAAAACATCTGTGTGCTCCCAAGGTCTGCCTTCAGCTGAATCACAAGATGCTTATATAAAAGCGCGGTTAATTATTGCAAAGCAGCAAAGCGAGGAGACACAGACATTAACAGAGTATCTCCTGCGTTAATTAGTTGCTAAAAATGTGGCTCACAGCAGCTGTGAAGCTGCGAGCGGGTCAGTAGCAAAACTCGTTCTCCTGGTCATTGTGCTGATAAAAGCGCTCCTCTCTGTTCCCAGAGGTTGGCAGGGTCAGAGGAAGCTCACAGGGCAGCCAGAGAAGCATCTTCAAATGAGGATGACACCACCAAGAGCACTAACTGTTCATGTCTGCTTCTGTCTGAGAAATGCCTAAAAATGTGGAGGGGAATTAAGCCTAGAAATCCAGTTGGATTGAAACCCTCTCCGCCTCACAGCTGTCTGCTGTACATGCACAGCCGAGCATACATGTACAGAATCAAGCATGAAATTAATCCCTGCCGTCCGTGTCCCTGAGCTGTGGCTGAGCAGGCTCAAAGCTGTCCCTGGCTTTCTCACGTGTAGTTTCTGAGAAGATCCTTGCTACACCTTAAACTCCTTTCACGTGAGCTGTCTGCTGCGGCGTTCCCAAATACTTGCTAAGTTTTTCCCTGAGGCTTTGCTTCCCGAAGCAATCACCCGCTCCCCCACGTTCATTGTTTCGTGTGATCTTTACAAAATGTGGCATTTCTGTCTAAATAGTTTGCCAAAAACCTATGATAAACAACACTAAGTTGTCAGTCATGAGTCATTAAAAAATGAACTGTCTTCTTCATGCCCAATCATAGGACATTTTTAAATGTCAGAGCTTTTGGCTTAGTGGTTGTCACTGGCTTCATTTTTGGGAGACCCAAAATTAGAATACACAGGCCTTGTTTTCAGAAAGTTCTGTGTACCCTTACTTTAAATGTTAGTCCTTAAATACATTTCAAAAATATGCACAATTTCCTTAGGATTCAATACTCTGCAATTTCTGACTACCGTGCATTTCTGCCATCTTTCCTTTTTTCATTCTTCCTTAATTGGTTTTCAGATAACATTCAGCCTGGCAGTAATGCATAAAGAATATAGAGATAAATATGCTTAACAATTTGAGAGTGACATATTTAGGTTTGTAAGTGTTTAATTCTGATTTGCTCTTGTTGGATAATTTTTAAGAGGGTGAAGCTTTACATTTGAAAGTGAAAAAATAAGGAAGGCATAATAATTTCCTGCACATAACTGATCTCCTTCCCAGTTTATCAGGAAAATTGCTGTTGGATTTAATAGAAGTCTTATCTGTTTAATCCCAGTTGAACCCCACCTCCTCAAATGAATGGAACAACCCTCATAATAAATGCAAGACCACTTATGTTACCAATAGTTATTTTTGTTTTCAGAATAATTGTTTCTTTCTGAAAATGGCATGGAGTGTCAGTGTTCTTGAGAACAGAGATTAAATGATCAATCAAGAGAGGAGATGTGACTTAAATGGTCACATGCATAGTCAGCTTTTGTTGGTGGATGCCAGTGAAAGCTCAGCTTGATGTAGATTTCCCAGAAGCAGAAGACCACAGCATTGTAAAAAGAAAAGCCACCTTTGTGAAAGTCTTGTTTAATTTTGCATCTCTTGGCACCTTCCATCAGGCAGCTTTGATGCCAGTTCAGCATCAGAGCAGCACAAGTTAGCACAGTGTGTGCTCCCAAACTCAGCAAGGCAGTTGAATTTCTGTGCAAGCACAGAATAATACTTGAAGGATGGAGCTGAACCATGTCAAAGCTAAAAATGCATCCCAGTGCAATGGGCTGTCCTTCCATGGGACAACTTCTGCAACACTGCAGGTCTTCACATCACTGAGGGATTAGTATGTAATCTACGGCAACCACGGTGCCAAGTTTCTGGACAAATCTGCTCCCACATTTAGGCCCTGGATTCTCCCAGTGGGACTCAAAATGTACAGGAGGCAATGATTTGTCTAATAGGGAAAAAAAAAGGCCTAAAAATAATAATAAAGCAAAGTGAAGACAATAATGCTTGAGGTTTATCTGTCACAGTAAGGTGGAGAAACAATCTGAGTGGCACTGTTTTTTTGAAGTCAGACACATTTGCTTTCTTAATAGCATCCTCTCATTTTTTCTGTAGGTCCAGCTGCCCAGCGCCAGATCCAGAATGGTCCATCTCCAGATGAGATGGAAGCACAGAGAAGGTGAGTTAACCAGCTGTGGCATAGTTCTAGTTTGTAGCTTGGATGAACATGCAAGTTCACCAGTAAGCACTCCTCTTTTTACTTGTACATATTTTAAGCTGGTTCTGAACGTTTTCTAATTATTGCTAACGATTCTGTAATGACTGTTAAAGGGTGAAGTGAGCCAAAGTTCACATTCTAGGTAAACTCTTTGCTTGGTAGGTACTCAAGAGTCTTCCTGCCTCCAAAAACTATAAGGAAAGTAGGGAAATTAGTTTCCTGCACCTTTAATGAATAACTGTGAAGGACATAAGATTTAGTAGGGATTTATCCATGACTGTTAAATGAGTGAGCAGTGATGATATTTCACCTGAGATTTACTTTGGGATAGCAGAGTTATCATAAAGGTCAGAGAGCCCCTGCTCATGCCAAGGCAAGCAATATTGCCTCTCCCACTGCCTTCCTGAAAAACCTGGTCCAGTTCTTCCTTTAACCGGTGGAAGTCACTGATTCTGCAGACCATATGTAATTCAGGTCTCTTGTTTGGATGTATATTCTGTACATTTAAAATGTGAGCAGCTTAACTATGTTAGAATAAAAATATTTTATTTATTCTGTTTTGTTTAGAGACAGTAAAAGCCCTTTGGGTAGGTATTATTTGACTACTACAGGGCACATGGCCCTAGGAAGGCTGCTTTTGCTCCACTGGAGTGGAATAAGACATGCCAGTAGATGCAGTTAGATATTACTGCATCTGCACTAGAGGACTTTTAGCTTTAATTATGCTGATGCATTCTTTAAGCATAGAGCAGACTTAATTTTAAGCCTAGGGTTTGTTTTTTTTAACATCTTATAAGCAGTAAGAAAATTAAGTTATGGTATCTACCCTGCAAATTTGTCTGTTCAAAAGATTTTTTTAGAGATCTTTGCACAAATGTTTAAAGAATATCTTTATAAGTCAGTGTCGTTTGTCCTCTCTTGTACTTTACTCCTCGCATACTCCTTAAGTAGCCTTGTGCCAATCCCAGGCTTTATTTAGTTCGACTGGAATAAATTTGACTTCCTAAGAGTTTAAGAGCTTCTCCTTTTAGCATGTGTGGGAGGGTGCATTTGGTACATATAAACTGCTTCTGACCAAGGGCAGAAAGGGCTGGTATGAACCCCAGTGACTTCAAGTGGCAGTGGCTAACCCCTGTTTTGGATTTTTGCACCCTGCACCTCAATCTGTTCTGCAGCAGCTCTAATGATTTGGGGGTGTTTTACCCATATTTCTTTCCTGTTCTGTCAGGCTGAAATTTTCCAGGTTGGTTCTCTAGATAAACCTAGAATTTCCCCCAGGTTTAATCAGGAAAATGTATGTATCAAGTTGTTCTTCATCATCAAATTTTGCTAATAAATGCCGGGCTAAGGTAGGGGACAGTAGGCTCAGGAAATTCTTAGTACATGTGTTAACAATTGATATTTTAGCAGTGCAATTGATGCTGTTGCATACATAACAATCAAGAAAGAGCTAGGGTATGTATTGAAGCAAAGATTTCTATTTATTTGATTTAATGTGTCATAGCTTAAATGGCACCAGTTGAATCAACCAAGACTTTCTCAAAAGTAATTCACCTTTGCACATATGATAATTTTCTCAGAAATCTGCATTTTTCTAGAAGTTGCATGGATTGCATGTCCTGAACATAAAACCACTTTAGCATTGATCTCTCCACAGCAAAATCATGTATTTTCCTTTCCCATATATTGAAGTAGATATGAAACACGGAAAACTTGTTTTGCAAATTAAGATATTCTTTCTTTTCCACATAATATAACTTTATTTTTATGGACTGCTTTTTATTTTAAAAGCTTCTATTGGTATATAAAGATAGAATTGCTGAGCATTGCAGACTCTGGAAAGTACAAGTAAAAATGTAACAGGGAAATGTCTTAAAATACTGTGCAAGGAGTCAAAATAGAAATGTTGCTTAGAGTTGAGCCTGCTTTAGTGTACAGACCATGAAGCAAAGCTGTTGAGAAAAGCAAAAACTGCACAGTGAAGACTGGTCTAAAGATAAATGAAGCTAATTAGGGCAAATTTGACCTAGAAACTGTGGAAGAAAATGGTAATAAACTTTATTACCAAGTGCTTCAGCAAGGCAAATTCAGAGTTGTGTTTTAATATTGTTGAAATCTTTAGTCCCTAATCTATTTGTGCACTTGCCAAGAAACCTGGCAAGCAATCTGGTTTTTGTCTATGGGTTTTTTTTTAAGAGGAGCCAAGTGAGGGTGGGTTTGTGGCAGGGGTCAGGGACATCCCTTCCTGCAGGAGCAGCCCAGCGTGCAGGAGCAGACCTCTGCTGATGGGCCCCTGGAACTGCACATCCCTGCAGAGCTGTCCCGAGGCTCTCCCTGCCCGACAGCAGGCCCGGGCAGCAGAGAGCTGGCAGCCCCGGGGGGAAGGTGCCCGAGGAGCAGCACTGCAGAGCTGTGGTCTCTGTTTGCAGAGGAAGCACAGCAGTGCTGATGGTGCTGGGGCTGTCAGCTGGACTGGCCAGTGCCAAAAAGGGCTTGGATGTGCACCTGGACAACAGAGGCTTTGTACAGTCAGCACCAAAACGCAGATGAAGCTTTGCTGTATTATCATTTTAATATGCTAATATTCTACAAGTGCTTTGGGCTCTTGATCCATATAAGATCTGGACTGTGTCATTTTGAATATTTCCTTCCCTGGAGATATTCAAAAGCTGTCTGGATAGAATCCTGGGGATTGTGTCCTCCAGGGGATCCTGCTTGAGCAGGAAGGTTCAACTAGATGCCCTCCAGTGCTCCCTTCCAACCTTATCCAATGCATGATTGTATGATTTTATGTGAAAAGCCACTTGCCCTTTCCTTGCAATGCTCATACACTTCAGCTTAACAGCATGCATGTTTGCTGTGCTCTCCTGGGCACTGAGCACTGCCTTTTCCTTTTGCACAGCCACTGAAGAGTTTTGTTAAATGGATCAACCAACCCCTGTAGTGTCCAGTGCATGCAGGGCTATGTCCTGGTTAAGCTTTCCCAACGTGTGAACTGGCACGGCTGCGGCCAGGGCAAGTGAAATCAGACCCACCTCCATCTCATGGGATCAGCTCACTCCCCAGACACACAGGGCTTCTCAGGGTATAAAGTTTTTACTTAAAATTATAAGGAATACCTAATGACCAAGGGTTTTTTCATTGCTGTTTCAGACAAGTGATGGAGCAACAGCAACAGCGCCAGGAATCTCTGGAAAGAAGAACCTCTACCACAGGCATGTATCAAATCCAGCACATACAGTCTCTCCCTGACTGTCTCCTCTTGCTGTTGTTGGGGTTTGTGGGGTGCTGTACAAAAACTGCTAAAAGTGGTTATAATTGCAATTACATTTTAAAGATGAGACTTTCAGCTAGAGATTTACATGCATTTGGGCATGGTTGTGTTGTTTTGCAGAGGCTCAGGTCTGAGGCAGGCAGGTGGAGCTAGGCAGGTTTTGCACTTGGCAAAACTTGTACAGATGAGGGGCATTTTAGGTGTACCAAGGGGGCCTGGCCATGCTTCTTCCACACCCCTGAGGAGAGCAGGTAGCACAGCCACCACAAGGGTGACTCTGTGTTTCCAGGGGATGTCAGCACGAAGGGGTTGATGTGCTGGATGTGCCCAGGCACTTCCCATTGCTCTGCAGCAGAAAACAAACTACAGCACAGAGGAAGATACAGATCTAGATGCTCTTCAGTGAGAATTTTGTGATCATGAAGTCTTCTGTGAACTTAATGGAAAAAAAATATATATTTAATGAGCTTACAAAAATCTTCTATAGCATATTAAGTTGCATTAAACTGGGAGAGATGACAGGAATAGTTAATAGCTGCAAAGTATGGCTTTGCCTCTCTGAAAGAGGCAGAGCAAGCAAGCTGAGATGGCCATCCTGTGTTTGGGCTTTAGTTTTGGGCAAGTTTTTTCAGTTAATCTGGCCACATAAGTGAAATGTTTTTCCTCAGCTCTTAAACCTTTTGACTAGAAACCAGCTCAGACACACATACATGCCTTTGGTGGCAGAAAGAGTTGGACTCTTGTTTCAGCAGAGGTTAGTGTGCTGTTCTGTATAGGGAACTTAGCCAAAACCATGCCTTGGCATCTAAAAGGAATGGGACAGGGCTCCTAGGAGGTGCTGGCTGTTCCCTCTCTGCCGACAAGGTGGCCACCTCTATGTTCAGCCTGTCCCTTGCACCTGTCCCTGGTGCAAAGGTGATGCTCGTGATCCTGACTCAGATTCACGTGGGGTTGGAGGAGCCTCACTGGCACCAGAGCATGCAGCCCATCCTGTGCTGCCAGGGCTCTGCTTTGCACACCCCTCTAGTTCTGCTGAGGGCTGGAAATCCCCAAGCTGGTGCCTGCACCATCTCCTCTTTGCTTTGTTTGAGTTTCTGTTTGCGTTTACTTCACGGTTCCTTTTCCTCCGTTCCACCTGGCCTTGGTTTCGTTCCTTCCTGCATACCCACCTTATTCTTTTCATTTGTCTTTTCTGTTCTTTTAGTTTCCACCCTTCAACCAAGCACATGCTCTCCCCCCTCTCAGCCCCAGTCTCCTCCTCCTGCCTCTAGTAACTGCAGTGCCCCTGCCTCTGGTCTTGTGCTCCCCCCACTACCTCCAGCCAGCGCTGTCTCTTCAGCACCCGTTGTCCCTGAGCCTGTGAGTCAGTCCCCTTTCCTATCCCAGTGGAGAGCCAGAGAGCCCTCGCAGTTCCTGCACAGGCACTCGGCCTCTGAGCTGCCAACAGCCCCAGGTTCCTCCTCTCCAGCCTGCACAAATGGCAGGACTGTCATGCCGGGCATCAGGCGAACCTCTGTGTCTCCACCACCTCTCCATCCTTCCCATGTTCCCTTTCCCTCTCACCAGCCTCTCAGGGGCTCTTCTCTTTCCTGCTCTCCTCAGTCTTCTTCTCCCTCTGCCACAAATACACCATTTCTGCAGAGGGGTGATGTCCTGCAGCCACGTGGTCCCACCATCCTGCCCGTGATTCCTGTCCCACCTGACAGGGTCAAGGCAACCACAGATAAAGCAGGGTGGGAGACCTCAGCAAATGTACCCCTGAACGGCCATCCTGAAGAACAAATTGCTTTAGGCCCCCCTGGAACCCAGGTGAAAAGTGTGGATGGGTCCATCTTTCCACACCTAGGAGCTGCACCCTGCTCCCTGCTGCCCACCATCGCCAGCCCCCCCAGCTCCTCTGGCCAGGCTCCCTCCCCATCCTCCCATTTGTCACCTTGTCCTGAACAGCAGTGGTGTCAGCCCATGTCACACTATCTTCCATTGCCTCCCCCTCACGCTGCTGTGTCTGAGGTGGCTATGCCCAGGAGGACCCCTCCTTACATCACATCATCAGCCATTGCCCACTTGAGTAAGTACTGATTTTGAATGAGTTGCAACCTGTGTAAATCCTCAGATGTCACCTGTTCAAAAAGCCTGGTTGGCACTGCCCCTGATGGGTAGAAAAAGGCTGAGACCCAAAGCTACTCCTGCTGAAAACTGGGGTGAAAAAATATCAAGATCACCCCAGACTGGTGGAGGGACCAGGCAAAAAGTAAGAATTACAGAACCAGGACCCTGTAGCTGCATTGTTGCAACGCACATTCCTACTGTATTGTTTCAGACTTAGATTTTTGTCATTCAGCAGAGTCAAATTGTTTCAAAGACCTTCATATAGAACCTATTCTCAGCTGGTCCAAACATAGCAGATGGGCTCTTCTGAAGCTGGAGGCCAGGTCTGCAGTAGGTTTCTTGTCTGTGTAGGAATATTGGTAGAAGTTGTGATTTTCACTTTTTTTGTTAAGTGGTACTTCTGTTACCAGTGAAACATGGAACATGGATTTAGTTTAAGATACCCAGAATCCCCTGTGGTTGTGCAATTTATTTAATTCAAGAGACTCTCTTCTGGTATTCACTGCGCTTATAGTTGTGGGCTTGTCTCTGTAACTATTCCAGCAAACCTTTCTTGTTGAAGGCAGATCAAGGGCTTGGATCTGGCCACTTTGTATATGGTCTTGATTTCTGGTGCCTATCTAAAGCCTGTGGATGAGAACAATTTGCAAGAAATGCCTATTTGCAATTCAGAGTGTATGTTTTGTGACTTGGATCTATTCAAGTTTATAACCACATATAATGCTAAAGTGGTGTGCCTAGAAAAGGAAGAAAACTAAGACATTTCCTTTTACTTTCTGCTAAAAGTATTACTGTAACCACTAGAGGCTCAGTCCGTCAGCTGATGTAAGTCCTTGAAATCCACTTAGTTCAATAAAGTTATTTTAAACTCACATCACTCCATTATTTTGACTCAGTTCAATTTTTGCCTGAGGCTGCCCTCTAATTAGGTGGGTGTAGTTTTGCAATTACATTTAAATGTACCCACAATGAATTACTAGCTATTATGTTCATGAACGAAAGAGGGCTTGAAATGTTTAAAGTATTTCTAATAGCAGTTATGGTTCATTTCAAGAATGGAATTGGGAGTGTGAAATAATGGCAGAAGTAACCACAGAAATAAGGCAGTATTAGAAGAAAACCCAGATAAGAAGAAAAACAAGCTGTTAATGTTAAATATGGTTTCCAAATATTTCTCAGTCAACACTCACCCATCTTTCAAAGTAACACTTACTGAACAACTGAAGCTGTGAATACATACCAAGAGCAGCTCGTTCTGGCAGAGTGTACCTGGGGAAATGCCCTTGGGAAGGTGTGTATATTCAACTGACCTGTTACAGACAGGTAAAACACTGCAATGGATTACCACCATCAGCCCTTCCAACAGGCTGCTGCTGAGAGAAGCTTTGCAGAACCTTGGGGTACTTGGAGCTGGAGTCTTCCCTGGTTATTCTGCAAAACTGGCTGAGACCACACACCTTCTGCATGACAGAAAGGAGGATGTGTTGCTTTAGCCCACAGTTCTCCTGAAAAGCTGATGTTAACCAAAGTCCATGGAGTTTATTATCTCCATATAGAAAACTGGGGGAGAAGCAGAAGAAAATGCCACTTATGAATTGGGAAGCATTGTCTGTGTTCTGATTCTGACACAGAATGAAACACTAGCCCAGCCAGGGAGGAGGGAGAACACTGTCAGTGACAGGGTCTCTCAGGAGGACACAAGTGTAGCTGACTGACCATTGATACAAGCACCTCTTCCCCTTCTTCACATGCACGGTGCTTCCTTGCCTTGAGCACTTGTCCCGGCGTCAGGCCATGGCGTTGGGAGCGGGAGTGTGACCTTGTCTGTGGGCTGGAGGAGATCGTGCCTCACATCTAATTCCTGTTCTCTGCATTTCAGGCCCATCACTTCCACCTGGCCACCCCAGTGGTGCTGTGATCCCTGCTTCATCTGGGGGGCCCCCACCTCCGCCACCCCCCCCAGTCCCTCCACCACCCATGGGAGCCGCGCCGCCCCCACCGCCCCCGCTGCCAGCTGGCGCCGGCCAAGGGGCTGGCGCTGAAGATGGGTCAGTGTCAGGGCTCGCAGCAGCTCTGGCTGGTGCCAAACTAAGGAGAGTTCAACGGGTAAGGAGGTGCCACTGGGACTCCCCAATGGGCTCTTCTCTTCTGCAGGAAAGCCTGGCACAGCTTGGTGTAATGGTCTGCAAACCCCGAGTGACACATGGTGCAGCATGCTTCAGCTGACCATTGGGCGAACCTTTAACTGTGGTTTTGCAGTGCAAATGGAGCTGAGCAGGAAATGTTGGATAGAGTCTATGCTCTTCAGAACATATGAGTTAACAAATGGCTGTGACTTCTTCCATTGCCAGGATTTTGTTACTTCAACGTGGTCCACCATTGTACTACGTGTTAGTGTTTCCACTTGTTTTAAGTGGTTAAAACTACAATTTATTTACAAAAAAAACAGTGTAGACTGTTGAGGCCTGGTCAGTAGCTGTCCACTTAGGTAAGGGCTGCTTAACCGTAATTATGAACAAGCAGCTCTGTGGGTTTTTTAATCATTTGCCTGCATATTTGCATCACCCAGATCTGTCTTGATTTTAGTAATGTTCCTGTGGGTCTTCTTCCCGAGGCAGAACACATCCTATGTCTGGTTTCGGGCTGTGATTGTGATCACTGTTCCTAACACTTGGGAAAACTAATCATTAAGGGCATGGTTGTAAAGCAAACCTTTCATTAATTCCAATCTTGATTTCTCTCTTAAGCCAGAAGATGGTTCAGGAGGGTCAAGCCCCAGTGGGGTCTCTAAGAGCGATGCCAATCGAACAAGTAGTGGAGGAGGCGGAGGAGGACTAATGGAAGAAATGAATAAATTACTGGCAAAAAGGTTTGTACTTAAACCTCAAGTAAGCCCCATGAGATCTGCAGCAAATTGTGGAACAAGGTGCTGTCATTTTTGTGGTTAGCAGTAGGTGTTTCCTTGCAATTTGACAGGTCCTGCATAGGTGTGGGTCACTAGTGTTGCCCAACTTTTAATGTGAAAAGTGTTGCACTGGAAAGATCATCTGCCTTTTCCTAGTGTAAGATGCTCTATTTTTAGATCTAATTTTTTTAAACTTAAAATAGTGAAAGAAAAGGATGAATAAAATAATGAAGGGTAGGTACAGTTGTAGGGTGCACAGAGATGGAGTTTTTAAATAATGTTGTCTTAGTATAAAGACAGTTCTCAGCTCAAAAGATCTGATTTCAACTTTCCTCCATGTCCTGTTCATTTCAGAAGAAATTCTGAACATGGACTGTGGATTTAATCCTTTGAAAAGTATTGAATAAATACACAACACTCTAAAAAGTTCCCAGCAGTATAAAATAGCAAATAGGTAATTTTCTTTAAGAATTAAAATAGCTTAATAGCTCTTAATAGTTTTTTACTGGTTCTTGTCCTGTTCTATATCAAAAATGACCTTCCTCAACTGGAAGTTGTCTACAGGCAAAGTAAGGTTTGGTAACTAGATGCTGGGGTAACTATCTCTGTTCAAGCAAGCAAGCTGAATGGGCATCTCATATGTTTGGACATAGAAATTCTGCACACTTGTGTGGTTCTAGTCTAAAGTGTACTCCAGTATGGCTTTTGGCAGTAGGATCTTGTGTCTTCAGGTATTTAGGGTTGATTTCCCCTGGTATCTTAACAAAAGCACTTGCACTGCCATGAGCATTGTGCTGCCTCTACTGTGAAAATAAATGAGCTCCAAATCCTTTCCCAGGGAGCTGATAGCAACAGAGTTGTCCACTAAATTTTTCTTCACAAAGCCATGGAAGTACCTGGAAATACAGAAGTGCAATTCAAGGGTGGAGTCTGGGCACATGTTGTTAAGCTGATACTGAGAGGATTTCTTTTGACTGCAAATTCCTTTTTATGTGTGATGACATAGGGAAAGGAAGAACCTGGCACTGTGTTTCAGGTTGTACTTACTCCCTTACTTGCCTACTATTATCAGGAGGTAAAAAAAAATATTAGTTTGGTTTTAAATTGAGCATGTTCAATACAGAAATCAGAGTTATGAGCATGGGATCTCAGGGGCCCTTTTCTGAGCAGTAAACCCCATGCTCAGAAACAGGGAATATGTCTAATGCTTGGTAAGTAATGGAAGAAAACATTTCTGAGAGCTCAGATGCTATAAAATTCTACTCTCTAGATTCAGTGAGCCCTGTGAGAGCAGCCCTTTGCCTCAGGACTAAAGTGCAAACAGAATAATGAACTCACCACTGTCACTCCCAGCCCAGTTAAGTTTGTTGCAGGACCTAAATCTAACACTGCTCTCTCACCCTGACAAATATTTCCCTCACTTTGATTTGTAATAATTACATCTTCTTTTTGTTAGAAGAATCAAGTAAGTATTAGACCAAAAAATTATTACTGATCTAGTAAAATTATTAATGCAGTTGAATATCTGAAAATCATTTCTACAGAGCACTGTGTCTTGCAGACACATACTTCTCAGTTTGTTTGGTTTTTTGTCAAATTTTCATCAAATCCTTCAAGTTGTGTATCCAGTGAGGCTTTTCTCAGAACCCTTTCTTATTGCTTCCTGGCATTTGTTTTTCCTGAGCTGAATTTTGTTCACTTCAGAACCAAGACTAAATGAAAAACCTGTTATATTGGTGAAAACATCTGCTTTTTAAAGGGTAATAATGTTCACAGGTGGATAAGGGTGAAGTTCAGCACAACCAAAGTCCATGTGGAGACTTGAGTCGCAGTTCTCCTAATGGTGTAAAATGGGAAATTGGATTTCTAGAGCCTCAGCACCTGGCCCACTGGAGTACTGCTTAGATCCTAAATAGGGCTTAAAAACCAAGAATTTTGTTTTCTTTTCATCATCTAGTTTGGCTAATGCCCAGGAAGTTTTACCATGCATTTTTCAAAAATAATCAACCAACATCTTTGTTTACTGCCAAGTCCACTTTCCCCAATGGATGGATTGCAGCTCTTTGCCACTTCTCCAAGAGTTTTGCCCCTGTTGGGAAGCAGAAACGAGTGTGGCTGTCTGGTCCTCACTCAGCTTCAGTAGGCAGCACCAACACTGCTGGTCCTGGGACTACAGGGCTCAGGAGCTCTGCTGCCTTTGAAGTGGTTTTGAGACAAAAATGATCTCCTGTTGTTCACCAAAGGAACTTGAAAACCAGGCAGGTGGGCTGGTTTCCTGATTCCTGGTCTCCAGCCAGATCTCTCCCACCCTGGAGGGAAGAAGGGTCTTGGCTGAGCAGAAATGGTGTCCAATCTCTCCTAGTGAGAGTGGACCTGGCTTGAAGGGCTTTTTTGACAGTTTTCCCATCATGTGGGAGCACTGCTACAGCCCTTTCTCCGTGCAGGATCGGGGATGTGGGATATGGGACAGGTGACAAACTGACACTGAAGCTGGCTGAGAGCAGTGTCATCACTGCAATGCCCACCTGAGCCACCTGCTATGGGGAGGGTTGGTCCTCAGAAACTCCTGATGGGGAGTGAGTTATTCCTCCTGTGTAGGACCCAGGACTTCCTGAGCCCTGGAGAGAAGCTATCCTTTTCTCACCCAGTTTCATACCCAGCTTTCCTTCCTCCCTCTGTTTTATCACACTTCCTTATGCTCTGCACCCTGCATTCCTCTGTTAAACTCCACCTCAAAATATTAATATCGTCCCTCTCCCTGAGTTGTGTCACTGGGATCTGGATTCTTCACATCCACCCCAGGCCTACACAACTAAACACATCCATAACACGTTATGTTCCCTGGGATGAGCTAAATAAGTAGTAACTCCCACCAAAGCCTGAATCAGTCTTCCCATGAGGATTGTTTCTAGAGAGTTGACTTGTCCTATCTCCTGTTCCTTTGCAAAGGAGGAAAGCAGCGTCACAGTCAGACAAGCCGGCTGACAAAAAGGAAGAGGAAAGCCAAAATGTAAGTGAAACACTCCCCCCGTGTTGTGCTCTTGCAGATTCCTTGTAAGCCAAAGTCCTGTGCTCATTCACTGTGTCAGGCAGGCAATAACAAGCAGTGCTGATCCAGGAATAGATGTGCACATTTGATCCAAAGTCGAATGCTCCCACCTTTCCTGGGAACAGGACCCTATAAATAAGAACAGCTGCTTTATTCATAGGGGAGGTATTGTCTAAACCAAGTTAATGAGTTCTATTTCATGGTCTAATCCCAGTGTTGTAGGGAGCAGGGGATTCTTGCCCTGTAAGAAGGTGCATTGAACCTTCTGGCAAGTTAACTTGAGATAAAGTTCATGTTTCATATTTTATATTTGAGGCTTGAGCTAAGCTGAAGTCAACCATCAGCCCTGCAGTGTAACTTTGCATTGCCAACCTCCATGCAAAGCAAGAATCAGCTCACTTCCGACCCCAGAGTGCACAGAGAACATGTCTGGTGGAAGAAGGGAAAACGGTGTATTAGCCATTAGATCATGCAGAAGTCAGAATATGTGACCATGGTAGCTACACTAAACTGAGATAGAATTTGGACAGCTTTGGGGAACTTTGATTAATTTGTTCCGCAAAAGCAATTATACAAGTGGTTTTATTTGACTCAGTATGTAGACTGAACTTCATGCAACAATTTTGAGTTCAACCTGCAGACAAAAACACTTTTTTACCTGTTAAACTGATAAAGGGTGGAAGAGCTTTCCTGTTTCAGGAGAGGGCAGAATTTGCACTGCGTCCTTCCCAGTGTGGTGCTTTTCCAGGCTGCTGCTCATTCAGCTTTCTTGTTGGTAGCCAGTGTTCTCCTGAAGGCTTTCTGCCACAGTTGCAAGGTCATAAAGCATCCTGTGTGCCTCATATTGCCTGCGTAGAGATGTTGTCTCCAAAGACAAAGCTGTTCAGTAGGAAATCCATTAAAACAATCTAGGTCTTGCCCCAAGCAAAAAGGTTTGTAGGAAGAGCAGGAATAAGCACTTTTCACGTTTAGGGAGAAAAGCAGCTATTTTTTGCACGTCCCCTGAGGCATGCTTCAAGTGTGGAATTTGCCTGTTGAACCCGCTATGCAACCATTGCTCTTAATCTTTCCCCAAAACTGGTTTTGAACTATACATTTGGAGATGAAAGGCACCATTTAGCTTCTAACTTGCCAGCCTCTGCTTTCTGTCCCCTATTCTCTCTCCTTGAAACTCTACATTAGTTTATATCCTCAATCAAACTTTTCAAAAGCTGAATGAGCAGCAGCCTGGAAAAGCACCACATTGTTTAGAAAAGTGTTTTAGAGAGCATCTGTTTAATTTGTGTCTTGCATACATTTCATGTTCAGGGTATCTTCTTTCAAATTGGGTGCAATTCCATTTGACAATGAAACGCTGATGCTTTGCCTGAGTATGTTCTGAGGACTGCTAGATAATATTGTCATGCCAAATATATGGATGAAGGGTTTATGATCTGTCACACATACCTCTGAGATAAAAGAGTCCTAATCTCTGATGAAGTGTTTAGTCTACTTAAGAGGAGTACTGATTGATTTAGTTACATTCTGCTACTACCTGAACTCCTCTCTCTAGTACTGGTGGTTGTCCTGGGATGTGAGCAACTGTTCCTTTAGGTGGCTCGATTTCCATATCTCAGAGAGTTTCTAAATTTAGGAAATGGATGGTTTGTATTTAGGCAACAGCAGACAGCACTTTAGAGTGGTCTTCACTTGGTTGGTATATAGAGATGAGTGATTGAATGTAATCATGAAAAGGTGTCCACATTACCTAAAATAAAAAGGATGTATTTTGCCATCTATTTTTTGTGAGAAAAGTTAAAGTTTAAATGGCCATGAGCCCATACCTTGGTAGCAGTGTCTGTTGGACAGGGAAGAAACTTGCTTTTGTACTACATGTGCTGCAGCTGTCTCCAGAGTAGAAGAGGACTCTGCACTTCATCCCCCAAACTCAGTAATATCTTGTTTTTCTCTTTGTAGGATGATGCTAGCACCTCTCCTTCAACCAGTACACGAGGCTCTGCCCAGCAGCAACAAAATTCATCAGGTATTAATTAAGTTGAACTGCTGGAATTGTAGTGGTCTTCTTAATCTAGTCTTCTCCACCACCTCTAGACTATGGATTCATTGTCCTACTTCTGAGTGCAGCAGCAGTAACTAACAGAAAAATTTCCAAATACTTTTGTTTTAAAAACTCTACTCAGCAAGAAATTATGACTTTTATATGCTTCACAATCAAGAAAATTGCAAGACAGACAGTTTAGTTAGACATATAGCTGAGGATCTGTGTCTTCAACATTACACACCTAAATCTTTTAAGAGAAAAAAGCTGTATTATTTTACTTTTTGTAATGTAGATGTACTGATCTATACAGTTGGGGTTTGGATATCAAACTGCTATTCTTCCTTAATCTAACAGTCTGTTGCAATAAGGCTGATTCTGAGAGTTCCTAGATGAAATTGTTTTTCCTACAATTAATTGAAATAACTGTATCTGAGTAGATGAGCTGAAAGCACTCACATTCATCCCTGCATTAGTCTTGGCTTTCATGCTTGCTGAGAGAAATCTCTCCCAAGGGAATGATTATTTAACCATTTCCTTTTGTAATAAAGCCATGACTTGTGTGCTTTGCAAGGGAAGGGGAGGAAGCCAGGAGGAAGGTGTATGCAAATGAGATCTAGAGATTTCCTGGGAGTGCCTGTAATTATTTTAAAAGGCTTTTTGGGACCTCACAGAGGAGCAAATCCTTGTATATAAAGTTGTCAAATCTCTGCAACAGTTAATTTCAGGAGGAGACTGGGATGATAGGAAGCACTTTCAGCAACAAGGGTTATGTAGTACAGCTTTTTGGGAATGTTCTGTGAGCTAGATGTACACAACATTAAATTAATTCTCTGTGGAGATTCGCATAGTGGGGTCTTACTGCCCTTTTTTACATACACCCACATTTTCTGACAAGTATGCAGACAAAAAACCTAAGACTTCTCAACTTAAAATAGAAATAAATATTGTACTGAATAAAGTAAGCCTTGCAGCAATTAGCCTGTATTTTCTAATAGAAATTATTTATGCTTTTCTTCCTACTGTTCCAGTTTTGTTTCTTTTTAGTATTGTTTAACTATGTGGTCCCTAATTAAAGGGATCACTAAGCAGAATTTTGCCAATGCTTTCCCAATAATGTAGGCAAATGCACTCATTCAGCAATCTCATTTTCCTGGTTCGTTTCCTAAGTCACTCATCCTTACCAAATGAAAGCAGCTGTATAAGACAATCAGCGTCAGAATATTTTTATTTTTAGGGCAAAAATAATAAAGTAACTTTTGATGTTTGTTTTTCAGATTCTGGGAAGAAGCCATGGGAAAGGAGCAATTCTGTTGAAAAGCCTGTATCTTCATTACTTTCTAGGTGAGCTGCACGGGGTGTCCCTGCGGCTGGCCAGCAGGCGGGATGGTCATGGCTGTCCCTGTGGCACGCGCACGACTCATGTCTCGTTTCATTCCATTGCTGTAGAAATCCATCCGTGGTGAAGAGCTGTGAAGCTAAGAGCCCCACACAATCCCACGTGTCTTCTAGGTACTGGCTAACTGCCTGGCTTCTTAATTGTCTTGGCTTGTCCTTTGGCTCATCCCATCATTCAGCACTAGCGTTCGTCCTCTGCCACATCTTTACTCATTCTCTTGCAATCTGCTTTGTCTGTCGCTGCACAAAGTGTGAAGGTGTCATGTCAGAGGTTTGTTCCATGGAAACAGCCCCCTGCTCACTTGGGCATTACAGATGTTATTCACACTGGAACCAGCACTTAAACCATCTGTGTGTGTGTGTGTGTGTGAGTCAGAGATGGGTCTGGCAGTGCTGTGCCATGTGGAAATCATGTTTTGGGACATCTTTCTACAGCAGGTTCATGGTGACACTGCCAATAGGTGAAGCTTTCATTGCCCAACCTTGGCAGAAATTAAAAAGCAAAAGCAGAAATGATCTGAAGAGCTTGCAGCTGGGATAAGGGAAGTTATTCTTCTACCCATGCAACTGCAGTGGGTGCATAAGAAAGGAGAGTGAAACTCGGTAATAAAATCATGATGTAAAAAGGCCCCAACACAGATAGATCTTTCAGACACACAGGGAACAAAAACTAGCAGGTGTCAAAAGCCAAGAAACCTAAAGTAGGACTCCAGAAGTCCTGTCAGAAGAGCCAAGCTTCAGGATCAGCACCCATGTTTTTAATCACAGAGATTGAGATAAGGTTTGATGTTGGACAGCTAGAGAGGCTTGCTTCCCGTGCTGGTCCAGGACCACCCAGTGATACTGGACACTGAGATGGATGGATAAGCTGAATGAGGAGGTAGAACACAGGCTTACAAATGTTCAGTATTTACTGCAAAGAGATGTCCCTTATTTTACATTGTTAGGTGTACGACAGTGCTGATAGTCTGGAGACAGAGAAGTTGCCAATGGCAACTATCTGCACATACTTGCTGCTTTGTTAAAAATGCTGTAACATGTTCTGCCCAAATATTCAGAGGGATGCATCAGTGTTACTATAGCAAAATATAGTTTTGCCAGCTCTCTTAAAACCAGTGAAACATGTTGGTTCAAGGAAATACATGAGCTTCAAATAGAAGAAGAGCATTCTTCCTCCTTGCAAATGGGAATGAAACATGGGCTATTTAAAGCAGCCATCACATTTCAGTAGCTATCTTTTATAATGGCATTGCATCCTGGTAGGAGGAGTTCAATGGGAAAAAAAATGCTTTCCTAGTTTAGCACCTGGAATAGTGCTCAGTAGTACTAGTGCTTGCTTGAAAGACTTCTGTGGGGGAACCAGGGCAGGTTTCTAAAGCTGTCAGTGGTGACCTGTTTCCATTCCTGATCAGTTTGATGGCATTTGGATCTTTCTTAACTCCATTAGCTGTGGAATGGTAGGAAAAATGTCAAGATTTCCCAAGGAAGGCTTGCAAGACCAAGCAACCCTCCTGAGGCAGCAGCATCTCCACCAGCCCCCAGTTTGGGCTCAAAGATGATGGCAAAGCTATGTGAAGCCTTTGTATAGCATGGTTAGTTTTTAAAATATTTTAGAGTTACTGATTAAAAGAGAAAGGCAAATAATCTCTGGTTCCTTAATTTATTTTATCAGATGTCATCATGGCTCAGCCCACTGACTAATACTGTGCAGAAAGACTGATAACACTCAGGTGCACTAGCCATTAAGGCTACACAGGTTTTGTTTCTGAGTCAATAAAAAATGACTGTGATACATTACACTATCAACAAGCCACACTTGACTCATTCAGGTCTTCCAAGGAGAGGATTAGTGGATTATTATTTTCCCAATAATATTTTTCTAAGCTGTAATCTACTATTACTTTCACACCTCGTGAAAGCCTAGGTTGTCAGAACAGGGCTGGTGTACAGAAAAGGGATTGTGAGAGAAAACCAGACGTACAGCTTGAAAATTGTAAATGCCATAATAAAACACAGTGTTTAACAGGCTTTATCCCTTCAGCATTTTCTAGTCTGAAATCGCTGAGATTCCCAACACACACGCACAAAAAAAAAAAAAAAAAAAAAAAGAAGAAAGAAAAAGAAGTTCACAGCATCTTTGAGGGTCAGGTTGTGCATACAGGAGCAGTGCTGCTCTCTGGCTGCCAAATATTCCTGAGCAGCCCAGTAGGGAGCCTCCTGTCCAGCACTTGAACACACGTACTCCCACTCTGGGGTGGATTTCATCCACCATCAGCTGGGTGCAGCTCAGCACACATTGCAGGGAACTGACTAGCTTTTTTATGCTTTTCTTCCATTTCTCAAGGATGAAGCCAGTGAGCAGCAGCAATGATGTGGCTATGGATGCCTTAGATTTTGATCGAATGAAACAGGTGAGTGAAAATGTCATTTGCACTTTTGGAGATTTGGCAAGCTACCCATTTTCCCCCATGCATGCGCTGTACGAGCAAAACGGCTGTTCAGTCTTCTGATTTCCTCTACAGCTAGGTGCCTAGGGAAGGGCTAGCTGGTGAGCAGCAAGAGAGCACAATCTCACTGCTAGTTCATCATTGTGTCTGCACAGAAATGTGCAAGTAAATATGCCAGCATCTTCTGCATCTGAGCCTGGGAGTGCAGACATAGCTGTGAGCAGTGCTAGGCTCTGAGCAGCAGTGGAGGTGGGGGACAAGCACAACCGTGTTAAACTTGCATTTTCTTCCACCAGTTAGAAGGAAATTCTGAGCAGCTGACTTGTGTTTTGTCTCATCAGGAAATATTGGAGGAAGTTGTAAGAGAGTTACACAAAGTGAAAGAGGAGATAATTGATGGTAAGAAAGAGAAAAATTATTATTTTTCTCATCTTTATGACTAATTTTCCATAGATAAGATGATAGGAACTGCAGAGAGTTCCCTGGTGTTTTCAGACTTCTCTGAACAGCTCTGATTTATACACACATTTGAAGAACAAGCATCTACCTTATCTGAGCTCTGACCATAACACTGCGTTTACATCCCTTATTATGCTGTTGATGAGCATTTTTACCACCAGCCTATGAGAAATTCACTGGCTGGTGTTTCTCACAGGTGGGAGGGTGAGAAAGGGCCTGCCTGTAGCCCATGGCACATCAATTTATCACAATCAGCAAGTGTGAAATCACTTGTGACTTGGCGGCCACACAGGTCCGGGATGAGGAGGGGACAAAGGAAGCTAACTGAAAATCCTTCCCAAATATCTTCTGTAGGTTTTCCTATGCTTGAAGAGTTATTTCAGACCTTCACTCAATTACAGCTTTCCAAATAGCCACATATTCTTCTAATTCATTGGAAAGTACAGCAGCTGTACCAAACGTATCAGTAATTTTTTTATAAATTGCTCTGCAGTTTACACCTGAAGATATTTTTCAGGGCCATTATTAAAATGCACAGCAAAATTCCCATTTGAAGGCCACATTAGGGCATACAAAGATGCATGTCCACACCCTGCACTCCCCACCTTAGATTCACAGGGAGGGGAGAAAGAGGAGACTGTAAAACAGCTAAAATCCATTCCCTGTGCCCTTGCCCTAGATCTGTGTGCTCACAAAACCTCGAGGCAGTTTGCAGTTGGAGAGACCCTTGTCCATACGCTACTGTCCCAGCAGCTTGGCCCTCAGAGCCTCCCTAGTTCATTCCAGTGCAAAATAAGGCATTCACATACACCACAGATGCAACTTCTTACAGTAGTACTGCAGTTTGCAAGCCAGCAGCTGACTGCTTCCCCTTACTCATCCTTTTACCCTCCACTCATCCTTTTACCAGCGTGTACTTTTCTGCAACCTCTGTCCTTAGCCTTTTCCATGACACTGGATATAACTTTATGCACTAACTTTCTGGTTTGGTTTTCTAGCCATACGGCAGGAGTTGAGTAGAATCAGTACAACATAATGATTGCAAAGCATTTGGACGGTACTAAGAATGCTAGGAAGATTGGATCATTTCTAAGTGTACCAAGGTCCTGCAAGATGGTGAGAGAGGACGCCGGCACTGTCTTTGTTCTTACACCCTTTTTATTAGCAGACTCAGCCCACTTTGAAGCTTGCTGCTGCCTTGGATTCGCTTCATTTTACAAGTCTTAATCTAAAGATTATTAAATTTTAAATTTCTGGATTTTTTAGATTTCATCTGACACTGCACATTGGATTTGACAGCCTTTTTTGTATTTTGTATTTGCTTATTTAAATGTATTACCTTTCTTTTTAGTAGTAGATAAGAACACACGTGAACCATTTGCTTTTGATAGATGACTTCAAAGCAATTTTACTAGTAGTCTGCAATGTAAATGAAGATCCTCTGCCAACAGAAATGTATTGAGGCATCACCAGAAGAAAGAGACATGTTTAGTTGTCAGCCAACAAGTTCTTTGTCTCAGAGTTATCACAATATTAAAAAATGGTACGTCAGTGCATCACAGTATCTGTGTTCATAATGGTAATAAACTGTTTATTGTCCACACGGCCCTGCCTTTCTTTGTTTCATTTGTCCCTTGAGCTCCTGCTCTTCTGTGTCACTTGGTGATAAGAGGAAGGTGACTCACTCACTGTGGGGTGGCAGCTCTGCCTCCTGCACTGCAGAGCATGAGGAGAGAGCCTGAGTGGTGCAATGCCAGCAGCCCTGCCTTCTCTCACGGCAGACATGGCCCTCACCTGCCCAGCCCTCTCACATCTCTGGCTGAGCACCATGTCCTGAACAGGCTGCCACAACCTCAGCAACTTTTTGCCAAAGCAAGTGAAGGACAGTGGCTTAAGGCTCTCCTCAGTCCCACCACATCTGCTGTCACTGAAAAAAACCACAGGTCCCACCATCTGCACTACTTCAGATTTGCAGTAATAAAAGGGAGGTGTTTATGCAGAACAAGGCTACCAAAGGTATTATTAGGTGGATGCAAACTGAAATCCCAGGCATGGCACTGCTGACTAGGGACTTAAGGGGAGTAATTTTTTAATGGTGTGCAGGTCTTGAGCTTTACTGGTACAGGACACTGAAAACTTAACAGTGCATAGCCAGTCACATCATCCAAGCCATGCAATTGTTTCCTTTACAGCCATTCTTCCCACCAGAACAATCTTGGGAATTTCCACTTGACTTAGTCTGGTCCAAGCTTTGCATGGCAGTCATCTTGATACCATCTTCTGGTAACCTCGTGCAAAAGCCAAGGGATTGGAGTTCAACTATTGAAATCTGTCAAGTATTTTCCAAGAACCCTTCATTTCTTCAGGCTTCCATAAAGATTTTATTTTCAAAGCCAGGCCTCAAGGATTGGTTTTGGGAGCAGAGGCTGATGCAGCAGCCTAGGAGAGCCTGTGACTGTCCCCTTGCTGGTGGGGCAGGCAGCAGGCAGGAGGGACAGCCAGCCTGCTACAGGAGACTCAGGAGAGAAGGCAGCTTCAGTAATAGCAGAGGTTAGAATGCTCTGTTGCATAAATCTCTTACAGTAGTTCATGCATTTCCTAATTATAAACCCACTTAATGGCATACCTGATAATGGCAAGTACACTTCAAAACTGCTGCTGCTCACGATCACATCTGTTTTGTGAAACTCTCCTGTAATCCTAATTAAGGTTCTGGGAGTTGGTGCTTGGCATGGTTCACATTTTCCCTTGGAATGTGGCATTCTGCCTAAGGTCAGTAATAACCATGTTATACAGCCTGGATATGGTGTGCCCCTGTGTTAACAACAGCCAGCTGCTGTAAATGGGATTTTCTTTCTTCCTTTGCAGGCCTCATATAATTACAACATAATAAGCTGAAGTTTGCACAGCCCCACTTAACAGTGGGAGCAAAGTGTGTGGGGTGGAAGGTGCAGCTTGGCTGACAAGGGCAAGGGAGCAGTCCTGGCATCACCAGCACTGTGCCAGTTCCCAGCCTTCAGCTCCAGTGACAGGGACGTGCAAGGTGCCTTATTTCTCTCCTCCCAGACAGCTGCCTCTGCAGAGAAGGTTGTCCTTTCATACTGGGCTTGTTGAGCCACTGCAACAGGGCAGGCCACAGGCATCTTACATAGCAGAAATCTAAGAGGACATCACTCTCCCATCCTTCCTATCATACAGCTATTTGCCAGAGCCTTAGTGTGCCCAAACAATGAAGGAGATCTGGATCAATCTTTAAGCAAAGGGAATAAAACTATACATAGCTCTAACACACTTTTAAACTAGACCCATATGCCCTGTGGTTATGAAAAAACCCCTCCTGCCAACATTACTGGTAGCAGCAAAGACAAGTGCCCATGGAGAGAACAGGATCACAGCCTTCCCCAGGAACTCAGCTCACATTGCCCATCTGCAGGCACTGCAGGCTTCCAGCCACTGCCAATTCCTGCTGAGATGGACAGTGCTGGGCAGGAGGGCTGTGGGGCTGCCCAGGCTAAGCAAGTTGGGACCATGATGGAAATACTGATGGGAGGCAGGTGAAGGAGCAGCTGACAATTTTGGTTGGCTCATTCACACCACAGCCTCTGTGTCAGGCTAGGTTAGTAGTCCACAGCAGATGGGGGACTGGATCATGAAACAGCTGAGTAAGGGAACTACAGCACAAAGGCACTCAAAGAGGATAAGGACAACAGTCAAATGGAGGAAGAGAGCATAATCTTTATTGTGGTTTTTATATTAACTTATTAACTTAGACAAGAGAGTTGAGGAACAGCTGCTAAAGACATGTGAAGTTGAATACATGACCAGAGCAGCAGCAAATCTGAAGTAAATTAATAAAAAAACTGAAATTCCCTCACATGAGCACTGATGCAAAGGTAGTGGAAGTTCCCACACCAGTGCTTCTTCCTTTGGGAGAAAAGTAGCTTTAATAATTAAGATATAATGTCTTAAGTATGGTCATCACTGAAGAAACAGTAAAAGCTGAAGTGCTGGAAGAAGCCCCATTCTTGCTCTTCTTACCACAAAAAGCACAAAACAGTATTGGTGAATAAACTGGTGTTCAACCCCTGTATTACAAATGATCTTGATCTACTGAGCAAGCCTGGGTATTTATTTACCCAACTGCCAAAATCACATGGGTGAGAAAAATGGAGAATGGAGAAATGAAGGAGGAACCCAAATTGCTGCAGGTCATCTCAGCTGCCTAGTGAACAGACAGACTGGCTCACTGGATCCAGTGCTGCTGACAGAAGGAACAAAATTGTGTGTAGTGAGAAAATCAGGCTTCCAAGTCTAATCTCTAAGGGATCAATGAGGCTGCACAATAATCTTTTTCTTTGTTACAGCCATGTATTTCCAGAAGAAAAAACCCAAACTGTTAGAGGGTTACAGGGCAAATATATATATATATATATATATATATATATATATATATTATTTCTCTCTTCTAACCCCTTTGTAAGGACAGAAATATTTTGCTAGCTTTTCATGGTAGAGGGAATTTAGATGGCATCTGAATTCCTGACTCCCAAGATATTGTTGCTTGGAGAAAGGATATGTTGATTAAGGTTTCTGATGATACAGAATTATTGAGGATAGCCAGAAGTTTAAAATTGGAGAGGACAGGGAGGAAGATTTTCATATGCCAGTGGGTAGAAATGAGAGATGAAGGTTAATGTCAATAGCACCGAGTAAGAGATAGAGGGAGAGAAACAATAGCATGTCCATGTTCCAGGTACATCCCCTTAACACCACCAGTGGCAGTTTTATATAGCTAGAGTATCATGTGCTTCCCAAATGTCAAGTTATGTCCCTTGAATGACAGAGGGAAAAAAAATGCCATTATTCTGAAAGCAGTTAGGAACAAATACCACCATGAAGATGAAGACATCTCCATGTCTTTACTGATACTTTACACATACTCCAAACTCCCATGAGCAGAAATGGTGTCATATACAGGAGACCAAGAAAGGTGACCAGGAATGTTAATAGTCTTGGCAAGGAAAAATTAAAACTAGAACCTCTCCTTTCCCCAGAGGACTTACAGTAGGGAAAAGGGTGAGATACATCAAGTTATGAATAGTGTTGAAAAGGTGAGTGAGAAAGGACCACCCAGTTCCTCCAGAGGCACATCCATGCTGCTGATCAGGAAGTAGGTGGAAGACTAAAGAAAGGATTTTTCCTTGCCACAGTTTAAATCTGTCAGTTAGCAATACTGGTAGATCCTAAGAATGGAAATTCATTCAGAAAAGGTTTAGACAAAGCCCTGGAATAAAGATCAAACAGCAGCTACTAAAATAATGTTACAGACATACAAAAATATAAACATATTCCATTGCATATATAAAATTTCTGCTATTAGCAATTATCAGAAGATATTAGATTAGACAAGACATTGAGCTAAAAGCACCCTTGTGTTCTCCAGAGAGTATCATTTACTTCTGTATGCCAGTCTTCCCTGCTTCCACAGTCCTGTGCACACAGAGCATCTACTTCCAATCTGGCATCAAGAGAAACAAGTCCTGAACTACACACACACATACTCACACCTAACACACAGCAAACATCCTCCCCCACAGACAAAGCTAAAATTTAGGCTTAGGCACCTGTGTCCCAGGAAGTTAATTCTAAGCCTAGACCAAAGGTTCACCTCATCATATTTCACTCTAATCTAGGTTCTGAGGGTTACATATACAAATATCCTTTGATAAAAGGTATCAGTTGTCTAAAATTGGTTCATTTTCACACCCATCCTCTTGGCATAAGCAGCATGCACCAAGTTTAGTTCAGCACACACTAAGATCCTTCTGTTTCTGCAGAAAACCAAAGTCATGGGAATGAACAAACACACACCACTGCAGCAGGCAGAGCTACCCTGTTAGCTTTCCTTTGCCAGCTTGCACAGTCTCTTAACCCTTGAATAAGGACCAAGAGTGTCATCAAAAACAAAGTCCCACAGAACTCGAATCCAGGACTGGTGATGTGGGAGGTTATCATAGTATTCTGCTGCAATCTTCTTCACCTGGAAGAAGAAGAGAGAGAATGAGCTGTTTGGCTGCACAGAGTCAGGTGTGTTTCAACCTTCACATGCAGATCTGATAGCACAGCCATTACCTGAAATTACTTGTTATTGCTTGTGAGCTTCTGAAGCTCAGCCAAATGAGATGTACTTAAATGCATTCAGATACCTCTTAGCAGATTTCTGATGTAAGTTTTGCCTCACAGTGACATAACTTGACAGATGATGGTTTGCTGCCTTCAGTCAGAACTATTTTGTCTCATTTCAGAGGTGGTGGGATCTCCACAGTGAAGTACTTTATCCACTTTATCATTTGCCAAGACTCCAGAGCACCATATTTAAAGCCCTGTTTGCCACTCATAATATTCTTCTGTTGAGGGTTCTGGGTAAGAGAGAATTAACAACCGAGAAAATGATAGACAGCCTTGACTACACTTTGTTTTTTACCCTGCATTTACTACCATGATGCAAATCCAAGAGATGGTTTCCTCCAGCAGGCAAAGAAAATTGCAGGGGTGGTCTGTTCTCCTCAGTCTGATATTAAAAATACTGTGAGATTCATTATTAGGTCACAAGTCTAATAAAATTTCATCCCTGCTATAATTCCCCAAGTCTTAAGACTGTTGCTATCAGAGAAGCACTGTGCATCCTTGGGGTGGTGCTTGTAGTGGAAGTTAGGCCAGAATCAGAGGACAAAGGTTTCAAAGCTGGCAGGTTCAGGGGAGTGTGAGGACTCCCAAGTTATCAGTTATTATTCCTGCTCCAACTAGATGCTTTGCTTTTTGAACACATTTATGAAGCAGCAGAATCTGTTAACTATAGTACACTTCCACATAACTGCTTGGGCATGATTTTATTGCAGCTCCACCTGCTAGACAAACAAAGCTCTAGAATAGGGTAGTTTGTCTTGCTGGACAGCATGACTTCTCTCTTTAAAAACCTTGCAGAATTTTAAAGCCAGCTACACTGAGCACAGTGCAATGAAGAGAGAAAGGGTTACATGGAAATCATCATGCAGGAAGTGCATCACCACCCAAGGTATAATGGTGGAACCTTAACACAGCATTTGACTGTTTGTGAAAAGGTAAGAATTCCAGTGAAAGTTAAATTATAAGCTAGTATGGCTCCCTGCTAATTACCTCATTAATTCAGCTTCCTGGCAGGCATTTCTCTGTGAAGTAAGCTGGATAATGTACAAGAGTCATTACAATCTTTTACCTCTGTACCTCTGTCCCTTACATACTCCTTGTGCTCCTGGCATGGTAGTGGTGTGCTGGAGATGGATTCAGTTCAGATCTGACTGTATTCTGTCTTACACTGAATACCTCCAACTTCTTAATAATTTTCTCTCTACTGCTTTAAAGCAATGTTTTGTACTTCAAAGTAGTTAATTTTCAATGGGATTCAGACAATATCAGAATTTCTCCTTAGAGATATTTGTTAATGACTGGAAGAGAGGTGATTTCCAGGTTTCCAAGATGTCTGGAGGTGCAGATTTAGTTCTCCATGCTCCTTCTGTAACCCTGGTCAGAAATAATTTAATCTGGGTATTGTATCCTCCCTTTTCCCAGCTGGATAATTGAAATAGCCAGAGGATGAGAGGGAGAACTATTTCAACAGTAAGCTCCCTTGAATGAAGGCTATTCATGAGGCCTGATGCAAACACAAAGGGGAGCTAAGATACTCAGCTTCAAAAGCTTCACTCTAGCTCTGACATGGTCATTACCTAGCACACAGTTGCTTAGACCTTCCTTCTTACCTCCTGCATCTGGGGAGGAATAACCCCAGGCACGAGCACAGGCTGGGGGCAACCTGCTGCTCTGAGGAGAAGGACCTGGGGGTCCTGGTGGACAACAAGGTGTCCATGAGCCAGCAGTGTGCCCTGGGGGCCAAGAAGGACAATGGAATCCTGGGGTACATTAAGGAGAGCATTGCAAGCAGGTAAAGGGAGGTGATCCTGCCTCTCTACTCAGCCCTGGTGAGGCACATCAGGAGTGCTGTGTCCAGTTCTGGACTCTCCAGTACAAGAGGGACATGGAGCTCCTGGAGTGAGTCCAGTGAAGGGTGACAAAGTTGATTGAGGGACTGCAGAATCTCTTAGGAGAAAAGGCTGATGGAGCTGGGCCTGTTCAGCCTCAAGAAAAGACAACTGAGAGGGACCCTCATGAATATCTGTAAGTATCTCGAGGATGGATGTCAAATGAATGGATCCAGGCTCTTCTCAGTGCTACCAAGCAATAGGACAAGAGACAACAGGCACAGGAAGTTCCACCTGAACATGAGGAAGAGCTTCTTTACTGTGCAGTCACTGAGCACACAAACAGGTTGCCCAGAGAGGGTGCAGAATCTCTCTCAGTGGGGATATTCAAGAACCATCTGGACACAATCCTGTGCCATGTGCTCCAGGATGACCCTGTTTGAGCAGGGAGGCTGAACCTCACCCATTCTGTGATTCTGTTATCATGGAAGGATAACAAGAGATTGCAAAGTCTGCAGTACAATTACGAGGCACTTGGCACCTGGTATATTGAGGCTTTTCCTCAAGTAGGTCAAGGTGGCAGGGCAAGAAATCACATCTTTTGGACTGAAACTTCTGTTCTGGTTCTGTGCTTGTAGAGCACAGTGACAGGACTGTACTCCTACCCTTCATATCAGATAGGCACAGAAGTTAAATGCAGCCCAGTATTTCAGCATGGTTGTTACACACTCTTTGTCCTGGGGCTATACAGAAACACAAAGCTGCAAAATTATATTTAGAATGCTCAAAGCCTTATTACAAGAAGTTCCCTCTATAGTCCTACATCCCCACCACAGGATGCTGAGCACTCAAGCTAGCCCTCCTGGCTATCACAGGGTTAATGAAATCTGCAATTCAAAACCAGCACATCTACCATGTTTTCCAGTCTTGTCTGTCTAATAAATCTGGTTTCATACCATGTCTTTTCCTTTTCCCACAAGCTTAATGAGTAACTAGTTTGCCTTTGGTAACACTGGTGCTTTTATTGCAGCTTCTAGGAGTAGAGTTCCTCCTCCTTCTCCAATCTCCTCTTTCCATAAGTAAACTCAGTCCTTTAGACAGTGAAGAATGGATCTCTACTCATTTGATAAACAGTGCAATATTTTATAGTTATAAGACTACATTCAAAGACTAATCTAGTCTTAAATCTACAGGGTTTTTTCTTAGAGCAGGTCCTTCACTGCAATGTTAAATTTCATGGTCTCTTGTGTAATCTCTCATTATACTAGTGGGACAAGTTCTCACTGCACATCCATTCACTCATCTTTAATATCCATAAGTTTATGAGCACAGCCTAATTCTTCCTCTTTCAAATCTGTCACAGTCCTAGGGTAAAGGTCTTTCCAGTAGCAAACACATTACTCAGAACATTCTGAATGACACACCTGTAACAAAGGAAAAAGCTGAATTTACTTTCCTGATAAGCAAGCTGAAAAGCCAGTTACTTTCCAAGATTAAGATCCAGTTATTCTCAAATCCTATTTCTCCCCTGATCTCAATCATGCAGGATCGATCTTTAAAAATAGAGATCTTTACTCCACTTTCTACTTGCCAATAATTGAAAATAAAAATAGTCTCACTGAGAGGTCATCTATATTACACAATGCAACTATTAGAAGTTCGAGTGTCTACGAGACTAAATCTGGAAAAACAGATTTTGCTAAGTGAAGAATTTGCCAGGAGGTTAAGCAAAGTAGAGCAAGTGAGGTTTCTTACCTGCTATGAAGTTCAAGATTTAAAGTTAATGAGAGAGAATCTGTTTTCTTATCTCTTTCCATCAGAGGGGAAAAGAATTTTTTTTTCTCATTTTACAGAAAAGAGTAACCAATTTGTTTTAATGGTCAAAGGATTTTCTACAGGAACTGTTTTGCCAAAGAAAATAGAAAACTTATAAATAGAATTCCTTTTAGTAGAATTTATTTGTAATTGATCACTCATCAGACTCCAAGTCTTCCATATAGTTCTGTCAGACAACAGTGATGGACAAGCCTTCTCTCTCTCCTCCACCAGCAGGGCAAGTCTCAGTTGCCAAAGAGCAAAACAGACGTGAACACAAGCCCATGAAATTCAGCTAATAACTCCATCCTCTTTACACAGGAGGGCAGACACTTCCAGCTGCTGCACTGCCTCAAGGAGTTAGGCTGAACTATTTGTGGTGTGGGTGGAGAAGAGCTTTTCAAGTCTCAATCAGGGCTGGAGCAACAGTCCCAGCAAGTTCGATTAGTCACTCATCTCCCTTGTGCAGGATACTGAGCTAACCAGCCTCCTTCTCTTCTATTTTTATTTGGGTAATCTAAGTATCTAAGCCCATCTAACAAGTTTGAACATTTAAAACTAAAGCTAAGCACATGCACTTCCCAGCTGAGCTATCAGGTGTATCAGTGATGGGAGTGCCCCACAGGAGAGCTTCACACCTGAGTGTGGGCTGCTGTACCAGCTCCACTGGGCTTCACCAGGAACAGGCAGGGTCTCCAGGACAGACCTCCAGCAGCAAAGGAGTGAATGAAATACAACTGCAGGCTGTATAGAGGCTTCCCACTCGCAACAAGAAAATCTCCCCTTGATTTGAATCTCCTCTCAGGGAGTGTTTCTGTGATGGAGAACACGAAGCCATAGAGCAGGGTTTGCCCGGGTTTGCCATCACAGAAGTTGCACGTAGTATCAGTAGTGGGGAGGTCACAGCTCCTGAACCTCAGGCTCCTCAGCCCTACCTCCACCTCATATGGATATTGCAGTAGCAGTTCCCAACTTTGCATCAGCCCACAGAAAGATGTTTCCTTCCTATTACGTCAGAGGACTTGTATGTAGGAGTAATCCTTCGAAGTCACGTACCTCTAACACTGGGAGCACCTGCTGGGGAACCCTTGTATTAAAACACACAAGGGCAGCTACACACCTGGAGGGAGATTGAAAACCATTCCTAGACACCTGGGCTTTGCAAATTTGATTCCCACAACTGATAAAACATAAACAAAAAGGGGTTTGCCTTTCAAAGGAGGCAAGCCACACCGCTTTCCCAAGGACAGACCAGGCCTCCTCAGTTTCTGTGGGTGGGGGAGGAGAGCTAAAAGGAGCCACAGAGAGTGCAGCTTTATTTTCCAGGGCTATCTGTGTCAGGCTGGAACATGCCCCCAAAATTATGTCATCTCAAAAACAGAAAAACTTTTCTTTGATGTTAATCAAGCAATATAGTTAGCAGATTGATCATTAGACAAATTTCAAGTAGCAATTGCCACCTGCCTCCCTTTAGATGGGTCTTTAAACTTTTAAAGAGTTGAAACTTAGTGGCTGAGGGATGTAAATTGAGACATTCAAAGCCTTGTTGGAGGATTTTATCATGGAAAATATCATGGAAAAGGTATTCCTCAAGCCCCTCTGAGGATCAGATATTCTAGTTTGCATCAAACAAAGTATTATAGCAGTTTGACAGCCATTTCTCTCAATCTATGGTTTAAAATTAATTAGAAACAAATACAAAAAGCTGTTCTCTTTTCTTCTCCCTTTTTTTTCCCCCTAAATTCATCAATTGCAATGATTTGGAGTGCTTTCTTTGAGACAGTTTAGCAGCTTTCATAAAAATCCAAGTCACTCATGCTCATGCTATACTTACCATGGGCAATCTGCACCCAGGAATGCTGGGGAAGTCATGATGCTCCATGTGGTAACCTACATTGAAGGTGAGCCAGTTCAGAGGTCCGTAATAAGAGTATGTCTCATACCCTTTCAGGAACATGTAGTGTTCTGCTATGAAGTGCCCAGAAATGGGATGAAAACCCAAGCAAAGAATCGTACCTGCTATTAAGTAAATAACAGGTTTGAGCCCCCAGAGGTAATAAATGATGAGGTCTATAGAAAACTGGACGAGGGCATTGAGGATTTCCATCTGTGTAATTGCTTTGGGGTTCACGTACAGCGGTCTCAGACTGTAGAACAGAGGTTGCAGGATCAGCCAAAGCAGTTTCCGAAGCGGTGTGCAGAAAAACCAGCCCTCAAAGTCCGTGGGAATGTCCACATCCAAGCTGTCCCCTCCCAGGTACCGGTGGTGATCGATGTGGTACTTCTTGAAGGAGGCAGAATAGGGGATGCCAATGGGCAAGTTGGCAAAGACTGCAAACCATCGGTTCCACTTGGCCTGCTTGTTCCCAAAGGCCACGTTGTGTGAAATATCATGGATGGCGAGGGTCAGGGAATGGTTGATGCAACCCCCAAATGCATAAGCCCAGAAGAAAATCCATTTCCAAGGTAAGTCTTTCACCAGGTAGCACGCCAGCAGCTGTGTGAAAACCATTCCAGATACAATCCACTTTAAATGTGGATCTGGTCCCATCAGAGTCTTGATCTCTGGATACTTTGCTAAAGGGAAAAATGCAGAGAAAAACTTGGTTAGATCATAGTTGGGTAAACACAATCACCACTATGACTCTCAGTTTTTATTGCACTATGTTTGAGGCCCTGGTTTCATAAAATGTGAATTCCAAAGTAGGGTTGCCACTACAGTGAAAGTTTAACTAGCATCATGTCCAATTGTGATTGGTACTGATATATATAGAGATATATACAGACATGTAAAAAAAATACCCTGATGGTCTCCCTGTGGCATCATGTGCCCACATATTGCTTCACAGTGATGAGTAGTAATATGCCAAATCCCATGAGACTTAAAACATGACAGGACAGAAGATGTTTCTTAGAGCTTAAGTTTTTAATGTCCTTTTGTATTTTGCTCAGATGTTATTTTCCACTAAAGGGAACTACTGCCTTCTTTGTAGCCCTTTTCACTATTGTTTCAAACACACAAGCAGAGGAGAGAGCTGAACAACAGGCTCACCAGGTTTTGCTCTGTGGTTAGATGACAAACACATAATTTAAAAAAAAAATCCTAGTTATTTGAGTGTTTACCACTGCTCACAACAGGTACAACTCTTCACATATGGCAACATCACAGTAAAGTCAGTAATATTATTAGGATTTTGTAAGGCATGGAAATTTTTTCTCTGTTCCCATGTCACATACCAAAAGCAGGCATAAAAGTCACATAGATTATCACACAACTGCTTAATGAGGCCTCAGAAATACTGCAGTACAGCGTCAGAGAGACATGGGCTAGGCTTGCAAGTCTGACTCATGTCAGGCCAGGACCAGCTTACTGATCTTCAGTCCCACCAGACATTCATCTGTCCTTTAAAAAGAAAAAACACAGAGTACAGCCCATCCTCTAGGTCCTGTTCACTGATTTACATCTCCTCTTTGCAAATCCACACTTCTCACTTCCAGTATTAACTTGCAATGATTCCTTCTGCTGCCTTATGGCTTTTAGGCACATACTGACCTCCCTCCTTTAACTAATACTTTGCATTTCTCAGTAATTGCAGCTTACACAGGTAAGTGCATAGAGAAGTCCCTCGTTCTGAACCCTGAGGTTACACAGTGTCCCTGGGAGTTTCATGGGCCCATTTTATGAATATAAAAGTAAACATCATCTGACTGTCACAGTATAATACCAATACAATAAAATCAGATTACAACGATCTGCATCTATGCAGCTGTGTCTACTATAAACAAAGGCTGGAGATCATACATGTAATTTATGTGACCTTGAAAGCAGTGGCAGATACTGAGTGCTGGATGCAGAGAAGGTTTTTGCAGAAGTGAACCCTGAGAAGTTTACAGAAATTCAAAGAGATGAAGTGCTACTTAAAGAAGCAGGTGAATGTGGTCATGCTCTGCAACCATTCCAACAACCCTTGAGCCACTTGGCCAACTTCAGTCCATCGTGACAGAAATTAAAGGTTACAAAGATTAGAAAAGTGCTGTGGAAGATGAAGACAAAGAAAATATACTCAAATCTTGTGAGGACAAGGAGGCCAAGATCACCATGTGGAGTATTCAGGCAAGAGATTTTCTAAGTCCTGGTTAAGCTGTAGTGAAAGTTTGTATCTTTCGAAAGCCAGGCAAATTTTTTGACAAAAATCTGCAGAAAGTCCAGGGGTTTTTTTGTTTTGGTGTTTGGTTTTCCTTTGCCATTTTCACCATTCTTGAAATAGTATTTTTCACACCAATAAAGTTAACATGCCAAAAGCTGTTCTCTAGTACCTGAATAGGTACTCAAGTTTTACACGACGTGCTGCTTATGTGAAGTTCACACTCAAGTATAACACTATAACAGCCTAGTCAGAAAGACTGTTACAGACATGCAGTTCTATGTAGCTTAATCTCTTCCTTAGGGGCATCTGTCTAAAAGCCAGAAAATGCTTTAATAAGTCAGGCTACCTCAAATGTTGTCACATCATGCAGCTGGTAGAGATAAGTTACTGCAGTTACCAGAAGAGATGAAATGTAAAACAACCAAATCTGTTCCTCAGCCTGGTTAAATTGAGGCCACATTGACCCCTTCCCTCCACCTCCCACAAAAAAAAAAAAAAAAAAAAAAAAACCAAAAAAGAAATTTTGATGGGATGGGAAAACTTCTTAGAGATGCTTCATACTGTCATTTGAAAATAATGGAAGGTTTTGACCTATTTCTTTCTGTGGCAGCCAACAAAGATTGCAGATTCTATTTAAAAGGTTCCAGAGCAGTTGCTGCCAAACGGGAGCAACAGTGTGTGCAAGCAGCAATGCAGGCAGGTTGCACTTATCACAGGTGACAGCTATTAAGTAACTTGCCAGGGTTTAATATTAAATTCAACATATGATTAACTCCAACAGTAAATTTTTGCATACTAGTCAAACCACAACACTGTGGCTGTTTATCATTAATACTGATAAAGTCATCCTGTTTCCATGGCATGGAAAAATTTCAGGTTTCTTCTCATGGAGAAACCATGGCTTGGGCAGGGGGGTGGTGCTGGTAAGATCACTGGAGGCTAAAAGTGGAGTAGCCTGCTAGAGACCTGTTGGTTCAGGAGCACTTAAAATGCAGAATGTTGACTGCTGACCCTTTTCAAACTTGAAAAGCCAAGCACTCTTCAGTGAGACACATTTAACACCAGATTAAGTGATCCTGAAGACTGCAATTTATGTATAATGTGCTGACACAAAGTTGTGATAACACAAATTTTTATCTCATTTTTCCCCTCTGTTCATGCCCTGCAGTTAGCTGAAAGAATGCTAGTAGAGGCAGGACCCTCACTTGCTGCTGAAAAGCCTTGACATCCCTGTAAGGTTGATGTGAAAAGTGTCTGTAGCTGCTATGCAAACCAGGCATCACCCACCTGCATGGAAAAAAAGGCAACAGAGAATCAGAGGCACAGAGAGAGGGCACAGAAAAAGGAGGAAAAAAACAACCTCATAATTCATCCCTTCCATATGGGGCAGTAGCAGGGGAGGCAAGAGGAGGGTGGATGAAGGCATGGACACACAGCACAGGACAGGACACAACACATACAGTTACGTGACTGCATGGGACCAAGTTTTGCCCTTTATAGTCCAATGGGAATGGGAGAGACCCAACTACTCTGGCAGCACATCTGGTAGCACATACACAGCACATCTTCCAGCCTCCAGCTCATTGAGGAAGTCTTGTTAGTTCAGATTATCCACATGTGCTTCTAGCTGTCCAAACTGAGGCACTGCACTGCTGTGAGAGGCTGGGGACACAGGTGTAGATATACAGCAGTGCACAAGGATGACTTTTCTGTCTCCAAGATCAGCACACTGCCAAAGCAGCACAGGCACTTTAGTACAGTAGGTAAATGTAGTCACTAACTGCCCAGACAGCTCCACAGTCTCTCTGCTCCACAATGATGAAAGACAGCATTCCCCTCTCTTACAAGTCAAGAGAGAACAAATGCTGCAAGTATATTTTCAGAAGGGTTCACAGTTCTGAAAAAACCCATTTACTGAATTAATTTTCACAGAGGTCACTCCATGGTTCTATGCACCTTTCAAGAGGCAGTTCCCACTCACCAAGTGCCTAACACTGACAAATTAGTCTGAATATGTATTTTGTTCCATTGATGTGTCGCTCTGGAGACCCAAGAGCACTCACCATAGCCCAGCAGTGATCCTCAGTTAGGGCTGGAGCAATTGTTCCTCGACAGACCATTAGTTGCCAGGTCTTGCTATTCCTTCTCCTCAGGAGACAGGAAACATCTTGTTCTGAGCTCTCACTCATCCTCTGTCCTACTGACCCTGTCCCTGAGATAACTCAGGCAAGTCCCAATGATAGCACCAGACAATTTCTCATTGATGTCACACCACATACTTCACACTTGCTCATTTTGGTACATATGGGATTTGAAAGTGAACAAGAGCAGAAGCTGTCCACAGAGACAGTGGTGATGGAGGTTTAAAGGAGCAGCAGCCTTGTCCACATCCATGAGAAACTAGTAGTAAAAAGAGAAGAAATTTAATTTCTTATTTTTTCTTTCTTTTCACCCCAAGTGCAGCATACTGATACAGTCAAAGTGGACATACTCCTCAGCATAAGTAATTTTGACGGTTTGTTAAAGGGAAGGAGGAAAAAAAAAATCTGTGATAACTCCTGTCCTGGACTACATTCTATTGCTTATGAGTCCCTGCTAAAACAGATAAAAGAGACACCAGGCACAGGATGTAAGCTTTACTACTCCATGTCCTATGCTGGAGCTGGTATTTGTACCAAATAAATAAACAAAACAAGACAGTTTACTAAAATTATAGTGGTGTGCCTTCTAGCAGCTCAGCTCAAAAACATGCTTATAAAAGCACAGCACACCCAAGTCCTCAGTGAACAACATGGATGAGTTAGAGCAAGTCCAGAGGAGGGCTATGAAAGTTGTCAGAGGGCTAGAGCACCTCTCCAATAAGGAAAGGCTGAGAGAGTTGAGAATGGAGACTGTTCAGTCTGGAGAGGAAAAGGCTTTAGGAAGACCTTACTGGCTTTCAACATCTAATGGAGGTTTATAGAAATGATGGGGACTGACTGTTTAGTCAGGTTTGTTGTGATAGGTCAAGGGGTAATAGTTCCAAGCTAAAAGAGGAGACGTTTAATCTAGACATAAAGAAGAAATTTTTTTCAATGAAGGTGGTGAAACACTAGCACAAGTTGCCCAGAGAGCCTTTTAGATGCCCCATCCCTAGAAACGTTCAAGGACAGGCTGGCTGGGGTTCTGAACAACCTGATCTAGCTGATGATGTACCTGGTACTCAAATTATTCTGATTCTGTGATTAATTCAAACAATGAGTCAAGACACAGGTAGGATACACAGAAGACAATACGCATGACAACACCTTCTGGCTTTTCACAGCCTCCTGTGAAAGAGCCCCTGCATTACACAAAATAATAAGAAACATTTTAGGCCCAGCTAATTGAACAGAAGTTTTGTATGTCCACCATGCAAGGACAAGTGTCTTAATCTTGTACTTGTCACCCACAAGCTTCTAAACAGCTTAGTGCTCGCTGGTCCAAGAGCAGTGGGTCACCCAGCAGTGGTGCCACTCTGCCGGTGTCAGCAGAGGTGGATGATGTCAGCACATCACTATGCCAGCACCTGTTTGCTTACGTTTGTTTATTAGCTAGCTCAGGGTAAAGGGATGCAGCAATGCTAGAAAGAGGGCTTCCAGCTCCTTCTGAAACAAAAATCTCCAATATGGACTAGGCTGAAGCCTTCGGTTGCACTTAATACATTTCCCACACAAGACCACAAATGCCTAAGTCAGTCACTTTCATGTGATTTATTTCAAAGGTGATGCCCACAGGGAATTGGCATGAGCACTGGGACAGCAGCTCTTCTGGGTACATTCATCAGAGGACGTGCACAATCAGGGCAGCACTGTCCCCACACACTGCAGCATAAAGGACAGACATACTTTCTTCACCAGGAGCACACATAGTTCAGAGCTTTGATTTAAGCTAAGGACATAATATATTGCATAATTCAGTAGGTACAATTTATCAGAATTTTCATAAATGTGAGGTTTAAAAAGGCAACAAAAGAGACAGATGGAAGAAATAGCAGATTAATCTTTAAATAAAAGAGCAGAGCTGAAAGCTATACTTGGGTTAGCTAAATGCTAAAATAAAATGGATTTTGGCTGCCTTTTTTTGTTGTTGTTGTTGTTCTACCCCTCCCCATGGGCTAGCATCTCAGAATTCCTACAGGATAAAGTACATTTAAGACACTTGCACTATCTCCACTCCAAAACAACTTGCCAAAGAACTAATTACATAACTATAAAGCATTCTTGGATGTTAGATCATATTCAGATGTTCCTGGTCTATCCAGAGCAACATTGCACTCTCATTCTCAGCAGCAAACAAGTGCTTGCCTAAGGATCCTGTGAGGCAAGACATTGTCTGACCAACTTACAGTAATTTTATAAAGTTATATCCAGCTCATGGTACAAGTATGACCCCACTCTTCCCATGTCACAACATATTCCTCATTGCTTGCATTTGGGAAATCATTTGCAGGTGAAATGACCATTCATTGTATGGTCATTACCTGCATTTAAGCAATGATTTTTTTCATCTCTCAAGACTGAAAAGCCATCAACAGTTCCCACTGAGCAAGAGCATAGTTTCAGTCCAAGAAATCTCTACTGACAAAAAGTAGAAATCCTATTTCTACTAGATGCCCTCCCTATGTTATATCTCCCCCAATAGCATTTTTGTAACTTTACAGAAAGGCTAAGCAGCTCTAGATAAAAAACTTTTCCATCAGGAAGGTTTTAACCAGATCTTTCCCTAACAGAGCTTACTGCAGCATTACATAAATCCCAGTCCTGACACAAGGCAGTAACAGGCTTTTCATAAACAAGACAGGGAGAGAATAGCAATGAAAAAATTCCATTCTATAAACTGAAAAGCGTGAATAACGTGTTCAGGAACACGTATAACGTGATTGGGGTCGAAGTGCCAGCTTGGCAGATCTCCGTTGTAAGTCAGAAGCAGCTGCACCCAGACAGTAGCACAAAGCTACATTCTAATACCTAGATACTACAAAGAGATAAGAGAGGAAGTATCTCCTCTCCCTTGTGCAAAATGTTGATCTATTTGCTGGTACAATTAGAGCCTTTAGAAATCACAACTCTCATCTAGTGAAACACTGTCCTGCCACAAAGCCAATTTCCAGCCAGCCTAGTTGATAAACACTGCTCACAGCTCTGCAGCTCAACTGAACAGATTGCCCAGAGAAGCTGTGGATGGCCCATCCCTGGAAGTGTTCAAGAGCAGGTTGGATGGGGCTCTGAGCAACCTGAGCTAACAAAGGATGTCCCTGCCCATGGTGGGGAGACTGGACTCAGGCACAGTCACTGACTACAAAAGTCTTACAGACACCCAGGCCACTAACCCTTAAGCCAGGACAAACAACTTTGTGATGAACTTTTTTTACCTGTGAGCTGCGCTATAGGAACAGACTGGGGCAACAGCCCAGGAAACATCACCTATGCAAAAAGAAACTCCCTTATGTGTTTGTCAGTTTGCCCATTTTCTTTTTCCTAACAGATAATTTCCATTTGTATTTAAATCCAAGTAGCCATGCCTGAGAGAGACCAACATTTTAAAAAGCTGCAGCCCAGAGAACAATCAAGTTTCAGTGCTTAGCAACTAAATCATTAACCTATTGGGAAGGAAATACTTCCTTTACCAGCATGGAATGCTGTCCCCAAGGCACTGCTGTACACGAAAATGTAAAATACATGGATTTTTATAGATATTTGTTCGTGTCTATTTAAGATTCTTACTGTGTACTCCGGCTTAGTAGACACTAAACACTTTGGTAACTATATACTCTGAATACTAGGTGACCTTAGGCTTTGAATAACCGAGTGAGGATCATTATACAAACATTATGTGGGATATCATGATAGTTTCAGTAACTTTTGGTAACATTTTGGCATTTGTGACACTAGTTTTATAGTCCATTCTGCCTCATCAGACACAGATCATTAATGTCTCTCTTTCCATGTTGTATTTCTCTGTGCCCTTCCTTCTACTCACACAGCTAGGGCAGGGGAAGCTGTAAAGAAGGAGATGGACCTTGATTCCAATTGCTTGTTCTTAAAGAGGAGCTGGGCAAAACCTCTGCAAGTGTAACACTGAAGAGTCCTAAAAACAATTTGCTGCAACAAGGGAGTCCAAGTACCCCCTGACAGCTTCATCATGGTCTGCATGCCCCATTCTATAGCAAAACCCAAAGAGCAAGAGAGCAGCAAGGGCAGAGACCCACCATACATTCTCCTATCCTCAGCTCACCAAAATGTAGTCCCCTTGACTGAAGGGATGAGGAGCACAACACCAAGAAGCATCATTTGCTATACTGATGTAATCTGACTATCATGATTACATAGTAAAATAATTATTATTTTCCTGGACGTAATTCAAACCTGGACGTGGATATTCCACCATTGCAACTATATCGGAAATGTTTTTGTAATTTAGATTAATCCTGGATTAATCTGTAAGATCGTGGGGGAGTTAAAAAACTGCACCTAATTAGCATATACCTTGCGCAGCAACTCACTCAGAAGCTCCACCGCCTTTTTAAAAAAGTTCTTAAGAAACTTCATTTAAATCTTTAGAGGGAAGAAAACAAAACGTCCAACCCACCGAAATAAAAAGAGGGGGAAAAATAAAAATATTTTTTATTAATAAAAAGTTGAAAATGCATCTTCAGGAGATACACAGCAATATCCTGCGACAATGCTGAATTATCAGTTATTCTCAAAAAGATCTTCAAAATAGCCCAAATCCACCCAACAAAAATAAACCTCCCGACCGACCACTCTGCTGTGCGCAGTTAAGCCCTGCGTGTAAAACACGAAAATACAGGAGCGCACCCTGTCCCCGACGACCAGCGGGGACTCGCTATTGTTCTCCAGCAGACCTGAGCCGTCTGCCCGTTCGCTTTCATGCACTACCAAGGCACCGGGAACACGTGCCCGCAGGACGGCTCCCAGCCCGCGCCCGGGGCACACCCGGCGGAGCCGCCGCCCGTCCGGACCCCCCGACGGCAGCGGCC
>JANPWX010000050.1:2041094-2081654 GCA_024734555.1 Trochalopteron elliotii
GGAGAGGGAAAGCGGCTCTTCGCCCCCGCGGGGCTGCCCGCGCCTCCCGCCGGCTCGGAGGGGGCGGCCGCAAACTACCGGCCCTTCAGAGCCCGAGGGGCGCCGGGGGTGACAGCCGGGAGGGGCGGCTCCGGCGCTGACCTCCCTCCCTGGGAATCGCGGGGAGGAAAGGGGCAATTTCTGCCTGGCTCTCGGAAACCGTGGGGCTTTTCCTCGACTAGGTCTGAAGATTTAAATAAGCTTTTTAAGTAGGCACAGGGAGACCTTATCGTGGGAGATTCTGTTTCTTGAGGATTTTTTTAAAATTTTTTTTTTGGTCTGTGTGTGTGGGAGTGTCTTTTAAAGGCAATAAAATCTTGTGAAGGTGTTTAGTATCTGGGACTTGAGGTAAAGCTGATCTACACCTGCCCTACCCACTTTATTTTTTAAGAATTTTTTACAAAAATGTCTTGCTGGCAGCAATGCTCTGTAATCAGAGTTCTGTCCATAAGTTACGTAAATGGGAAAAAAAGAGGTCAAATAATGCAGTTCATGTAACATTGAAATTGGTGGGTGCTTTTTGAATAGTAATTTGGTAATCTGTCTTGCATATCGTAATTTTTGTGTTCTTTCGAATATTTTAGAAAGAGTCTAAGTTAGAGACTCTTGAAGCTTTTGATGTAGTCGAAAATGTTTGCAAATGATCAGAAGTTGTTAGAAAGGGCAGTGTAGAAGGGAAGGTGTATTGGAAGACTGAGTTCTCTGATGGAAAACACAGTGGTATGGATTTCTGCTGTCTTTGTAAGTACAGGTGACTACTTTAGCAAGTTTCACAGAGTATCTGATGCTATTGGCATGTGAGTTGACAGCCCAATGAATTTGATCGAAGTTCTTGTTGATGAAGAGTTTCCCAAATACTATTTAGTAGTGTGGTGTTCTCTGTGCTTCTGTATCTGTATGAAACTGAATAAATTCCCTTGCTAGTAGTTTTCTTAGACCCGACCATCCAAGAAAGATAAGAGATAATAGAAACTGATACAGTCTGCTGGCTTGTGGAAGCTGCTGGAGGTTGCTGAATGCAAGTGGCTGTATGAGTCATGAGCTGGCAGGATACAGGACCTCGCTAAGATCAATTGACAATTTCTAGCGTGCATTTGCACTTGGAAATTCTGAGTGCCTGATAGGATGTTTCCTTAGGACTGCATGCTGATTATTACTTGGCCCAAGTGAAGCATGTGTATAATCAATAAATTTGCTTCTCTTCCCACATACACAGCTTTTATATCAGGGGTAGCCTTATTGATTTTGGTGGTTTTCTTGTTTAGGAGCATGACCATGCAAGCTCAGTAGGAATGATACCCACTTATAATTTACTGAATATTGAATTGCATTGCTACATTTATCTCAATTATATCCATGATGCAGAAGAATAAAGAATACCTAGGCTGACTTGACTTGCCAAAAAATGCACTTCCAGAAGCAAAATCAAATACAAAGGGAAAAAGTTTGACCTCCCCTCCCTTTGTGCATGCAGACAGCACCCCCCTGCTTCAAAGAGCCTTGGTAATAACCTGCTCAAGTTTAAAGTGTTGTGAGCTTTTACTGAGAATATTGGACAGTCTCTTACAGCTCATATGCAGCTTATTTAATGTTACAGAAGGGGTCCGATGTGGTCAAATGCTGGGGTTTTTTTTCCTTTTTTTTTTTTTTTTTTCCCTGAAACTTCAGAGACTGAATTGTTGCCAGAAAAACTGAAAAAGAAACAAAATTGAGGCAGAGGGATATACACCCAAACCCCAAAAAACCCCAACCTGAGTACCCCACCTCAAAAATCTCAAACTAAATCAACACCAGGAAAACCCAGGATCACTGGCTTGCAAAAGGGTAGTTGTAAAGTTTCCCTAAATAATCAAACTACTTTATTTTGAAGAAATATAGTAGGTTTGAATCTGTATTTTGACATGATTAAAGATTTGCTTGCACACTGATTCAATTGACTGTTTTAAAAGCTAAATGAAAAGTTAATCAAAAGACAAGTGACAAATAAGGCCATGCATCAAGATAAAACAATGAGCCCTATATTGCTGTGCACGGGATTTTGAATTGGGAAGAAGGACACTTTGCTCACCACAGTGTGGGAAGACAACATGAATTAATTCTTTGTTACTGTTTGCTGGTGCTAGTATATTGGCTTGTACAGGGGTGGTACCAAATTTAACCAATCATAAATCTTTCCATAAATGAGTATACCATGTCTTGTAGTGCCTCTTGAAATGTATAGAAATTATCTGTGAAATATACAGCAGTGTGACTAAAGGAGACTACTTGATCCTTGTCTTGTTAGGTGGTTACTTAGAAACTTGCAGTACTGTTGTTGGCAACAATTTAGACTTACCATAACTTCTCTTATCACCCTGGTATCTATGGTAATATCAAACTTGTGACCCATGGTTGAAGTGTTTCGTTTGAAGCAGGAGTGCCTTGTTCTAGTTCAGATCAGCTTTTCAGTTCTTGAGAATACAATTATTTGTCTTTCTTCATGTATTCATGGAAGTAAGAAATGAATGAAGGTGTATTTCTGAAAGGATAGAAGAGGCTATATGGTGAATAGTTCAGTCATGTTCCTAGAGTGTATTTACTTTGTATAAAATATGTATATCAGAAAATTGTATATGGTTAATGGGGCTCTCCAAGTGAGATACACCAGTTTGTACTAGAGAAATTGTTCTTATCAAGTGGAATTTATTTGTACCTTTGCTGCATTCAGCTCGAATCATTGTCTTTAGGGAATTTTTCCAGGTTGGCGCACAATAGTGAAGGGGGAGGGGAAGGATCGTGAGAAATCACTTTGTCAGATGGTGCTTGCAAAACTGATTCTTGCATGCAGGAACATTTGGGAAGGTGGTGCTTAAATGCTGGTTGCACCAAATGCTGGAAATTTCAAGCAATTGGGGCTTAAGTTTGAAGGCAAAAAAATGGATTAGTGTCACTACATCTCCTTTTAAGTAATGACTGTCAGGCTTTCAAACCTGAAATAGGTGTTGGCTTAAACTATTATTGTTAGCATAGTCTGCAAGCTAAGGGCTGAAGGAGCACAACCAAACATTGCCCACAGATGTCAAACTGCTTGTGTCCCATCCCTAGATGGGAAGGACAAAGATACAGAAGTTACATGTATGGTTTGGAAAATTATTTTTGATAATACAGGAAGCCTGTGCTGCAGAACCTTATTTGGAAGCTTGGGGAGTTCATGTTGGGTTTCTAGAAGGTTCTTCAAAATTTCTTCAACTTTCAGTGTCTCAAAAAATAGAAAGGTTTTCAATTTACTTCATCACATTGCAGGGGTGAGGAAAATAACCATCTGCTGTCTGACCAGTTGTCTTCTGTAGTATAAATGATAGATGAGTCACTTAGTTCACTTGTGGGCCTGTATCAAGGATGGCCAAAATGCTTTGTAATGACAGATAAGTAATGAGCTTCTTACAAAATTTGTTATAGTGGAGGCAGAAAGTGATTCTCTGGTTTAAAATACTAAGATGACAATCTATTTCTGGCTCTGATTAAGACAATGATACAGGCTTCTGCTATAGGAATTGAATCTGCCCTGACATTTTTTCCAGTGATAAAGTAGACTTCTCTGCATTTATTTTAAATGTCTTTTCAGTTTTGAAAGTGAAATACATGAATGTGGTTCACCATCTAAAATAACTCAATTAATTTGCTTCTTAGCCCACCTTCAGACTGCATTCCTCTAACTTGCTGTTGTATCCTTCCTGGGGCACTCAAGTCACTCCTGTGCTGACCATTCAGAAGGTCATAGTGCTTCGGCACAGTCTCCTAAATGCTGAAGTCAGATGATGACTACTGATATATGCACTGGTTTTGTCAGTTCATGTCTCAGTGGTGTGAAATAAGAGATGGGTGACACAGGGAAAGAAGAACCTCTTCTCCATCTGTGTGCAAGGCACGTCAGAGGGAAAGTAACCTAGCAGCCGTTTAGGTTAAAAAATGACATACTGTGCAAAATGGAATTTTAACATTCAGAAGTGTCTGCTAAATAACTGTATTATTTAACAAGCTAATTACAGTTCTTTGCTTCCAAACATGACCAATGAACTAATTTGCCTGAGGAGATTGCAATGTGGTAGCAATAACCAAGCTGTTACCACAGTGCCTTGGTAGTGCACAGCTGCCGAATACATCCTTTATCCTGTAATTGCTTTTCAGCTGTTCCTAAAAGCAAATGTGTTTAACTGTGTGATCATATTTTAAGCTTAAATGTTGTTCATCCTTTTAGTGGCTAAGTAGAATGTCTTTTAATTTGGTGCCTTGAGGAGGAAGCTGTAGGATCAGGTGTCATTGCTTTGCTACCAGGTGTATCTCCTGAATTCCCTTTTGCACCGTTTTCCTCAGGTGAAAACTGATTGAACAACAGTGCATTCTCCCTGCTCAGTAGTAGAGGAGGAGGATGGCTCAGAGATTTGGTGATTTAGAAGTGGAATACAGTAAATTCAGGAATAACTGAGGAAGAAATAATGACAGAGCTTCTAGGGTTGAGAGTTAAGAGGGTCATCTTAATAAGCTGGGGAGTTCCAGCATTATCAGCTGCTACTGAAGAAATACACAAAATAATGGGATTCCAGGGTGGGTGGATTTTTGAGTGTAACAGAAGGGGCTGTAAGAGGTGGAGAAAGTGTGGTAATAGGAGCAAAATGTGATCGGTAAAGTCTTGGGAAGCAGCTTCTACCATGTTTTGTTATTGATTTGTTGCATGGAGTTACTAGTTTTGTCCTAGTAATCTTGCTTCTTCCTACTTCAATATTTGGGCTTGGTTCTCTTAAAACTTCAGGTTGTTTCACTAGTAGTCAAAAGACTCAACTGGCTAAACACTGAACTTCCACTGATCTTAGCAGAAGAGTGTTTGACATACTTGCTTTGAAGGGCCTAAGTAGATCCAGTTCAATATGTGTATTGCCCCTGTTTAGGGGGCAGTGAGGGACATGCAGCTGGAAGGACACTGAACATGAAGGTGTGTTAGGGTATGTTCTGGAAAGGTGCACAGAACAACTCAGTTTAGACTAAGTATCTGCCTTAATGGAAGCTGGCATAGAAGGATGTAGGGGGAGGCCATTAAAATTGTGTGCCAAGCTCATTACAGAAAGCTGCATTGTATCTATAAGAATAGTGCTTCAGCCAAATGCCTTATATTTGAGTCTGCTGTACTCTCAGGTGGTTTTAAGGGACAAAACAAAGTAGATCAGATAGTATATATAGTAGTTAATTTCCTTTTCCTGACTGACTCCATGGTTCCGTCTGTATTTAACTTGCATGGGTGGCATCCAGAGGTGTCACTGTAATTTCAGGGTTGTGTCTGTGTTTTGCTTTGGATGCAGTATGTTTTAATTCTCCAATGCTTCATGAGAGGAAAAGGGGGAAGTAATTTGCCTGTAGTGGACATCGGACTTGCTTGAAGGCAAAAAAACAACAAACAGTTAACTTGCACAGTTTGCAGTGAGAATGGTCACTTCAGCCTGAGTGAAAGTTTACCTGCACTTTACCCTCCAGACTTTGAGCTGCCTAGTCCAGGTTGGTGGGCCATCACAAATAAACTAAATTTGTGCATAGAGGACATTGGTAAAGGTTTTCCATTTCCAAACTTCCTCCAAAAACGTGTGGAGGGGTTATTTTGTGTGGTTTTGTTTTGTTTTCCCAATGACATGATAATGTCACAGGATGGTCATGATACTAAAGAGCTACTGAAGTCTGCTGCAACTTTTTCAGAAGTACTAGCCTAACCTAACACTTCAAGGTAACTGTTTTGTATTTTATTGACTGGCTTTAAATTTGTTTTTAGAAGTTTTGTGGTTTATTTTGGGGGGATTTTTTTGTATTTTATTGTAATGTATTTTATTGTTTTGCTTTAAATTTGTTCTTAGAAGTGGAGGAGCTGTAGAGATGCAGTTTTTTGTTATAGGAAAATGTAGTGGCTTTTTATTTTCATATAACTGTTAATATACTAAACAGTCATTTCTCTTATGTTTTACTCTACCCAAGCAATATGTTTATAGTTTTTTGTGTTTTGCTCCAGTAGTCTGTGGAATTAAATAGCTGTGCAATTGACTTCTGTTGGCAGGCTTTAGGGAAGTAAAGCCACTGAAGGCTAGCTTTCAGTTTGGTCCTCAAATAGCAAGAAAACACTGTAGAATAGCAAACCTTTACACTAGGGAAGGAAAGAAGATCTTTAAGAACACATACAGAACTTCCCAGTTAACTCATGATCTGATGTGAGGTGGGAAATGAAAACTTGTCTGTGTTAGAATGTCATCAAACAGCCAAACTGCACGTTCTGGGTGGCTGTTGAAACGGCCACGTGGAGGGAGGGCAGCTGATCTCATTCTAGTCTACAGCACAGAGAAGGTGTCACTTGTAGCTTTGCACAAATTCAGTGCCATTCTGAGCTCCGAGTCTTTTCTCCCCTACCTAATCCTTTTTCAGGCTTCTGTTAGAAAGAACAAATTGTTGCCAAACTAGAGGCTTACTGACTTGAATTTGTAACTCCTTCAGCTGCTGTAAAACTTAACCTGTAATCCTCACTTAAGGGAAATTCAGTTGCTTTTTGAAAGCACTGATAGGAACTGAAAGGGTAGTGTGGTGGTGAGTGGACAGCTAAAAAGGTTGATAGTCAGTTTTGTAGTTTATTTTGAGTTTAATGCTGCAGATAGTATTTTCTTATTTACACTTCCGTCTTTGCAGTGTTGGAGTCTGTTTTCCTCTTTCACCATGGAATATACATGAACTGCCATTTGATCTGGTAGATCAGATTAAACCTCAAACCAGCAGTAACATTTCTAGAAATAGCTCGGTGGCAAACATTAAAAGCAGGCATTACAAATTGAATAGAAATTTGTGTATGGTATATTTCTTTTATTTGCTTGTCTTGTTCTCTCTTTCCTAGTCTAAGTTACTGAGTAATGACTAATGTTATTTCATGTGTTTCTGTTTAGGGGGAAAATCCCAAAACATTGTTTTCTGCCTTATGCTTTCCTATCTTTTTTTAATTGGTGAAAGACTATTTCTGTCCTACCACCTTGTGTTTCCACTGTTTAAACAATATCTGTAAAATAAAACTTCCTGTTATTTTTGTATAGCCTCTTGTGTATAAAACAATTTCCAGAATCTGCTCCCCATGCACATAGTAGGAGAAGTACTGTCAAGTTGTATTACATTGAGCTGAGTAGTTACAGCCATATATACATCTGTTGTCCCAGGTGTATTTGGGGGTGGAAAACAGGGTAGCTGCTGTGTCTTCCTTTCTGCTGCTGTGAGCACCACAGTGAGGAGCATAGATGGATGTTTCTGTTCTCTCTCATTTTTGTGTGTCTCAGTTTCTGTTATAAAATAGTAAGAGGAGATAGAATGTACGGTACAATGTTTTCTAAGGTATGAATGTGAGTAGACAGCAACAGCAGGTCTTCCACCTGATTTCACTGCAGTCCTTGAGCATGAATTGAAAGGAGGAGCTCTAGAGCAGAGAAAACAGTATCTTAACTGGTTTGTAGACCAAAGGGTTGAATAATCCCAGTCTGCTGTTTACATAGTGGAATGGGAAAGAGCTTAGGCTGGCCTTTGCCGCAGAAGGAAGAAACCCCCCTGGGAGAGGGACACACGATTGAGTTACTTGCTTTCTTTGAGATCTGTCTGCAAGTGTTAGAAAAACTCAGTTTTACAGGCAGGTGCTGAAGCCCATCAGCAGTTATTTTTAAATTTCTTCTCTGTGACACTTCTGTTGGAGGTCAGGGAAGTCTGAAGACTCTGAAGTATAGATCAGTAGTCCTGACATCGTAGGGTACATGTCTGCTGCTCTTCTGATAGGCTTGTAAAGTTAGGGACTGCTGTTGAGTATCAGCGTGGGTATAGTGAAGATCAGTCCTGAAGAGGTTAAGGGAATTAAATATTTAGGCATTGTTTCAGAAAAGTACATTATGTTTCAAGTGCAGCCAACACTGGTAGAATTGTTCCACTCATTTCTGTATTTGTTTGTGTTTAAAGTAGATATGCAATTTCTGCTTTTTCTCCGCACTCACTGTATTCTTTCTGTGTTCTTCAGGCTGTAACTATACGGGTGTCTTTTTGCTCTTCACAATTAGTGTGGAAATCTGGAAGTGCAGTGTATTCTTTTAAATGTGCAGCAATAGTGAATTTGTATTGAGATGTAGCCTAATAAATTGTATGCTGTTTTGATCTTTAATATGTGTCGAATTCGGTATTTTGTGTATTTCAGATGATAAAAAGGATATTGACCATGAAACAGTGGTGGAAGAGCAGATCATTGGAGAGAATTCTCCTCCAGATTACTCAGAGTACATGACAGGGAAGAAACTTCCTCCTGGTGGAATACCTGGCATTGACCTCTCAGACCCCAAGCAACTGGCTGAATTTGCTAGGTAAGTAGGAAAAAAGGAACTTCAGAATTATTTTCTTTTCACTGGTTTAATTATGAAACTGTTCGGCAAAATGGTATATTTAGTATGGCTTATTATTCCATTTAATTTCCTTCTAAAACAAGGGACTTAACACAGCATCAGCTACTCTATTCTGAACTAAAATAACAAGATTTTGTATTCAGCAGTGAATTCTTCAGTGTATTCCAGTCTTTCAGTTCCATTAGGTTAGACAGGACCTAAACACATTGATAGACTGCATTGATCTAGGTAGCCCTGCCTTGGGATTGGACTAGATGGTTGCTAGAGGTTCCTTCCAAGCCCAACAACTCTGTGATTTTACATGACAGAATATTTCTTTGATATGAGTAGCCTTAAATTCCTGGGAACCAAAGGGTCCAGTAAGTGAAATTTTGCATTCAGGTCGTTCAGCACAAAATAGCAGAGCTACAGGATTTAATTAATTGGCAACGCCACTTCCTGTTATTTTTCACCTGCTTCTTAAGCTCAAGATCTTAAATCGTGTGTCCTGCGCTTTCAAGTGCCGCTGATAATTGCAGTTTCACAGTTGGTAACTACACTGCTTGTATTTTCTGTGGTGAGTCAGAACTGTGGCTCGTTTACATATCAATGGTGTGACCTGAGTGACAAGGTGACTTTTGCTTTCTGAGGGTGTCGGAGTGACTGGCGGCGGGGCGGGGGCAGTGAAAGTGTCCGCTGGGCCCGCTGCTCGGGGCCGCCCGTGGCCACCAGAGGGCAGCCGCGAGGTCGGCGGAGCGGCCGCTGCGGGGCCGCGCTGGGCCTGGCTCTGCCGTGCCGGCCCGGACGCTTGTCCCCTTCCTCAGGGGCAGCCGCAGGGCTGGGTGCTGTGTCTCCGAGGGTCCGAGCACGGCTGAGGGCTCCCTCTGCCTGCTGCTGCCAGGTTTTCCTAAGCTGAAAGCAAAACATGGGAAAAGCCACATGCGTTTTCATTTTTTTAGCAGCTGGCTGTTCTTCAGAGCTTGGGTGCACAGCTCTAACACTCAGAGCAGGTGGACAGTCAGATGTTGTTATCCTTACTACCTGCTAGAGAGAGAGTACTTTTTCCAGGTTGTTACTAGGTGGCAGGGACTGTTGATACAAGTTCTGGTCTGGCTTCTTGGCTGGTTGGATCTTGGTGTTCAGTTTGTGCATTCACTCCTGTTTCACCCTATTGATCTTGCTGCTTTTTGCAAGTTTTGTCCTGTTACTCTGTGGTGTGTTTGTGCCGGAGGAATAACGGCACAGCCTCATCCCACAGTTACTTTCACTAAAGCCACTGAACTGTGAATTTTGAAGGCTCCTAGTAAAATAGTTCTGCAGGACTTGCTTCCTGTTTCAGGCTGTCCGATCTGGAAACATCTAAAAGCATATCCCAAACAGCTGAAAACAGAGTTCTAGCTGAAGTAATGGGGAGTTCTAGCTATTGATACTCTTCTTTTGTGTTTTACTATCATTTATCAAAGTTACTGTAATTTTCTCTGGGATCTGCTGAGGAGTTAATACAATTTTTTGTGAAAGCAAATGTTTAAGTGATACTCTTGAGTGTACATAGTGTTCCAATTCTAAACTGTTACTTATATATTTCTACTCATCATGTGTTTGGTGTTCTCCATTACTTTAACACATTCTAAAACCTCTGGTTCTATTGGACATTGAAGTACTGAATAGCTGTCTTTTGTTAGGAAGCAGTAATAGTTTCTTGCAGGGTATTCTCCATGCAAATAGTGATTTTTTTTTTCCTTCAGATTGAGTTGAATACTTGAAATGGTTGTCAGGATTTGGGCTCCTTGAAATGACCAGGCTGCTTCTATCATATGTGTGTGCATATTTCTGAATACTGTAAAATGTTTTGGTTAGGTTTCTATTGAGAAAATAGTGGCTGCTGGCAGTATTTTAAAATTATTACTTTTCTATGTTTACAGTAGAATGTTCTAGGACGTTCCAGAGCTGGAATTTGTAGCAGGTAGTGGAAAGATTCAGTTTTATGTGTACAGCCTCTTTTCTCTTTTTCCTTTTTTTTTTACAACAGATAAAATGTAATCTGTTTCAGTGAGAAGATGAATGCAGGATGGTAGAGGAAGCACCTTGTGTGGATATCACCTTTTGTAATATCCCCAGGTTGCTCAAAACCTGGGAAAAACTGTTCTCATAACTTAATTGTAGATACATGAGAATTTAATACATTTTCTAAGAAAGGTAATTTGATTTCTTGGTCAGAATTGATGACTGTCAAACTTCTGCTCTTGCCTTACAGTTGTATGTTATGTCTTAAGTTATTGTGTTTGATTATTCTTCTGAGATTGAAGAGTATGGGTGTGTTAGAATTCGAATATTTCTTGTTAAGGTCTTGTCCTCTTGCATTGAAATGTTTTGAAGGGACTCCTTAACTAATAAGATGGATTCAAGTACTGATATCTGCAGGCTACTCTTCAATTGTCTTGTTGACTTTGCTGTGTGCAGTATCCCTAGGAACTTTGCATGGCAAATTGGAAGAAAAAAATGGGTTTACATGGCTGGAATTGGCTTTGGAGGTTCAAGGAGTAGTTTTTCATGCTAAAAGAATGTGTTTGTTTAGTATAAAGTACTCTGAAATTGTCAAACATTGCTTACTGCTTTACAGTTCAGAAGTTCAAAGTTAGCTCAGTAGCTATATTTTGAAAACTTTTCATGGCACATGAAATTGAAAATTGCTTCTAAATTTAAGCAGCTTCACGTGCTGTAAGGTTCTGAATTACAATTTTGTATTTAGATTACTTGAGAAAAGAATAGTGACATTCCACATATAAGGAAGTGTGAACTGGTTAGTAAAATTGTATGCTAAGTGTATCGTGTGTAGTTGAAAGAAAGTTATGTAGGGTTGCTTTTTGGTTTTCATTGAAGTAGGAAGGAATCTCACCATACATTTGTAGAAATTACCTCCTTTGAACCAGGCTAGATCCACTGTTTATAACAAATACAGCTTATTTTCATTAACGATAAATTGATTTGAAATACTTGGATTGATTATTAGGAACAAAGTTCTGAGGTTAAGCTTAACAAACAAAGCTTAAATTCCAGTGGTAGTAGATTTTGAGCAGGGTTCTGGTGTTCTGATCATGATCTAGTTAGTGAAAAGTAATGAAGGGACAAACATGATGTTTGAGGTTGTTTGTAGCTCTGCAGCCCTTTAAAAAAGAATTCAGAACTGTAGTAGTTGAGCATCTGCAGTGACCACCAGGGCTCAGAGCTTGGTGGCTCTCGCAGAGCGAGTGGTTGTGGTGTCTTGTGATACAGTTGTCTTTCAGGGCTGGTTTGGAGCGTATGTCATTGAGTCATGTAGCAGGAATCTGAATCCTGTAACTGGAACTCTGACAGTTTTTCCTGGAAAAGCTTTTATGCATTCTATGATTCCATTGAAAACGTTGTGAATAAATAGGCTGTGTCAGAACATTGACATGTTCAGTAATGCACAGACAAATGACCATAAGTTACACCTGGCTGGCAGTTTTTCACTTTTTACAGATTACTTTATTCTGTTTTAAGAGTCTTGAAGTTTCTCTAGCATGCTTTAAAATGGAATAAAAAAGAAAAATGTGGAATTCTCTTGGGCAGTCATATCAGAATGCAAAATGTTAATTGTGGGTGATCTGCTCAGAAGGATAAAACCTAATAAATTACCATGTTTTCATTTGATACATTTGACTGGGAAACTGGAAATCCCTTCAAGTGAAGTAAAATACTTCATCCAAATCTAAACTGATGACAGCTCAGTAGTTTAGCTATGAAGAAATCATAGCTGCTTGGTAGTGGAAACTTAGGAAGGTAGCAGGGATATTTCTAGAACATGTATATGGCAAATTCCCTCAAAGCAAGCCACTAAAAAGGATATCCCTGGTTGCTCTCTCCCTGCCTCTAGTCCTCCAAATACATGACTGAACTGTCTGAAGACAGTAGAACACAGACATTGGTAAAACAAAGAAATAAGAAGGAATATCCTGGAGCTGGGAAATTGGCACAGTAATGGGTCCTGGTGGTAAAAACTTGATTCTTTGTGGGTTTATTTTCTGCTGATCTCGGTGTCTTTTCTGAAGGAGAGCCATTGTGAGGACTGGCTTTCCTTTCTACCCACTTTCCAAACATATAGAAAACAAAGGAGAGGAAACTGCATTAGAGTTTGAAATTGGACACCCTTCTTAGAAGTGACAAAGCCTTCTGGTCATCCAGATTTATGACCTAGGCCTCTTTATAAGGTGCATGCGTTTGTATTGGTTTTGTTCTTGTTACAGAGAAGCTTAAAGGGCAGTAAAGTGACAATTGCTTTACCCAGTATTCTTCTAGAGGAGGGGAGATCTGCTCTGTGCCACACTGCACAGGTCACTGTCCCTGTTTACACATGCCATATTCCTCATAATTGGAACAAACATAGTAATAATTTTTGCCAGAATCATGGAGTGAAAGAACTTCTTATGGCAGTTTTATTCCTAACTGTGACTGAAGCAGGTAAGACACTGGCTGTTCTTGGGTTGTATGTAGATAGATTCCTAGGACACCTTGTGCCACTCCCCTTTCATCTTGTTTATCCAAAAGCCAGTCTAGCCAGTTCTAGGAGTTGTTCAGCATGAATAAACTCTTGCAGTAGCACAGGGCTGTGATGCTCAAGTTGGTTCTGCTCAGCAGGGCAGTGCAAGGAGAATGGCAGAATGAGGGGAACACACCAGCAGTGCCAGTAACACTGTTGAACAGAGAGAATCATTTCTTCAACCTCTGAGTGTTCCTGGGGAGGTGGAGGGAGGATGGCCATCAGCACAGGTTGAATGTCATTGCTGGTCATCAGAGACCTCTAGGATGTGTTAAAGGAGCTGCCTGAGAGAGAGTAAAGCTATTAAGGTTAGCTTTATGTACAGAGGGAGCAGAAAGGAGCTGAGAACACAGAACTCTTTAGCAGTGGCAAAAAAGAGGGAGATTATGGAGCAGGGGGGAAATTCTATGCTGTTATTTGAATTATATTTCCCTTCTTCCCAGCTTTAACATAGTTTCTATGACTGACTTATAAAAATTGCATCAATTGACAAGTGTATAGCTTACAGAGTTTGACAGGGATTTGGGGTGGGGATTAAGGTTCTCTTCGGGTGAAGGACTCTCAGTTCAGCTGTGTGGACAAAAGGAGGTAGTTCGATTTCACTTCCAGATACTACTCAGTGACAATATTGCTTTCTTTATTTTGAGACACTGAGTGGTTTAATACCTGTGATTTCCCTCAGTCTTCCTTATGCACGGATAAGGGAGCATGCTTATATACAGCTCACTCTGTAAAGCTGTTGGGTTACACACATTCCTGCTTCCTCTGCTGTCACCCTTTCCCTCCCAGCACTCCCCCAGTGCAAGTTAAGACGTGGCCTTTAATTGCAGTGTCCCAGTGACTTGATTCAGAAGGTACCCTTCCTGATTTGCACGGTTAATTGATTTGCAGTTGCCTCTCCTAGGTGCAACTGTGTGTAAACTCACTGCAGAAATGAAAATATTGGTCTTGCCATGTAAATTGACTTTCTGCAAAGGCAACTGTTTTTGAAGTTCATCCCAGTGTTAATGTATGTGTCTGTAGTTGTGTTAAATAGTGATATTTGTTAGAGTTCTGTTTTTGATTAATATTTCAGGCTAAGAAAACTTGGATGGAGCTGGTAGAGATGCTCTACTGGGTGGGAGCCAAAAGTCTAACCACCACCAGCAAGAGCTACCTGCACCTGTGTAATTAAGATCAACAGCACAGATTCTAGTCTGGTCTCCTTTTGCAGAAAGTTAATTTTAAAGTAAGACCAAAATCTTTTTTTCTAATGCATTGAATATGTAAGTCTTTAAATTCTTCTTTGAGGGATTGTCCATATGGCGTCTGCAGCTTTGTGAGCAAGATGACATTTTTTGACACAGTGATCCTGTAGCTGTGCCTGGGGTGTTCATGCCCTCATGACTTTAATCCAGGTGTACAAAGGGCCCAGCAGCTTCCTCCTGCCTGTGACACTGAGATAAAACCTGGACACCATTTGCCATCTCTTTTTTTGCATTTCTTCTGCTGTTTTGTTGATAAGCGTGGTTATTGTGGAACCCTGTGCATAAGCACAGTCTTGTTCCACATTTTAGGCTTGACTTGCTGCGCTTCCATGAAAAATGAGAAGATGTAAAATTGCTCATTTTTTAACTGAACTTTTTGTCATTTGTGTCCAAAATGTTCAAGTGTACTACAGGGCTGATGCTGCTTAATTCAGAAACAAAGCCTGAACGTTAAAAAGTCCTGGATGGACATTCACATTCTATGCCTGATCAGACACTGAACTGAAAAATGTGAGGTGTATGTTGATGCTGCAGCCTGTCCCATGTCTGACCATCCAGTTCACCTGCAATTGGTTCCTCAAGGTCCCTTACTGCACTGGCCCGGGGCATTTTCCTTCTCTATCCAACAGCCTGTTAGAGATGACACTGTTGCAGCATTTCTTTCTCAAAGAGTGCCTTAATACCAGAAGTAAGATACAAGAGTCAGGAAGAGGATTTAACACAAAGCTGAAAATGCAGGCAACTGACCACTAAAGCTGTTTGTCGCATCTCTTGTTAGCAATTCTCTTGGTCTAGTCACTCCCTTTACAGGTGGCCAGTTAAGATTTTGGAACAATAGTGGTTTTACTCATTCTGGTCATGTCAGGGACACAGATCTCAGATCTAGGAAATTTTTTTTGCTTCATTTTTTTGGGGGCTGGGAGGATGACTCAGCCAACATTTTACAGGTTGATTGAATTGGAAGGAGGTGTTTTTGGCACCAGGTTTGTCTCCTAAGGATGTTTGTTCTCCAGTGGAATTGAATCATGACACTCTGTTCTGTCATGTCCCATCTTGTCAAATCATTCTTCTGTGACCATTTTAACAATTACAGATGCTCATTTCTGCCCCTTTTCCTGTTTTGTAAAATCAGAGATATGACAAAGAGAATCCCATGCTAAAGTAGTTGAAAGCTTTCTCTAGGGGTGCTGTAAAGACAGCTTTTTTGTGTGTGTGTGTTTTCCTACAGCCTCAGTACCTGTAGTACTAATAAGTCTGGAACCTCACTGCAGAGTGCAGTCAGTTAATCCCAATCACTTGTTTGGAGTCAGGTATTTTAATACTTTACTCAAAGAGGCTATGTAAACTAAAAACAGCACAACCATTCTGTATCCAATTGGATTATATAAATTAATCAATAAGGTCAACTGAGTTGGTCTGTAATCTTGAAAAAAATAGCTACAGTGAAAATTAAGATAATGAGGACATTGCTGTACAGGAAAAGATGTTGTTTGCTGTGTTCAGAATGTTTCTGTCCTTAAGTTGATGAAATCTTAGTTGTGCTGCTGGTTGTGTGGTGCACAAGAGGAGCTTACTCAACTGCTCAAATACCTTACACCCATTCCCAGGTCACTGTTAATATCTGTAAATATATTTTAACCCTATAGCAGACTGTAGTGTTCTTCAGGTTGGCTCTGTGCCTAAGTGTAGTCTGGAGATGCTGAGGCAGGCAAGAGTTTCCCAAATGCCCACTCAGAGAAAAGAAGAAAAGCAGCCTCTAAATCCTTGGGGTTTAGTGTTGTGTGTGAAGTGGCTGTCAAGTGCTTTAGTCTGTAAATGGTGGCTTGAGCTGTGCTACATCTGCAGTACTGAAAGGACTCAGAGTGAGGGACCAGTGATAGCTGACAGCCATAGAAGACTTGTCCATCACATATCACTCCACTGGCAGTTACAAGATGATTTTCCTGGGTCTTCAGGACTTCAGAGGGAGTTTTTTTCACTGCTCTTGCCTTAATTCACCTTCTTCTGTCAGCAGTCCACATGAAGGAAACAGGTGGAAGCAGATATCAGCCATAGGAGTGTGACAGTACCAAAGAAGTGTGGACTCTGCAAAAACCAAATGCTTTTGTGGTCAGAATGGAGGCATTTTAGTTTATTTTCCCTACAGCTCTTGGAAAGTTTTTGAGTGTTTTAAGAGTTGCTGTTTAGCCATTCTCATGTAAATTAATATTAAGGGATGTAAAAAAGTACATAAATGCATTGCTTGGAAGTCTCTTCCCCCAACCTTGTTCTTTTATATCAGTTTTCAGAAACAGAACTCGGGAGAATTAAAACTGTCATGGATAGCAACAGATACTTTTCTTCTTAACATTAAGAAGAGTGATTCTGATAATTCCAATTATTTTGTTAATTTCAAGCTACTCGTTCTCTTTGAGACTAGGGTACACAGCAAATGTGTGTATTAACTTACAGATAGGATAGCTAGCTGCCTTGTCACACAGAATTGTCATGTGCTGTATTGCCAGGAAAGAGCAGTTCAGTAACCCACATAAACAGACTAGCTCTGCTTCCACAGCAAGGCTTGGGAATGTGCAAAGTCTCATTGCTTGCCTAAGGGAATCTCAGCTGTATGGGCTCCATTTATTTACACCCACCTACCTCTGTAGTTAGATGGAGATAAACCTTTTCCTTTTAACTTTTTGAAAGCAGCACCACAGGTTTGAGAAATAATGACAGATGAAAGTGCACTGCAGTTCCCCAGAATCACATCTGGCTCTTCTGACTTTCTGACAGGTGGTTTTTACAACACTGGTCTAAGATTGTTTTGTACAGAGAGTCTTACCGTATGTAGAATAGATCCAACACATACAAGCAGTAGTTTGCTGGGCTCCTAATGTAGCAGTGGAGATCAGTGGCACCCATAAAATAAGGGTGAAGATCCCTGTCAGTGACCAGGAGTAAATTGGTGATTGCTTGTCTGTTGCCAAAAGTGGAATCTGTGTTAATCACAATAGCTTAAAGTAATAATTTCTGTGGTTGAAACGGGTGTCTACATTGTCTGTGTAGATTCCACAACTTGCCTGATTCTGCTTTCCCTGCTTCTGTAGAGTTTTCTTTAGAACTCTTGTGTGATGAAAATACTGCAGAATTGATTGAACCTATACTCCTTCATAACCTATACTCCTTATGTTCTGCTGCCTGGATGGAGAGGAAGTGAAGCTAAATAGGCCACATGGGTACTGGCACAAGAAAAATGGGGTTCTCAAACAAAACCTCCTAATTACAATTAGCATATGTCAGGGAAAAAAAAATCTCAATTTCCACATATTCAGGGGATTAAGAAGATAGTATTAAATGTCTTGTTCTGTATTTGAGAGGGCCTTCTGGAAAAGCAGAGCATTCCAAATGCTAAATTATACTGTTAATATTTTTATGAAGGTTTTGAAAATGTTAAAGTGAGTACCACTGACATATGTAATACTGGGGGAAAAAATGTGCTCATTATGTAGGCACTTAGGGGAGAAGAGCTGTCTACTAATGTGTTTCTACTAATATTTTGTTGTATTTTTTTTTTATCTTTAAGAATGAAACCAAGAAAAATTAAAGAAGATGATGCTCCACGAACGATAGCTTGTCCTCACAAAGTAAGTGAAGTGCTCAGCGTTTAAGTAGATAGTAATTTGTGGATCAGAAATTTGTATTGATGTTTTCTCTTGAGAATGAATAATTAAAATATCTTACTGTTAATAGAGTACACTCAGTTAAATGTATTTTAGTTGTCATTCTCTAGAGGCTTCCTTTAAAACCTTTCACTGAATAATATATTATTCCCATTCCTTGTCTTAAGGTTAGTGCATCCCTAATCTTCTGGTAACCATGATGCACAGTCCCTAACATGCTGGTTTTACTGTTGTGATTTCCCGACACCCAAGAATACATACTTGAAAGAATGTTCTGAAAGCTGTTCAAAGTACGTTCCTAAGATCTATATATCCTCTGCTTGGAAACTATGACAGATTTGGAGTCTAGATCAGGAATCAGCAATTTATGGTGCAGATGCCAAATTCAGCTATATTGGAAGACTCTGAATTACATTCCACAGAGCTGGAAAGTGCATCATCATGAAAGAGAGAGGCAGGCATCTTGGAGATATGATTCTGATCCACTGGTAGCAAGGAAGCTTCTGTCTTGAATAAGTGTTGCCAGTCACCTAGATTGGTAGCCTGTGGCTTTACTGCATTATCCAGCTTTTGTAGTGCTTCTTCTAGCTGACTTAGTCTGTAACAAAAAAAGACAAAAACAATCTTGCTGACTTCTGGTCTAGATAAGTGTGAGCCTAAGCAAATAATCAGGGCAGATTAGAATTACCTATTAGAGAGCATGAATAGAAGGCTACTTTCTGACAGCCATGGTGTAAGGAATTTTCTGAATTCCTCTTTGTGCTTATATTGATTTCCAATTCTCCACATTCTAGAAGTGTCATGTTTTTTTGTGATACAGTATGCAGAGATACAAGAACATTTACTTTTTACTGTACTAAGGAATGTTACCTCCATTTCTTTGATTTACTTTTTCATAGCCTCAACTTCATCTAAATGGGGAAAAAGAATGTTCTATCCTTCCATTTTCTATCTTGTAGTGTATGTAGGCTTTATGCATTTATGAATTCAGTTTAACAAAAGAAAAATATTGTAGCTGTACCTGCTGCTCTCAGAGGCAAGAAGGGACTTGGAAATAAATGCAAAAAAAGTTGATGGTCTGTGTACTTTGGTGCTGCTTTGCCCCACCCAACTCTGCTATGTGCCACAAATGGTGGCACAATACTTCAAAAGTAGCTAAAGAGGTTCTAGTGCCTGAAGAGAGAACTCCTGAAAGTGACATTTCACCCCTTTTGTAAGAAACAAAGCTTATTTAAATGTATTTGTAGAGGGAAAAAAAAAGAAGCCTGCAGAATTTAAATTAGCAACTTAATGGTCCTTTAGGTACTGTTGTTAAATTTCATGTCTCCTAACACAGTGATGTTGGCAGACTGGTTTTATATGAGTTTAACATCACTTGTAGTACAAATAAGATTTATGATTATTAATAGGATTTTATGAGGGATTTTGAACCTTAAGGAAGACATTTATAAAACATATGATAGATATCCACTGATTGTCACTAAGAAGTGAAAAAAATGTAGAAAGATTAGGTAAATAGAGCCCCAGGTCACTGCTGGCTTAAGCATACCCTGGGATCAGAAGTGGCATTCTTCTGTCAATGCAGGGTTGACCCCCAGGTTAAGACTTTTGATGCTGTACTTGAGTTAATTTGTCTTCTGCTTTTGGACTGAGTTGGGACTAACTCAGGCTGTAGTCCCATCTTAGTCTGCTGGCCAGCATCACTCTGTAGGTTTAAACTGCAACAGCAGTGTCACTCTCTGTGTCAAGGTGGTAGTGATCAGTCTGCTGCTGCCAGGTGGGACACGGTAGTTCCTGTAAGTTGTTATGTGCTGAACACCCTCTTGCTCCATTTGTTGTCAGAATTGAGGAGGACAGAGAAGGAAGAGGACAGAATGTTGGAAGATGGTGCACATACCACTTGTGCATACTAGGGAATAATCTGTGGTATATTAGAGACTGTATAATACATTGTAGTACTTACTGTAGTTCTCAGAATATAGCACCTTAAAGAGTATACCATAGGCATCCATGAACTCTCCGTCTGTCTTTGTTTTTTTGGTTGTATTTTTGTTCTGTGTTTGTTTTTTCCTCTGAATCCTGTTAAGTGCTTTTGTTTGGTTTATTCATTTGCTTCTGTCAGAGCTGCATCTTCTCCATGAGACTGTCCTGTTATTCATTTGACTGCACATGGCTCATAATACTGAGTGAGGAAAGGGTTTGGGATTTTTTTGTTTGGGATTGGGTTTAGGGTTAGTTTTTGTTTTTTTTTTTGTCAGCTTTTCAAATTATTAGTTTTCTTGTATTGCTTTTTTAAAAATAAATGTAAAGGATGTTCTTTTCATGGCCAACTCTTTAAGAAAGTATTCGGCATATAAAAGCATTTTAAATGCTTGTACTGTAGCAGATAAAACCTTCTTTATGAGAACTACCTTATCTACTAATTGAGTTTCACTGTTGTTTTTAAGGGCTGCACAAAGATGTTCAGGGACAACTCTGCCATGAGGAAGCATCTGCACACCCACGGCCCTCGAGTACACGTGTGTGCAGAGTGTGGCAAGGCCTTTGTGGAGAGCTCGAAACTAAAGCGGCATCAGCTGGTTCACACTGGAGAGAAACCCTTTCAGGTACTGCCAGCCTGCAGGCACGAGTGCCACCACTTAGTCTGGGAACACTGGGGACTGTAACCTGCCTTCCACAGGACTTGGGCATACTGGGGCTTTTCTAAAATCAGGCACCTGAAAAACTGGGAGTCCCCTTAAGTTAATTACTTACATGGATTTCTCTTAGAATTTGGCAAATTGGATGTTCATGGGAGATATCAAAACATGATGTAAAGTTGCCCTCTTTAAAAATGAAGCCTGCAGTTACTAGGGAAGTAAGAAAATGTGTCTTTCTCCTCAGCATCTTTTCAGCTTAGCACTTGTGAACAACTGAGATTTGGGGCTGTTTGCTCAGATACCTCAGGGTACTAATTTTCAGTAGGTGTTATTAATCAGTTTTCAATAAAATGATGGAGTCACGTGGGCTTCTGCCAGCAGAGGTCCCCTGCCCTCTTCATGTGATACTGCCTATAAATCTTTGAAGTTAATTTTAGTCTTGAGCATATATGTGTTGCCCAGAACACATTTAAGATATATGGGGTTTTTTGTTGTTATTTTCTAAAATAAATGGTTTTAGAAACTTGATTTGCAGTCCTCAGGCATTCTCTTGGATGCATACACTAAATATTCTGTGTGGTAGATAGAAGTATTTAACACTAAATGTGCTGTCCTTTTTATATCAAGCCCATCTTAAAAGTAAAGCAGGTAAAATGAGAAAATCTTTGTGAATCCTCACTCAAAGGGGGAAGTTCTGATGTGAAATCCTGTTTCTGTTTTGTCATACAGTGTAGGTACTGTTTCACGTGCAGAGAAGCTGTTTTTGGTGGAAGTGGAGGTCATTTATTTCCCTCTTTGAAAATAGATACACTATTGTATATATACTATATATTGAAGTATTGCAGTTTTTAGTGCAGTTCACAGGGGATCCCCACAGCCTCTCCCGTAACAATCTTCAGCCTCTGGCTTTGAGTTTGTGCAGTCTAGTGAGTTAAAGAAGGCTTTGTTTCTGATCAGTGATGGAGACGAGTTCCACTAGCTAACAGGGTGTTTCTTTTCCTTCCCACAGTGTACGTTTGAAGGATGTGGAAAGCGTTTTTCACTGGACTTCAATTTACGCACACACGTGCGAATTCACACTGGCGACAGGCCCTACGTTTGCCCGTTTGACGGCTGCAATAAGAAGTTTGCGCAATCAACCAACCTGAAATCTCACATCTTAACACACGCTAAGGCCAAAAACAACCAGTGAAGGTTGAGGAGAACGTTCTTGAACTCAAAAGCATCTTACAGGAAAATCAATTGGAAAGAAATACGCCTCCCCTTTGTATATTGTTTCTAGGAAAGAATTTTAAAAAAAGAACCCTACAAACGTAAAGGACGTGTTTTGATAAGTAGTGAATAAAAAGCAAAAAAAAAAAACAAACCAGCCACACGGAAAACTTTAAGGTGACATTGCTCAGATGCTCCACCTTGGTCTGTAACCCCGTTTCAAGAACACGGTGTTTTGTAAAGTGTGGCCCCAACCGGACGGGTCAGCTCATCTGAACTTGCATCAGAAAAGACAATTCTTTATACAACAGTGCTAAAATTGGACTTCTTTTCACATTCTTATAAATATGAAGCTCACCTGTTGCTTACAATTTTTTTTAATTTTGTATTTTCCAAGTGTGCATATTGTACACTTTTTGGGGATATGCGTAGTAATGCTATGTGTGATTTTCTGGAGGTTGATAACTTGCTTGCGGTAGATTTTCTTTAAAAGAATGGGCAGTTACATGCATACTTCAAAAGTATTTTCCTGTAAAGAAAAAAAAAGTTATATAGGTTTTGTTTGCTATCTTAATTTTGGTTGTATTCTTTGATGTTAACACATTTTGTATAATTGTATCGTATAGCTGTAATGAAATCATGTAGTATCAAATATTAGATGTGATTTAATAGTGTTAATCAATTTAAACCCATTTTAGTCACTTTTTTTGGAGAAATACTGCCAGATGCTGATGTTCAGTGTAATTTCTTTGCCTGTTCAGTTACGGAAAGTGGTGCTCAGTTGTAGAATGTATTGTACAGGCACTGACCGTTTATTAACACCTGATAATATGTACATCCCCCATGTAATAGAAAGGACAACAATAAAACAGTGGTCCTAAAGAAAGAATCTGGCAGAAAATGATCTGTAAGCGCAGTCAATTTTCTTTTGTTGTCCAGAGCAGTTCTAGTTCCTCTTGACCTCCCAGAAATTAGAAGCTAAATAAACTCAAGTTTCCTTTACTTTGCATTCAATTACAGTGATTTGTGATGCAGTTAAGTTAATGCCACATCATGTGGTATGTCTAAACAGAATTGCTGACTGTGATTCTGGTATTGAGTGACCTAGAATTCCATTAACTGGAACGCTGGATTTGGAGACTTGGCAGTGTAGTGGGGAGTGTTCTGTGTGCCTGGACAAGCAACTAGGTAAAACAGTACAGGAAATAACTAAATGGAAATCTTTGTTTAGTCAAGGTAAGGAATATTGGCGGTTTAAATGCAGTAACAATATAGAAAGTGGAGGAATGGTGTAGGGTTTGGGTGATCATACCAGGAAAAAAAAAGGAAACTGTTTCTTCTTTTGGCTAACTTGTTTGAGTGTAATGATAAAAATTCTTGGAACCTTATTGGACGCCTTCTGTTTCAAAACAGAAACTTGAAGTTCTAAGAGAGCTAGATGGAGTTGGGTTTTGATGGTCTAAGAGTGGTTACTTCTCATTTGTTCAAGTGTTCAAAGAAAACTTAGCAGATACTATAGTAAAATGTGACAGATTAATAAACAGAAGAAAATGCAGAGAAATGCATAAGTTATTTTTTAGAGGCATGTAACATATTTTAATGCAGTAAAAAGTGTTGTTAATCTTTTTCTGAATTCTGTTCTTAAAAAGGTTCATCAAAGTTTTCATTGCTAATACTGTAAAACTTAATTTTGAGTCCAGTGTTGGTGGTAGTGGCAAAAACATGGGTAATAAAGAAACCGCACTTAAGACCAAGGGAATTTGCATCCATACATAAGTTAATCTGAACACTGCAACTCTAGTCTGAGGTTATTAGGGGTAGAAAGAGAGTTGGGACATTTAATTGTAAAGTATGCGTTAGAATTTTGGCAGTATTTTTTCTTTTATATATAAGCAGTTTTTGAACAGGACAATATACTGAAACTTGTATAGTTATAGTTAAATTAAATTCTGTATACAGTTAAATTAGTGTCTATTCTTTTTGGAAGGAAATAAAATTAATTCAGTCTAGTTCTAATTGACCTTATATTTTTTCTTAAGCAGTATCTGTGATGTTGTTAGGCTTACACAGAAGTTTGCTTTCCTATGTTATAAAGTCATTTATTGAACTGCAAGGTGTCAGTATTTCATCCTTGAACATACATTAGGGACTGAACTATGTTACCTTGAACATCCATTTGAGACTAAGCTATGTTAAATATTGATTTGAGGACCAACTGGGAACTGTAACTGTTATTGCCTCTGGTTATTTTGCATCTGATTACAGAGACATTTCCATCTAGGCCTCAAATCAGTAGCACTCAATATACTCCTGAGTGTAAGTAGTAACACTCAGTAGCTTGAAAGGTCTTGCTTTGTAAGTACTTAATTTCATATTGGGTATGAATAAATACTAGCGTTGAGCAGCTGCTGTAACTTGTTTAAGCTTTTAAAGTATAATTGGCACACCTTGCTCTTAAAACATCCTGCTTAATCGATTCCAGTGTTTTCCTCAAGGTTTGTCAGTGAAGAAGTTACAGGATTTGAGAATAGCAACAGAGTTGATTTTGAAACCACCATTCCTAGCATGCTGTCGGGTTCCTGCATTACACCACCAATTTGTGAGCAAGTTCAGGTAAGGGGAGGAGAATCTGAGGGGTGGTAGAAATGTGGGTTTAAAACTGGCAAAAAAATTTCCATGCTTGCTCATTACAGATGTTCTACTGCTCATTTGATCATACCTTGTTTGGTTCTGCTGCTGTCAAAATGAAAAGAGACACCCTTTCAGACCAACTTTAAAGGTAGAACTGACTAGACTTTTCTCTCTGTTTATGGTCTGTCAGTAAATGCAAAACATAAGTACTAATTACTCGGGGAGAGTGTTTCTTGAAAAGGTTGTAGGAGGACTGCAGGTTCAGATTTGAAATGCTAAGAGAATAAATCCTTAGTGAAACAGAATGCCAGGGCCTCAGCTGAACCTGCACTGAATTTTAGTTATCTTCTGTTTGAAGAGGCCCACTGTGGAATTGAGGTAGTGCATTTTGACTTTCCCCTGTAATGGCTGCAAGTTGTCAATCAACAAAGCCAAATACTAAACACATCCTAACAACAGCTTGTCAGCGATAATGTAGTTTTAAGGGTAGGTGGAGATCCTTTCTCTCTGCTAATTCCACAGTAGGTAAAAAGCAAAAGATGCAATAATTACCAGAAATGGCAAAAGTATTGAGGCTTTAAAATATTTGAAGAAAGTGAATCCTTTCAAAGTGCTAGATAAAGAGGCATGGCAGTGGTAATAACAGTTGTTTCCACATGCTTATCACGTAGCTGACAGGATATTTTGTCAGTATGCCTTGGAAAAAGTGGGGCTGGTTGGTTTTTCTACTCAATTAAGACGCATAAACTCAAGAACAGTATGTGCTGAATGTCATTCTTCCAAGTGTTACCTTAATACCTTGAAAAAATTGAGGAAAACTGGAATTTTCATCAGGGCTGCTAGACAAATCTGTTTGGGAAGTCTTAGTCAAGCTGCTACTGGCATTGGTTGGTCTGTAATATATGTCTATAATGTGCCATCTGTAACGATGGCACTTCAGAATAAGTTTAAGAAGTCTTTCACCTGTACAGCACCTTCTAAAATCTGCTGTGTAATGGTGCTGTGAGGAGAGGAGTAGAGCATGTTTGTGTCAGCATTGATCTTTACTGCACTAATGTTCCTGGAGCACTTAAAGCTGCCGAGGGCAACCTGAGGTGGATTTCAAAACTGAATATTGGGTGTGAATTTTGCAGGCAGGAATTCAAATAGGAGTTGGACTTCAGTATTTTTGTTCCTGGCTTTGTAAATGGAGTACTTTAAAAAGTAGCATTTTCCTTGGGAGGAGTCCCAGGGCAGAAGAACAAGAAAGTGAAGTAGAGCAGAGGGAGTGCAACCCTGCTACTGAACACAAGGAGCAGAAACATCTGCACAGTGATCTGTAAAGGCAGGCATGAACCAGAGCAGGACTGAATGTGCTTGTATTACAATACTCAATATTCAGTTTGATGATATGAATTGGTCTAGTGTCAAGTTGCAAGAGTGTGATGATGGCTTTACAGCAATGCTTAAATGCCACCTGGATGGATACTGGTTTAATTTTGTAAGGTAATTGAATCGGTGGTCATTTTCTCAACTTCATTCTCTTTGCCTAAAGCAAACCAGCTTTTATGTGTACTCTCAATGATCCTATATTATTAAGACAGTTTAACTTAGAAATTTTTTTCAGTCCTTTTCTCTGGAAATTGCCTGGAAAGTATTGAATTTCCTTTGGGGAAAGAACATCAAATCCTGTATAAGAGTTAATATGAATTTTTCAGGTCCTATTTTCCCCTAAAGTAGCAGGAAAACACTGTTTTGCTGTGGGTAAATGAGTAAGATTCCTTATAGCAACTGGGTTTTAGACAACTCCCATTTTAGGATTTTCCAGGTCTTCTGTTACTTTTTCTAAGAGAAAAGCTCTAAGCCTGGGTGCTGGTTGGGTACCACAGCTTCTGTTGTGTGTTATGGTGTGGACACGATACCCTCTTGTGAGCTGCTGTTCTCACCAGGTTCCTGTGCCTGGTGGGAGCTCTCCTCAGGAGCAAGCCTGAAGTTCTGCCCAAATGTTGGTGCATTTTGAGAGAGAGAGAAAGGGATGGAGAGTCTGTGGTGTCCTTGCAGGACTTCTGGGTACTCCTTTTGCCACCGGTTTTTAAGTGATGTTTTAGGTTTAAGTGTGACTCCCCTCTAATCGGTCTGGTATCAGGTGGCATCTGTGTCAGCGCTTTGCTTCAGTCAGTTCAGAAACTCCCGGGTCGCAGTTTGCCAGGAGATGGCAGTGAATGACCTGTTTGCACAGCGTGGCCAGCAGACAGAGTGGCAGTGTCAGGGTGTCCCTGCAAGGTCAAGTGTGTGCAGGGTGTCCTGGGGTGTTCAGTGGACCTTGACAGACTTGGAGTGTGCCAGTGTCAAAGAGCAAATTGCCCACACAATCAGAAGAATGAGAATTACAGTTGTGTGCTGATTTCTGAGAGTCCTGAGTGTACTTGTGCATTCATTAAAGGCACCAGCAAGGCAATGAAAATAAAAGAATTTTAATAAAAACTGTTGCGTGTGACATGGGTCATATATACATACAACCATCAAATATTAATTTTAGATAGTAATATGGAAATCCAGCAATCAGTGGCATTAATGAATGCACTTTCAGCTGTGAGTGGTATTTTGGTTAACTGCTGGACCTGTAAAACACCACTGCTTCTCTCCAGCAGTGGTGTCCTGAAAAGTCCAAGCTCTTCTGAGGCAATTAGGGCCTTTGCTTCAGTCTGTTGCTGCTCATAATGTCTGCAAGGCTTTTGCAGATACTGCAGAACAGGACCAATGTTGCATCAGAGTTCTGCATTGCTGCTCTTTAGGGGATCAGAGATCTCAGGTAACCTGATTTCCTCCCTGGAGCAGGCCCACAGAAAAGGTGTATTTCAGAAGGATGTGAATAACAAATACATGGAGATAAATGACAGAGCATGAGAAGACTGTGGCATAATATATACTGCTTGTTAAATAGCAGAAAATCCATACACAAAAGATCTTGGTGACCAGATAGGTCCTAATGTCCTTTGGCTAAAGCTCTTCTCAGGAACTGGTTGCAAGACAAATCTGTGGAAAACTGCCCTGTTGATTGATAAGTGTTTTGATTTAAGGGCTCGCAAAGTCGGGTGTCCTTCAGAGCTGCGAGATGGACTTGCCAAGGACCTCACTGACCTTGCCAGTGCCAGTTTTGGCTTACAAAGATTTTGACTGCCTCACATGTGGGGCATCATGAAGCTTATGCTTTGACTTATTTTTCAACACATTTATTTTTTTTCTCAGCAAAACAGAAAATTTGGCCTTTTGATATGGAATCCTGCAGTTTTTAGTCTTAACTGATGCTTTGACTAAACCTCCAATGGATTTATATGAATCCAATGACTCCCATAGCTTCAAAGGCCATACAAATGTTTATGGTTTGAAAATGGATTGTAAGGAGTAATACTTATGGGAGGTCCTTAGGTCTTCCTCTTGTGTGGTTGGTTGGTTTGCTTGTTCATATTTTTTCCTCCTGCATAGGTTAGGGACAGGGGATTTCATCCCAATTTTTTCCAGAGTGTGAAATGAAAATGTGTCCAGTCTCTCAGTTATGAACTGGCAGGGAAGCAGGTAACTGCCTGGATTAATTTAAGGGTGGAAGTAATTTTTACATTTACCTCCTTTAATTGCAGTTAAAAAGTTTGAACTTTATTACTGGCCTGTTTGAAAAGCACCTCTTAGAGATTCTTCCTAAGTGAAAATACCTCAGTGCCCAAGGAAGAAGGTATATGGTCTGGTTGATTGCAACCCTGAAGTATTCCTGATCTACAATAAATCTCTGCTTAAGATAATAGATCAGGTCCTAGAAAAAGAATATTCATTTGACTTCGTACCAACTTTAATCTGGCCAAGTCAAATTACTTAAGCAACACTTCTTTCTATTCTGATATATACAGGAAATGGTGCAGACCATTGAGGTCAGGCTTCATTATGATTTTAGTATTTTATTGATTGACACGTGGATGTGGCTAAAATGGTACAAGTCTGTTTTACTGTCAATAAAAAATGCAGTGTGCTTCTTTCAGTAAGAAAAAGTCATAATATAATAGTGAATGATAACTAAGCAATTTGACTGTATTAGTTGTTACATTTTAGAGACCCTAAGAATATTTTGTGAACATAAGGACTTGATATTCTTCCATCTATATCAATCTATAGAGCATTAGTGTTCACTGCAGACCTTGCCTTGATTTCAGTTTATTTATGGATGAACCTGTATAGCTCAAAATCACTTTCTAGGTCAACTCAGTTAAAAATAGTAATAAACTATAAGTAGAAAAGCTTTTACTGTATATCTTAAGTATTATTGTGCATATTATGTCACTTTTTTTCTGTTGGTGATAACCACTTTTGCAATTAGTGAGGACAACACTAATACAAGTGTTGCAAAACAGTTGCACTGGGAAGATGAAAATGGCTTAGTTCCCTCTGCTTGTCTCCCCTACTGCCCATGGACACAAATTCTTGAACATGGAAAGCAACAGTTTGCTGTGGCTTGGTATGAAAGGCTATCTCCCTTAGGTTTGGCCCAGCAAGTTCTCTGACTCTGGGAGGCACAGCAAGAGATCAGGGAAGCAGAGTCCCTCAGATGCTTCATTTGTCTCCATGGCTGTGGTGTTTGATAGGGCATGTTGGTTTGGGGTAAGCTTCTATTTTCTCTGCCTGTTCTTCTGGCAGAAGAGGGGCTTAATTGCACATTCTGCTAATCTAATGCTGTTTGGCACTCTTCTGGGTTTTAAATTGTTCTTTAAAAATTTTTTATCCACAGATTAAAAGTCGGGCTAACAGCAGCTAACATTAAACTGTTAATACCTGTTTTCCAGCATAATAATAAATATTTAATTTCAAAGAACAAACACCTCGTTTCTTTTCAAGGTCAACATTTGCATTTTGTATCTTTTTTCCCAGTATGCTGCCAGTGCTGCACCTGCAATGGACAGGTATTCATCCCTTGAATGTCCTACCCTTTTACCTGAACTGTGTAAAAAACTTTATCACAGAATCCTAGAATGGTTTGGGTTGGAAAGAACTTTAAAGATCATCTAATTCCAACATCCCCTGTCAGAGTCAGGGACACTTTGCAGTCGACCAGGTCATTCAGACCCCCATCCAGCCTGGCCTTGGACACTCCCGGGGTGGGGCACCCACAGCTTCTCTGGGCAGCCTGTGCCAGGGTCTCAGCACCCTCACAGTGAAGAGTTTCTTCCTAATATCCAATTTCAACCTGCCCTCTTTCTAAAGGCCATTACCCCTTGTCCTATCACTGCAGGTATGCAGAGGAAGACAGGCAGAGAGGACAAAAAACTTGTCATGTTACAGACCTGATAAATTTCACACTAGTTGTTCTAGTATAATAACTTAGTCAAGAAGGAGTATACTTTTTTCCCCTCTTGTCTTAATTGGACACGTTTGTGGCTGTAACTTTTAAAACAGGCATGACTCATCTAGTTTAACAAAGAACAGGGCTGAGGCACTTGATAGTGAGTTTCATTTTCAGTGATTTTTACTTTCTTAATCCCTTGTTATTTGGGAATCTCTTGCTAATGGTGTGGAAATGAGGATCTGGGAAGGCAGGACAGAGTTCTGTCTGAATTGGCTCACATCTCAAAGATCCATCAGGAAAGAACTGTATCATGATTTAATAGACTCAGGCTATTGTCTAGCTTGATTTATTAGTTAGAAGCCATAAGAATTTCAAGCAAATGACATTAGACCAGGCTGAAAGCTGGTCTTCAAGCCTCTTCACAGGCTTGTTGAGTAACATCCAGTGTCTGCTACTGATTATTTAAGTTCCAGATGGATGAATTTCTGGATAGAATGCTTCAGTAAGCATTGCAAGTAAAACATTGTATAGCCCTTTTCTGTTTTAATGATATTAGTCTTCTAAGGAGACACTATTTGCTTATTCCAGATATTTGTTTCCGTTCCACAGTTCAATGTTGAACATAGGTGTTGTTCCTGCTGAGAGCACAAAAGGTATTTGACTGGAATTGACCCTGGTCATGGGGAAGAGGTGGTGGCCTTGCTGCTTTCTGATCCAGGAAATTGATGCTTGACAGGGTTTGTGTCAGCCATGTGTATCTACCCTTTAAGAAGATGAATTAGTACCTGAAATAACCTCTGAAGAGGAGAACATAAACCTACTGGAGTGAGGCCAGAGGAGGGACACAAAGATGATCAGAGGGTTGGAGCACCTCTGCTTTGAAAACAGGCTGAGAGAAGTGGAGTTGTTCATCCTGGAGAAGAGAAGGCTCTGGGGACACCATCCACTACCTAAAGGGGATTTACTGGAAGTGTGGAGAAGGACTTTTTACAAGGGCATGGAGTTACAAGGGGCAACAGTTTTAAAAAAGAGAGTAGGTCAAGATTAGGTATTAGGGAGAAAGTCTCACACTGTGAGGGTGGTGAGGTGCTGGAACACGTCACCCAGAGAGGTTATTGATTGATTCTGATGTGACCCTGCAAGGACCCAAGACTTGTCTTGCACAGTTTTGCAGCCTTGGTGCTGATCAGAACAGATTAAACAAAATAAATGCAGAATAGGAAGTGTCTAAGTATAGGGGGTAGCTCTTTGGCTCCAGAAACAGGATTGTTCTTTCAGTAGAGGAAAAGTCAGTTTAAAGAAGTGAGGTCAGGCAACTTCCTTTCTTTGCTCCAGTGATGGAGCCTAAGCCAGAGCAGGACCCTGTACATCCTTCCCAGTGGTTCACAGAAGGCAGATAAGGATCAAGGTTCCCCTAGCAAAAACCAGAAACCCCATCCTCATGCAAGCTCAATTTCACACAAAGAAGCATCTGAGTAAAACATTAAAAAAAAAATTCAAAGAATCAAAGGCAAATGTTTTTTAAAAAAATTTATTCCCTCACTATATATATATACAAGATTTAACATACTCCTGTACAAAGGTGTAAATGGTCTTTGCTGTGATTTGTTGTGCATATGCAGCTTAGTAGACAGATTTAACATTCAATTTGAATCTCAGTGCAAGTAGGCACTAAAACATCCACCATACCTTCAAGGTATAAAAAGACATACCAATTTTAAAGGTTTCTCCAGCATATTTTGTTACAGTGCAAAATGCTATGAAGTAACACTTCTTTAGAAAATTCATATAAATTAAACACATATTGCACTTGTCCCAACCAAAAGTGTAACAAGTTGTACTTATTGAACTAGTTTGATATGTTTTAAAACATTGCTCACACACATACAGTCCTTCCTCCTGGCTATTTGTGCCAAATATGTGTAGCTTTTAGCTCAAATCTTAAATAACTTTTTGTAGCTCTTTGGCTAGTTCAATTCTTCCTGAACAGACTGGTTAAAAAAAATTACAGCAGATTAATGTAACAAGAAAATTCTCTAAAACCCTTCTCAGTCTTCTCTCCAGTAGCACTGTAACTAAATAGATAAAAATCAGTATTGTTTAAATTCGTAACACAAGTGTATTGAACAGCAACCATTTCAGACACTTACACCCCTAGTTTCTGAAAAGGTATGAAACCTCCAATCCTAAATATGTATTTCTAAGATACTTCAAGCTGCTAAGCTAACATTGCACCCACAAACATTTTGTGCAATACCACAGGCAGGACTTTGACTTCTGTACATCACTGGCTGCTATGGGGCATGTTGGGAGAAGTGGTGCAAAGTTGTATTAACTTCAGAGAACAAAGTCCACTGGGCTCAACTGCTCAATGCAGTCTCTGCACCCACCAAAGGAGAAAGAGGTGAGGGCAAACAACACCAGTTCTACTAGATTTGAGTTTCCCTAAATCCTTACAAGCCTTGAGATTTAAAGGAACAAGTGCATTTGAGTGCAGATGCTAACTTTGTGCTTAAGATATTTATTCAAAGCTGAAAGGTCAGGGAGTAACTTAGGTACAAATTTTTCTTTTTTCTTTTTTTTACAAATCAGTATGAACAAAGTTGCTACTAAAACCATTGACATATAAAAGTAAAGGAAAAGTAAAACACGGGACTAGCTGAATGCTAGTTCATGTCTTTACAGTTCAGGGTTTACCTGCAGAATGCCTCTACCATGAAACATCTTCCCCCGCCTTCACCTTAGAGGAGTACACTTACTCCTGTCACAGACAAAATGAGTATTTCTTTCAGGGAAACATTTCTGCATTCAACTCAACTCAGTCATTCAGAACCTGAGTGAAAGAAAACTCAATTTCTGGTGCTAGAACACTCTCCAGAGTTTCTTCTGGAGCCACAACAGCAACTTTCTAAAGGCAAGTCCCCCTCTTACTTGAATACTACCAGATACGGAGTTCTGACTAAGGCAAGATGCTGATCATACAAGTAGTGAGATGAAATCCTAATTTGACACGTTTAGGAATTCTTTATACCAGTATCATAAATCTACACTACTTGTGTGGGTCAAGTGTGCATCTTTCACAAAACCCAACCAGCTGGGCTTTGGATGAGGAGAACAAAGAGACAAGGTTCACAAACTGGAAGGCTGATGGATTACTGGACCTGGTTCACATTCAGGAAGGTTGTCTTCTGACTTCATGTACATTAGGAACACAGTGACAGTGGCAAAGGTAGCTGCATTGACGGGAAAAGCTCGGAGAAGTGTGGAAGTGAGACCTCTGGTGAACACCCTCCAGCCCTCCTCGTGGTAACTCTTCCGGACACAGTCCAGGATGCCGTTGTACTGTGTGACACCACCAACTCCATCAGCCTGGAGCCGGGACTTGATCACGTCCATGGGATAGGTGGAGAGCCACGACACGATTCCCGACATCCCTCCAGAGAACAGCAGCTTGGGAATAACGTAACTGTCTTCAGCTTCACAGCCTAGGTACCGAGTCATGCAGTCATAGGTCAGGAAGTAGAAGCCAAAGCTTGGAGTTTCTCTAATGAAGGTAGAGACCATGCCCCTGTTGATACCCCTGAGCCCTTCCTTTTGGTAGATCTTGATCAAGCAGTCCAGAGAATTTTTGTAGTTCTTTGTTTTTAGTTTATATTCTCCTGTTCCTTGAAGCTGCATCCTTGTCTTTGCCAGCTCCATGGGACAGCAGATGACACACTGGATGGCCCCTGCTGCTGACCCTGCAAGGAACTGGTTCAGAGGAGTGTCTTTGCCCAGAGCACGGAGGGTGTTCCCTTGCACACCGAACACCAGCGCGTTAATGAACGTAAGTCCCATCATTGGTGACCCGATACCTTTATAGAGTCCAAAAGCCTGATGGAAGAAGGGAGGAAAAACCCTTTTTAACAGTGGTATGGATAACCTCCTCAAACTGCAGAACACAGCCTTTCTGGCTCTCCCTTGTACCCCAGCTTCTTAACAGTGGCCATGTCAGGACCACCTTGTTTTGTAATGAGAATTTCCTCTCTGCCTAGAACAAAAACATCTAAGCAATTCAGCAGTACAAAAAACCAGCTGAACACATCCAGAAAATAATCTTACTCCACCCAGAGAAAAGTTTTCTGGCAAATTTTATAATTTTTCTTTTTAAATAGCTTACTCAAAGCCTGAAGCCAACTTTTTAACAATGGTCCTAAAGTTTCAGCAGCATAAACACCTCACCAATTTCCTCACTCATTGTTTAGATTCTCAGAAAACTAGTTATTTAAATAACTTCTTATTTTATTTAAAAAGTTAACCTCAAAATACCATCTTCTGACTTACTGATCTTCACAAAGTTTCTGGCAAAGTTCTGACTACATTATCTGCTCTACAGTCAGGTGAGGTTCAGAGCATGCTTTGTCTCTTGATCTTCAAGATTTGTCAGCTTTTAAACAGCTTTCCCACCCTCCCAAGCCAAAATATACAAAGATTAAAAAAAAATACACAAAGCAATACTTTCGTACTTACAGATTCTTGCTTTATGATGGACTGAAAGCAATGGAAGGTCCCACGGTAGAGAGGTTTCTCTACATTTTGAACTTGCAGACGAACCTATAAAAAGTTGTGTGAGATACCAATTTGTACATCAGCAACAGCCTAAAGGGTAAGCTACTGTCTTGTACCTATGTGGAGATTTGCTACAGCAATGCATATGCAAGAGCACGGGCTGGACACTGGAATGCCATATGTGGCACAACAATTTGAAAAGTCTCGTGTAAGTGTTTTGAATTAAGTTTGGGGGTGGAAACATGAGGGGAAGAGGATCATTAACTTCTTGTGACTATTAGCAAACCAGTAAGTGGAAGGGTACGTTGACATCTAGAATTTCAAACAGATGCTTCCCAGTACAGGCTACAATAGGGACTTTTTTTAGCTGCCAAGAATACTTCTGTTCACACTAAATACCTGTGCAAACCTGAGACAATTAAATTAAAAAAAATTATTTGCAAGTCAAGCATGAGATTAGGATAATTTTAAAGGAATGGAAACTTTCAACAATACCCATAGTGTTTCTAAATGCCAGATTTGGGCCCATTCATTGGGATCTGATATTTTTTTCTCAGAGGGTAGCTGGGTAGTGACTCTTAAGATGTCTTTGCATAAGGGAAGGAGTAAAAAGCCATTTGACCTTTTAAATTTTAGTCTGTTTTAGTTTTTTAGCCTGCTAAATGCAAGCAACTGGTGAGGGTGTAGCTGCTTCAAACCTTTAAATGTTAGCAATAGATTAACTTTTCCAAAACTGAAACAGTAAGTTCTGCTGGAGAGATAAATCCTACTGTAACTGGGGGTCTTAGGAGATCCCTTTTCTGGATGCTTTTTAACTTATAATGGAAAATTCCAATTCTGATTTTTCATGCTTATTTGCCCTCAGCACACTTTGAAACAATCTCAGTTCTACCTAGCTCAGGCAAAGCTCTACACTCAGCAATGAACTCAGTAAGTTGATTTCACTGGATTGATAAAGTTATAAATCTGTGTTTGATATCCCACATGGAGGGCTGCAATGTTCTTCAGAAAAGATGCTTATCAACCATGTAATGCTGCTGCTACTCCAGGGCAAAAAACTTCAGTCTCTTATTCTGAGCAAAAGAAAAAAAAATGAAAGACTCCTGAACTTATTTTTTTTTCATGGTTGCCTAAAGTAATAAAAAACACCACCAGAGCAATGAAAACCTGCAATATGTGTGTCCAGAAAACAATTTATGGAGGTGGTTTGTCAGAATCCTATATTCAGGTTAGCTTTCTTCAAAGCATAAAGAAATTGACAGTTTTAGTATTTTTCCTACAACATGTTATTTTATGCTGTGTAAATCAGAACTTTAGCTTTCAGTGTCATTTTAGTACATATATTAGTGTATCCTAGCCATAGTGGCAGGCTGAGATCACCTTGGGCCTTGCAACATCTCAGCACTAAAAGCAGGATTACAGCAGGATTCAAAGAAAACAAATCCTTTGTCACTTCAAGTGACTTTTGGGGGGGTAGACAGACTGTCAAAACTGTTAAAGAAGCAGGTCCACAAGCAAAGGCAAATCTTAACAATTGCACAAACAAATGTTTTACTTCATTTAGAATTTACTGTTACTGTTTCAAACCTTGTCTGTGACTTCCACACATATGGGCTTTGGGGATTTGCAGCTTAGAAACCTTCTTACTTTATCTTTGCTTGTGTTTAATAGTTTAGAATTAATATCATGTCTATGGGCTGAAATTTAGTGGCATACAGCTCCTTCTATTTTTGTCTAAATAATTTGTGAAATATTAACCAATTAAGCCTTGCTGTAGGGTAAAATATTTAGAGCACTGACTCCCCAGGTCTAAGAATGAAAAACCTTTCTCTTGAGCACAGTGCTGGTCACATAAGGGTACCCACATTAGCAAACTGCCATGTATGGCAATGAGTGCACATCAAACTTGCATTTTCATGCATGTTAATGCCACATTCAACAAGCTCCTTAGTGTGTACAGCTATAGGAAAAAGGAATCTTGTGCAAAGTTTATCCACCTGTTCCATTCATTGTCCAATATTCTAGCTTCCCTCCTAGTGGAAAACACTGTTACTAAGGTTTTAGGTCCAATAATAACACCCAGTAATTTCACATTACTAACCACTTGCATAAAGGCACTGAAGACTAAATAAAAAAACCCAAACCACCACATCCTCAAAATAGTCCAAGCATTCAATGATGTGGGAAAACAGTGACTTCAAAAGTATTTGAGCAATGAAAACATCATCCAAGAACATGGAGTAGATAAGACCTCAACAGCAGTGTGCCTGAGATTAATTTTTAGAGGCACTGTGTGTGAGAGTGTATACAGCCAGAAATGCACAGCAGAAAGAAGGTTCAGAATAAAACTACATTAAAAAAAGGGATATTTAAACCCCGCTCCCTCCATGCCATAGCTGTAGAAGAGGGACACATCAGTTTAAAATTAAAAAGGGAAAAAGCTTCATAAGTCTTTCAGTTCTTTACTTGAACTAATACATTTGGGAATAAATTAAGACTGAGAGAAACAGAAGTGTTCACCTGGGCTATACTTACTAGGTAACTCTCCCGTGATGAGGCTTATCTGTCATCTACAACAAAGTAACACTTTTGCTGTTAATGAAGACAGCCCCTAGCTCAGAAAGTAAAGGCAGTTAAAAGCAAAAAAGCAATTTTATACATTACATCAACAAACCAGGGATAAAGATTTTGCCAGTTCTGAGATCAGCTCAGTTGCAGGTTTTGCAGGGTGACTTCAGGGGCTCAAAGCCTCCCTGTGTGGCCCACCATCCCCCTCCCCACTCCGTGAAACATGAGCACCAGCCAAAAAAAGATAAGAGCTTAAATGCCAAGACAGAAGTAAAACTTTGGCTTATCTAAGCAGCTTTCCCATTGTTCAGTTATATTAAAAATGCACAGTCTAAGGTGACCACCAGCTAGCCCTTTAAACACTGCAGAACAATGAAAAGTTAATTCTTAACACATATACACACACAAGTTATGCAACGTCTTTTTTTCTTCTTCCTTAAAGAGTGGTTAGTTTTTCCACATACAGTGGTGACTATGCCGGGTAATAATACAAACATTAGTATTTGCTCTAACAAAATAAACACCAACAATATCTTCTAAAGGATATGGAAATATCATGTGTTACACTGGATTTAATAAAAAAATTAGAAACAAGTTATTTGCTCTATTGTAAAGCAAAATGTTTTTTTCCAAAGCTGATACATCTATTTTGCAATGATACATCTGCTGAAACCAGCATGGGAGCCTCAGTTTTTACAGTTAAATGTTTAGTGTCATGCAATAGAAGCTGTGCCACTTTAAAAAAAAAAATCAACTCACACATGGTTACCTTTCATCTGAGCATAGCATTTTAGCACTTTTACTGGGTTCAGTGAAATGACTGATCACCTTCAGTTAGGCATGTAAAACTTGGCAGGATGGGAGAGAAAAAGACAGCTGGCCCTAAACCACCATAATAAAAATTGTGCGAGTCTGGCTGATGCCATTCCTGAAAATATATTCTAGAATTCAGCTGAATTATTTAACTGTCAAATTTACCACAGTCTGAGCAACACAAAGACAGATTTTACTGTTTGAGCAGCTTGCAGGGAGGATCAATACCCACTAACCTGGGAATTCTGTATTGAATTAACCATGTGCTGGAATACAGAATATTGTGGGGTCCTCGGTAACACTATCAGCCCACAGCCTTTGCATATCTAAAGCAAGGTAAAGGTATTCCAAATATAGATCTACTATGTGGCATGCTGTCTGCTGCAGTCAAGTGATACATTACTTTAGCAGGGAATACACTGATATCTTTTCTTCTATTCTCCAGTGGAAGACTTTGGATAAGGCTGCCAAAAGGTGACTCAAATTGTCATTCTGTTCTGAAAGATGGGCTTGGACTTCTGAGTGCCCTGGCTGAGGGACCCTCCAGGAGATCTCAAATCTTGTATTTATAGTAGCTGAAGTATGTGTAACACACTCAACTAACCATCAGAAAACCAATTTTAACTTGGAAACTTATAAAAATATGTAATAATACTTGGCGGAAACAGCCCCCGGACAAGCTTCATACTGTGGATTTTTACTGACTTCCACCTAGTGCTACAAATTAAGGAGTAATAGCAGAGCTTGAGGGGAAAACAAAACACTAATCTTTCAACTATAAACAAAGTGGGTTTGAGTTACAAATGCAAGGAGGGGTAGTTTTAGGATTTAGTGTTGAACAGCTGCACAGAAGCAAGCTTAGAACAAAATTTAGTTCAATGCATGTATTTCCAAATACCACATTGTTACTGCACTGAACTTGCAGTTTAAAGCCAAGGTTTATGTTACTAAATTTTCACTTCTGGAGAGCTGGAGATTGAAGAATCTAAAACAGTAGTTGTGGAGGTTTGCTCCAGGCTTTCCCACGCAGATTTACACTCCTACAGTGTCTGGGGATGTTTTTTTCCTCCCCCACTCACTGGAGAAACTAAGTTTTCTACTTAGAGACAAATACATTTCATAATCAACCCACCTTAACAGTGTCAAAGGGGTGTCCCACCAGCACACCAGCAGCACCTGAAATAAAACAAATGCCATGGTTATTATTCTGAAGTTTCTTCCTGGGTCTGGGGCTACAGCAGCCCAAGCAGGACCACCAGCCTGAGGTGTGAGTGCACAGCACGGTTGGCAAACCACTTAAAGAGCATCCTACCAAGTCAGGAGATAAGAGATCAACAGTTCAGTCCTTCAGGTCAGTACCAGGTGCCTTTATGCTTCTCAGGAAGCCTCTGAGCCCCAGGCAGGGGTTGAGCTGTGTGACTACAGACTGTGCCACACCATATGGAATGTGCAGCCATGACTCCTGGCCCCAGCTCAGTGGGCAGCAAATGCAGGTTTCCTCTAAAGCACATTATTTCATGTACATATCACTCTTTGCAGGCACAGAAAACACATAAACATCTCTAAAGGCAGCAGAACATTCCTGCTCTCTGCTTACAGCCTTTCCAGACAGCAGCACCTGCACAGGGACCATGCATTACTAAATCCCTTTGCTTTACTCTAGCATCAAAGGACTTTTTAGAAGTCACATGCAGGCCTATTAGTTACACCGATCTGAACACAGGCATTTTGCACACACAGGCTGAAGCAATGAATCCTCTGGCTCTGCACTTGTGTGACCCGGCAATCCATAATGACACTGACAACACCGACAACTCCAAGCGCACCTTCCTTCCCACGTTTGTGGAAGGATCGCTGCCCTGCCTCTCCCGGGAAAGCTGTGATCCCGGGAAAGCACAGTGCCTGCTCCAGGATGGTGCAGTACAGGTTGTTTAAGGCCAGCACGGCAGCAGCACAGCCCAAGATAGAAAAACAGCAATGGGCACCGTGCTCGGCACGGAAAGGCCAGCGCCACAGCTGACCCCGAGGGAACCCTGGCAAGGCAAAGGAGCACTGGGATGAAATCAGAGAGATGCTGGAAAAAAAGGATTTAAAGCACGTTTGCCAGGTTGGCAATAAAAACGGCAAGCACAAAATACTCGAAAAGACGCGAGAATAGGTCTCCTGACCACAATTTAATAACTGCTAAATATAGCAGGCGGCAAGCCGGCCGCAGATGCGCGGGGAACCGCAGGACGCGCGTTCTCTCCATCTTAACGCTGCCCGGGGTCGCTGCGCTCAGGTCGGGATTCCCGACCTCGCCGCTGCCCCTGCGCTCCCCCCAGACCCCCGTCCCCATCCCCGGCTCCTTCCAGCCCCCTCGGGCAGCCCCCGGCCGCGGAGGGCTCGGTGCGTAGCCCCGGAAACCCCCGAGAGCCTCCCCCGCCCGGGCTGGGCCCTGCTGCAGCGGGGGCCGCTCGCATCGCCCCCGGCACCATCCTCCGCTCCCAAAATAACAGCGCCGCGCCCAGCCCTCCCCGCCGACCTGCCTGCCTTTCTTCCGCATTTTAAAAACATTTCCTTCTACGCCTCTTCTCTATTTCCTACCTTTCTATATTTCTTCCCTTGCTCCCCTTTTCCTTTTTCAGCTTTTTTTTCTGCTTGCTTTCTTTATTATTATTTTCCTCTCATCCCCTTCTCCCTCTCTTTCCTTTCCCTTTTCTCTCCCCCTTCCCCACCATTTTTTTGCGATTAATTTTTCCTCCTGCAGACCCCGAGACTCACCGCCAACGCATCCCGCCAGGAAATCCAGAGCCATGCCGGCAGCGTGGGCCCTGAGCTCCGCGCTCTGCCGCTGCGCACCCAGCGCCCAGCCCTTTCTAGCCGGCAGAGGGGCCGGGCCGCGCCTCCGGGGGCGGGGGCCAAGGGACAACACCCCCCGGGCCGCCCCCAGCCAC
>JANPWX010000050.1:2081723-2252420 GCA_024734555.1 Trochalopteron elliotii
CGCCTTCAGCCTGTCACTTCTTTCTCTGCAACGGCGTCATAATGAACCAGAAGTAAAGGCTGAAAAAAAAAATGGGAGGCTGTGGTTGGAGAGGGGAGGGGGCAGAGCATCCCTCTTGTGGAGCATCAATAGCACCTCATTTGTTTTGGGTGGTTCGGGGAGGGTGTCCTGGGGGGGTCTTGCTTCCTGGGAGAGGTATCCCTGAGTGCTTGTGGTTGGGAAGGCTGAGGAGCTGATACCATGAGGACTTAGGAGAGGTGCCTCCTTTTAACAGGGGTAAAATGCCCGTCAGAGCTGTTACAAGGAAAGGCTGAGAGAGTCAGGGCTGTTCAGCCTGGAGAAGAGGAAGCTCCAGGGAGAGCATCACAGAACAGCTCGGGTTGGAAAGGACCACAGTGCGTCATCTTGTCCAACCTTCCTACTTAAGCAGGATCATCCCAGAGCACATGCACAGGATTGCATCCAGATGGTTGTTGAATACCATCACAAAACAAAACTCCAGACCATTTCTGGGAAATCTGTTGCAGTCTGCAATCACTGCACAGTAAAGGAGTTCTTCTTCATGTTCAGGTAGAACTTTCTGTGCATTGATTTCTGCCCATTGTCTCTTGCTCAGCACCACCAATAAGAGCCTGGGTCCATCCTCCTGACACCCTCCCTTCAGATACTTACAGACATTGACAGAGTCCCTTCTCAATGGTTTCTTCTCAAGGCTGAAGAAGCTGAGGTCCCTCAGCCTTTTCTCATAAGAGACATGCTCCAGTTCCTTGATCAATTTTGTTTCCCTCTGCTAACTCACTCCAGGAGCTCCATGTCCCTCTTGTACTGAGGAGCCCAGAACTGGACACAGCACTCCAGATATGGCCTCACCAGGGCTGAGTGAGGGGTAGGATCACCCCCCTCAGCCTGCTGTCAATGCTCAGGAAAATGTTGCCAGAGAAACTGTGAATGCCCCATCCCTGGAAATGTTTAAGGCCAAATTAACTGGCACTTCAACCCACCAGTTCTAGTGAGAGGTCCCTGTCCATGGCAGAGGGGTTGGAACTGGATGGTTTTTGAGGTCCCTTCTCACCCAAACCATTCTGTGATTCTGTAACCAGACTCTCCCCCAAAATATTGTCCCAGAGAGGAGAGGAAGAGTTGCACCAGCAGATATGGGCTTTGTGCTCAATGCTGACCCTGTGGCACAATGGGAAGTGTGGGAATGAGACCCTCTCTTTGGTGGTCAAAGCCACAAACGAGTAGCCTGCTGCCCATGGGGCTTTGCAGAGCCCTGGATCTCAGTCTTACACAGCACTGCTGCACTTCACCCTGCACAAGGGGCCTCTCCCTCCCTGCAGGCTTTTCTTGTTCTGCATTAATTCTGCTTTCCTGCTAACATTGCCTGGCTTCAGGGTGCCCTGATGCCAGAGCCTTTAAATGGGGAACTCAGGCTGTTGACAGTTGCAAAAGGGAGCCCTGTTTAAGCTGCTCGTTATTTCTGCAGGCAATGTCTGAGAAAGGGGAACACCAGTGCCCTAGAACAATAAGTAGCCTATTCCAGCTTTGCTTAGAGTAACACGATCTTCTTCAGGGCCTGCACAGTCTAAATTGCTTTTAGAGGGTAAATTCCAGAAGTAGAATGGAAAAGCACATGGGTGGATTTTTATTTCCTTTTTGTTTTTTTATAATTGCTTTCTATGGTATGGCAGTTGTTTTTTAGGTGTAGCAGCTCCATAAAAGGTCAGTACAATCTTGCAGTGGAAGCACATTAAAAATCAATCCAGCTTTCACCTTATGTGCAAAGAAAGCACACAGAGAAATGAACAAAGACAAGGATGCTTTCAAAGAGGTCTGAAACTATTAGTAGAGGGAAAAAACGAACCTATCCCAGATTTAGCAGCTTTTGGACCATTATTACAATTAATAAGTAGACAAGATGTAAATGCAAAATATTCAATGAATCTCTGACATTACCCATATCTTCCAATCCAATGCTCATTTGGGTTCCTTCTCATCTCTAAAAACCATCAAATGGAATCAAGCACCATGGTGTCTCTAGGATGCTTTGAGTTCCCCCATTCACATACCTGTCCTACCTGAGGATGACCAGCTGGTTCAAGAGAGCAGATAGATGGGCCTGCCCTCTGACACAGCATCAATGGCTTTGGGAGCTGCCCACTCCTGCTCTATCACCCACCTCCTAATAAGAACCTTGGGTTTTACTGAAATCAGACATCTACAGATAGTACTTGAGACCAGACAGGAATCCCTGATCAGCTGTTTTTCCTTAAGCATTTTATGCAAGTGTAAGTGGAAGTGATTTTCTGTGATTCTTGTATACCCTGGATCCGTGGGAGAAACTACTATCACGTGCAGAGTTCTGCAGGTGAAAATCTGGATGTTATATCCCTCTGTCTTGTAGCACAAGCCTTGGAAGGATCAGCTTCACCTAAAAGGTTCCTGCCCAAAATGTTTTTAATCTGTTATTCAAATCCTCTGATCTCCTAAGCAATCTGCCTCAGAGGAATTACCTTCTCTACCAGAAATGGTTTTGTAATTCTAATGTTTGCCCGCAATGTTCTGGGAAAACATTTCCTCTTTCTTTGTAGGCATTTCTAAATTATCTGAAGATGGGTTTCAGTCTTAGTCTTTTCTTCTCTGAATTATATTAATAATTTTCTTCTGAACCACCTATTTCATCCACTCTGATGTGGAGCTCCTTAAGCCAAGCCCTAAGGCCTTGGTGAGTGAGTGCTGGGAGATTACCCTGGGTATTTTCAGACAACACTCTTGTTCATGTATCTCACACTCTTGCTCATGCATATGAGATCAGATATTCACAAGAGCCATAACATAACATAGAACATAGAACATAGCACATGTAACATATAACATAGCACATAGCACATAGCACATAGCACATAGAACATAGAACATAGAACATAGAACACAGAACACAGAACACAGAACATAGAACATAGAACACAGAATACATAACACATAACATGTAACATATAACACATAACATAACACATAACAACACATAACACATAACATAACATAACACATAACATAACATAACATAACACTATATGATATTGTTCACTTATGGGCAGCCTGTGACACATGATGTGCTCTAGGTCCCTTCCAGCAGATCAGGTGTGTGCCACAATGTTCCCCACCTTGACCTCGCAAGTTTTTTTCTGTAGTTGTTCCTACCTATTTGTGCTAAATTGCTTTTTCCAGACTGTATTTCCAGTTTGTCAAGATCACTTGAATTCTAATCCTGCTGTTGATGTTTGTGCAGCCCCTCACAGGTTGCTGCAATCTCCCAAGGCCCGTTCCTGTATGCTTGAGCTGTTCTTAATAAGCTTTATTTAAAATTAAAGAATCTTTTATTCAATGCTACTGTACCCCATTGGAGCACTTCAGAGGGGTGGGGGCCACTTTATGTACTAGTGCAGAGAACATCAAGGGCTCATTGGTATAAAGTCTGAGATGTCCAGGGCTGGTTCATTAAGGCATGAGCATGACTTTAGTCCCACTGGGGACTTTGTTCATTTGTCCTTTGTTCATTTTTTCTTGCTTGGGGTTTTGTTTTGTTTTCAGGTCAAGTTACACTTGTGAGGCAATGCTGTGTGAATGTGGATAGTTTATTAATCTTGTGTCTGGGTGGGACAGTGAGTCAATATAGATGCTTGTATTTGTGTGATAAATGGAAGGAAGTATTAGAGCTTTTACAGTTGGGTAGTATTTCTTAGAACAAGTATTTTGAATATTCATCCAGGGCCTTATATGTGCAGTATAGATCTGATTTTGGAGAGGACACCTAACCTGACACTGAAGGAAACCCAGATTTAGTGGTTCTCCTCTTCACTCAGGCTGTTCTTCTAGATTTTTCAGAAGCTGTGTCTAATCTTGTGTCCACTTTGTTGATGTGTGATGCCTCTGGCTCAGAGTGTGACTCAGATGCCTGTTGGGACTCTTGTGCCCTTCAGACTCCATGGGCTAGGCTCAGCTGTGACCACCTTCCTTCTCATTCTGCTGAGGCTGTTCCAAACATAACTTACAACTGCTGGGATGCATCCCCTGGAGTGCTGGAGTGAGGGGTTGTGCTTTTCCTGCTTTCTTCTTCTTTGGGACCCCTGAACTTCCCTGCTGCATGGCAAAATGTGGGCCCCTCAAATAAAGCAGACAGAAAAGAAAGAGCCCAGAGCAGCTTGGGAAACATAGAGTGTACCAGCAGCTGGTACAGCCATGAGTCTGAGAGAAAAGTTTATAACTTAATCTAACCCTTCAAAGAGCCTCTTACCTTTGTCCCTTTGTCTTTTAGGTGGAAGAGGCTTTGTAGAGGATGCTGAGGGGTGAGACAGCAGAGGAAGCTTCTCCTCATTCCTGAGGACAGAAGTGACCCTGCTGGCTGTCTGCTGTCCTCAATGGCACACAAGGGAAATCTGTGAGAAGGTGACACCAAACTGAAACTTGTGCAAGGAGACTAGGGGATGGAACAGAAAAAGGCAGAGAGCAAGCAATGTAACAGAATAAACATTGTAGGTAAGTATAACAGGAAGCAGAGGGGCAACAGGAGAGAATGAAGTAGGAAAGGAACAAAAATGTGGGGTTGTGATAAAATCACAGAAATTCTGGTGGCAATGGCATGAATAAAATATACATTGTTAATTCAGGTGTTTCAAAGTCTTTCTGTTTGCTTGTGAATTTGGCCATGTCCCAGCAGAAAGGTGCCACTACAATATAGAGGGTGGTGGATGGGCCAGCTTCCCCTTTGCTCCCTAGAGCTTTGCTGAGGCTTGGCCAGCTCTGGGACTACCCTGCATAGGAATTTCCTTTCATACAGCCTTTTGCTCCCTGACCCTTCCTTAACTTCTAAGGTTAACTGCTGCATCATCACAACTTCAGCTCTCATCGTGTTACCCAGAAAAATGCATCAGTTCTCTTTCTGTTTTGAGCTGTGGCTGGATTTCGAGCTTCTTCCTAGCACCTTCTTTAGTTCCCTGAATCACTCTTCAAAGTCTCTTTGGGGCAGCAGCTCTCTCTGTGCGCTCTGTGTTACGTGAACCATGTGCAATGTGAACATTATATTTACAGCAGCAAACTGTTTCAAGGCAAACCTTGCATTTCCCAGAAACTGCAGTCCAGCACAACCAGGCTTGATGGGGATCAAGTGCTTTACAGAATGGCTGGCATCTAAAGCAGTGACAAATAAATCCAAATGGTGAAATGAGAGAAACATTGGGACACAATGTACATAGAAACAAGTAGGCACTGAGCTGCTGTATAGAAGCACCCCTTTGTCTGAAAAATAATCTTCTCCAGGTGTATTGACTGGGTACCTTTGTGTGGATTCAGGTTCATTTTCCTTGTTTTCCTAAACACTCTTGTGTTTCCTGCCCTACTTGTTTGCATTGTCCCACTCAGTGTTATGTTATTGAGTCAGGTCAGTGGGATGCTCCAGATCCCCTGGATGCAGCTGTACTTGAAGATAGAGCAGCAAAGGCATTATTCTCAGGGGACTAGATGCCTTTATTATCCATTAACTTTATGACCTTTAGGGTATTCTCTGACGTCATTCTCCCACTGGCTTCAAAGGTACTGTATATCAAGTGTTGAAACTTCCCAACCTGATAAAATCCCTTGATAAGGCTGGTGTTTCAAAGCATGAAATGTTACTGATGCAGCTGTACAAGAGCTGAGTGCTGCTAAAACAGAGCTGCCTTGCTTACAGATCTGCTGATGGGTAGAGGCTTTGTGATCCCCCAAAATGTCCTGGTCAGGGTCTCGGCATGTAAGGCCTCTTCTGTTCCCAGGGAAATCATGGCAGACAAACAACTGCCTTGGCTAACATCTGAAATGCTCAGCTTGTGAGAAGCAGAGGCAGAGGTGCTGGGGGACAGGAGTGGCTTAATATGCCCTAAGTTGTAAGGTGCCCTGAAAATTTGGTCTAGCTCCAACTTTCCATGCTTTATCCTGGTAAAATGGAAACATTTTTATTACTGGGAACACTTACCTTCTGGAAAGCCTGCCCCTCTCCAATTTAAGCAGAAGTGGCCAAGTTCTGACATGCACCTTCTGCTGTTTGTCTCAGCCTCTGCTACAGGTATATGTGGATTAGTTTGGGTTACTGGTGTGTTGGAGAAGAGAAAGATGTGTAACCTGAAAACTAAAGAGTCCACAACATTTATGTTCATTCTGGGGATGAATCTATCGCTGTTCATAGTCAGTTGTCTTGTGCTTTGTTCAAAATACAAAACCATAGCAAACCCCTGGGTGCTTCCCTGGAAGTAGATGAGAAATGAACAGACCAAAAAACCAGAAAAAACTGTCTATAGGCATTAGTCCAAAGTTTTTTCTTTGGCAATGTCTTTGTTTTCAAAGATTATACATACTTTGGGTTTTGTTAACCCAACTGCTGAATCTTCTCCTTTTCTGTCATTTTTCTGGTCAGCAAGAGAGGGCAGACCTACACATACCCATGCTGAGTCTTGTCTTCTCTTATCACAGGTCCCATCTTTGTCTCTGGCCTGTGATAATACAATGGCTAAGAAATTACAATCACTTTTTTAATGTGTATTTGGGCAAGGACCTGAGTCCAAAGTACTTGAAGTATTATGAGGGCTATGTTCTCTTATATTTGCTGCAGGTGGAGCAGGTTTCCCTGCTGGCCTTCCTTGGAGAAGGCCAGAAGACTTTTGCAAGCACATGCAACCAGTGATAGTGAGAGCAGGTCTCCAGCAGTACCCAAAAGCTATTTAGCATCACAGTTTGAAGGTACCAGGGACCATGAAGAGCCCCACTGAGATAAGAGTTGGCACTGAGTCCAGTCACCTGAGCTAATAACTATCTATCAGCCCAGCAGCTTCACCCATCCTTTCCTCTGCACATTACTCAGTCACTCAGCAAATACACTTGTGATTGGTGACAGTGAGCAAAATCTATTGGGAAATCATTCAGGAAAGGAAGATAAAAGCTCAGTAACTGGCATCTTATAGCATTTTTCCAGTCTGAATTTGCAGAAAATATAACCTCAGCCTCAGGCTGTTTCTGTGAGGTAAAAAGGTGCAATTATGCCTATTTTATAGATAAGGGAACTGGTAATACTGATTTGGCCCAGGGGAACACGAGGCAGAACTAGGAGGACAACCTCCTTTGCCTGCCTCATGGCTTTGTTTATAAGTTACCCTGTTCTTACAGGAACCATTCTGTGAGGCTAATGTCTTTTCACTGCCAACAGGTATAAAAATATACTTTCAACATAATGTTATTTGAAATCCTCTGGCACAAGTTGTATTCACATGCAAAGTCAATGACTGGGAGACCAGGTGCCCAGCTAAATCTAAATGCTAGGCTATTTAACAGAGTACATACACAGCCAGTAGGGCTGGTATCTGGACAAGTTTTTATTATGTTGGCCTGCCTTCAAGGCAGCTTCCTGCTGGGTCATTTGTGGGCTACCAGTTGCCATGTGGAATGTTTGTTGTTGCAATAGCCTTATAGTAAAGACACCCATTTCTTGTAAACCGAAAGAACAGGCTTGGCAGGATGACCATTGTGCAGAAACTTCCCATGAACTCTGGGATATGGACACTCTTATGGTTCCTGAACAAATGGCAGGTCATAAGTGAGACTGTGCACTTCCTATGATACCCAGAGCCTGGTACTGTTAGTAATGGTGTCTGAGTACACTTTGTTAAGGTTGAGAGTGCTCCTGAAAAAGCTACTGAAACTTCTGGCTTAGATTTTAATTTTTCTCCAGGCTGGGCCAATGGAAGGAGTCAGGTTAATGTTGGAGGCATAGGACTGAACACTTGCTGCTGAAATGGGTCTATATCTGCACTAGGACAGTGCACACTGCTTGCAAAGGCTTATGGCAGAGATCCCTGAATTAGTATTGATCAAGTTAGGGTGGGTATCAGAGGGTCTGTGCCTCCTCCCCCCACAAACAACATGGGTTCTTCTCCAGCATTAAACTTGCTTTGTAGCAGTATTTTTAAGGGACATGTTTTGCTTTTGCTTGAAGACTTTAATTAATTCATTGTCGTTTCAGTTGTTTTCTATTTCTGCAAGATCAAATTCCTTTGTATATGTCCCCTCTCAACATAAGCTCATAATAATGCTGGCATTTTGAAAAAGTTCTCATTTCTGAACTCATTGGTGCCAGGTTTTTCAGTTAAGTAACTCTTTCCCATGTGACTTTAGCAGCTGATCTCAAAGTCCCAGACAATAATGCTTTTTATTTCTAGAGCTGAGTTTTCTTTCTAATTTCCAAATAGATCGGAGGTTGTTAAATCATATAAAATCAGCTAGTTATAAAGGGCAAAGACCATTGGCTAATCAATAATGTAGCATCTCATAGATTTTTCATTGGTGTAAAGCAGAGATCTCAAGGAGATACAGTTCGGGAATATTGCAGAAAAAGATACAGGGACACAGACTCTGGAGAGAGCACTGATAGTGCACCAGCAACATCAATAAATAGATTTGGAGCTTGTCACTGTTCCTACTACAACAGCTGTGTTTTACTGTCTAACACATGAGGTGCTCTGCTGAAAAGGTAGAGGCTTGCACATTAACATCATCATGAAATAAAGAGTGCTTTATTGCTTAGTGGTTGGGAAAAGCAGGCCAGGAAGGTGAGTGCCTCCCTCTGCTCCTGGCTCTCCAAGCCTGCTGCCAAGTCACTGACTGCATCTTCTGTTCATTAAAGTGCAGAAAAAGTGCAAGAGGTTGGAAAGCAGCTCAAAAAGCAGCCAGAAAGTCAATAATAGTCCTGACATCCCCTCCCTCCATCACAGCAAGGAGTTCTTCTGCAGAGCTAGCAATGTAGGCTGGCATAAAATCCTTTCTGAGAGCTTGCTGTGGTGGTGCACTGTCAAACTTCCTCTTTCTTACTGTGCAGCTCAGGGTGATGTAATCAGAACCTTCCAGGAGCTGAAGGGGCCTGCAAGAAAGATAGAGGGATTTTTTACAAGGACACGTGGTGGCAGGTCACAGGGGAATGGATTCAAACTGAAAGAGAGTAGGTTTAGATTAGGTATTAGGATGAAGTTCTTCGCTGTGAGGGTGCTGAGGCACTGGCACAGGTTGTCCAGAGAAATTGTGGCTGCCCCATCCCTGGAAGTGTTCAAGGCCAGGTTGGATGGAGCCCTGAACAACCTGGTCTAGTGTAAGGTGTCCACACTAGGAGGGTTGGAACTAGGTGATCTTTAAAGTTCCTTGCAACTCAAACCATTCTGTGATTGTGTGATTCTATGATTTTGAAGAAAGATATATATAGCACTTTAAAATTTTAATATATACATAATTTCACAGGGGTGTTTGTGTAGGATGGGTGCTAATATTGTTATTCCTCCTTTTTCCATTATTTGCTCCTGAACAGAGCAAATTTGTGGCTCTCTGAGAAGTGTCTGGATCCTTGCAGTGTCTTCATGGCAGTGGACATGCCAGTTATGCTGATGAGAAGATTAGGCATAGGGGGATTGGATGACTTGCCCAAAGCCAGAAAATCTGTGGCTTCTTAAATTACTGCAATCATCTTCAGTCTCTGCAGAAATTACTATTTTCCCTCCCCTTGGGAATGTGTAATGCAGAAAATGGGAATGTAGAAACATTACAACCTTGTTTCAGCTTTCCAGAGGTGAAATCACATATCATTTATACCTAATGCAGTTACCAATACTTCTGTTCGTTTTGCTGGGAGATTCCTGCTGTGTGTTCTGGAGTCCTTGGAATTTTTGTTTTTTCTTTAGTACCTGAGATAAGGGACAATGAGCCGCTTTGATTTGAAAATCCATAACACAGCTGGAGCCAAGAGGTTCCACCCCCCATCCCACCCCCACCACGGAGCCAAGTGCCAGGCTCTGCCAGCTCAGCACTGCTGGTGTCACTCTTTCCTGTTCTGCAATGTGCAAACAGCCCGGTGACGTAGCGGGGTAGCGCTGTTTGAACAGTCCCTCCAGTCAAGGATTTTTCCAAAATAAGTTGGACAGGAATTAATGGATGTGCATGTGAGTGTGGCATTGCACAGTGCAGGTAGGATAGAAAATGCAACGTGTTATGGCAGGAAATGAGGAAGGAACATTTTCTCAGCAAATCTGGCTGGATGAGCTGGCAGCTGGGGGCAGAGTCGAAAGAGAACAGGCTTTGCAGGATGGATGGAGTTGGTAACATTCTGTGAGTGAGCTGTGGAAGAAGTTAGTAAAAGGAAGCCCCTGCTCTTTGGTCTCACCTACATGATGCTATTTAACACTGATTGCCTAAAGGCTCCCTTTCCACCTTTCCTTTTGTTCCATCACTTGTACCAGTCCTCTAGACCCTCTGACACTTTGCCATGGAGCAGTTCTCTCTGCCTGGGTGGGCAGACAGCTGCCTCCTCCTGTGAAGCAAATGGAGTGTTTCATCCATCACACACTGGGCAAAACTAGGGCTTTCCTCACTTTTTATCACTCAGTTTCATGATTTCCTGCAGATTGCTTCATATAGTCAGATCTGTAGTTTTATCTGACAGCACCTTCCATGCTCTGCTTTCCCAAAATCACCTGTGAAATTGGCCCATTTTGAACAAATAACTCTTGAACAGTTTGCTACTGGAGGAAAGAAGTCGTGAATTATTTCTCGTGGTATGCTAACCATTTTGGAGGTTCAGAACATGTTTTGAGTGTGATTTCCTTGGGCCTGCTTTGAGAAGACCACCTAGGCTAGGACCAGGCACTTTCTCTCCTCCCTGCATAGATGTGGACCATGATGTTTATTTGCCAGCCAGACTAGCAGTGATCTCTGGATCTGCAGTCCTTGGACACTGTGTCAAAGTGGGACAGGAATGATTCATATTTTGTCTTGGAGTAATGCCTGATAATCCATTTGGGATGGATTTTCTGGACTGTCTCTATTGACCTGTAGCACTGGGGGACCTGGTTCTGGTAAATTAATGAGGCTGGTATATCTCTGAAACCTAGGGAAGAGAGGATGGAGGAGGGAGCTCCTTCAGCAAGGTATGAAGAAGAATGTGACTTCAAGGACTCTGTCTCTGGGGGGCTCCTGGTAAGGGAAGTTTAACTGCTGCCTTGAGGGTCCCTCTCTTCAGCAGGGAGTTGGTGTGTGCTGTTTGGAGTGTGCCAGCAGTAACACAGGCTTCATGCTTCAGATGGGTTTCCTTCAGGCAGGATTACACCATCCTCAGTACTTGTTCTCAGTACTTGGACCCTTGGACCCTTGTGTGGGGCTGCTCTTCCAGAAGACTCTTGCCTTGCTGCCCTCACATGATGGCCAGGCTGAGCATGGCAGTGGATCGTGTTTTCCCCTAAGTCTTGATTGCACACCAGGAGCAGAGAGTACTGTAGTGGTGACTGTGTTTGCTTGAGGCTCGTGTTACTCTGCTAAGCCCTGGCTGAGGCTGATGTCCCTGATGTAACTGTGTGCCTGCATTCCTCCAGAGCTGGCTGTCCCAGTGCTACCTTCATGGGGCAAGGTGAAACGGTTCAAGCCCCAAAATATTCTTCTCTAGTATGGACACCTTCTGAATGACCTCTGTTTGCAAAGCAATTCCAGTCAAATGGAAAACCTGACCTCTCCTGGTATGCCCCACTGAAGCGTTCAAAACCGTTATCAAAAGGTTATGGACTCAGATTCCGGCTATATAAAGCAAGTAACATTTTGCTAGAAGCATTGGTGTGAATGAAGGTTAAAAAAATAAACAAAGGATTCATTTTCTTTCACAAAATGGAGGGGGTTGGTTTGATTGGGTTTTTTGTGGTTTTCTTTACAATCTCATAAGATTTCATGAGAAAGATTCCCTTTGAGCTGTTCAGCTCAGCTAAAGAAGGTAGGAATTTTGCTTGGTCTTTTGATATTTCATGGAAAATACTAATTTGCCCTGATGCTTTAGTCAGCCAGTGTGAAATGCCAGCCAGCCTCTCTTTTCTTGCTGATATGGCACCAGTCACTGCAATGTGTAGAAAAATTTCCCCTGCCATGTGCTTCCAGGCTGCTCCTCCACAGGGGATGTGTCCTTGTCCCCGTGTGTCACTGACACAACAGGTCCCACACCTGGTTCTGCTCCTGGAGGGGTTCTGCAAGGACAGCAGCAGAATCGGATGATGGGTGAAGAGGAAACAGCAGATTTCCCTGCACGGACTGTTGATGAACCATAAATAACTCCTGCACTGACACCAGATATAACACGGAAGAGCTACTAAATAACCCAGTGTGTTTTTGCAGCTACATTGCTACCTCCCTAGATAATATTTTACTTCTAGTTTTAAGTTTTTGCTGTCCTTGCATGATGATGTTAAATTGGAATAATCTGTTCTCTTCAGAACAGAAAGCATTCAGGGAGGGATGCATAAGAAATCACAGGAAACAAGTTAATACAAATCCTTTCATTTTCAATTCCCAGAAACACTGTGCCCTCACACATGAGCTGTGCTATATATCACTGGCACAGCAGCCCCAAAACACATCCTTCAGTGAGAAATACATTCTTGGAAATGTGCAGGAAATGGCACTGGGTACTAAAGTCCTCAGCTCCCCTGCAAAGCCAACCCAGGGGCAGCAGCCGTGAAATTTTCTTTTCCCTTTGCTGCCAATGTACCTTGGCTCTCACCCAGGAAAACCTCCACTAGAGGGGTACAATTCAGGTCATGGCTTGGCAAGCCCTTCATTGCATCAGGACTTTAGTTTCCAGGGTCCCTCTGGGCAAAGCTTAACCTCCCACATGCAGATGAGGCACTCTTTGCTAACGGTATTGCTGTGCAAAAACAGGCAATATGACATTTCCTTGAGCTCTTGGTTCCCCTTGAACAGCAAGTGTCCCTACAAGGAGCTGACATTGAAAAGGGGGTTAGGAATCTGAGCAAGAAATGAAGAAGAGCTGCTCCAGGGGCTGGGAAAACTATGCTGCTGCTGCTGTCTGAAATAGAGCAAATACTCTGGATGTGGTTGGATTAATTTCTGGGGTTTACACTTTGTATACGTAATGAGTGGGTCATAATCCATGGGGATCTATGTAGAAGTTCGGGATCAGCTTTGTGCATTATGAAAGTCAAGAAAAATGGCTTGGTAAAGGTAGATGGAATTTTCATTAATGGAAAGGGTGTGTGGTCCATCAGAATGAGAAAGAGTGGGCTGGGATAGGGGGAGGAGGAATCCTGCAAATAGCCTCAATTGCAGCATCTCCCTGGCACAGGGGAACAGCATCCTCAGGCAAACAAGTGTGCAAAGCTGTCTTGTGGGGTTTGTAAGTACAGCAGGGGATGGTCCCTTCACAGCCAGCCTTACCCTGCGAGTCACCACCCCTCAGGACTTTCCAGGCAAAAGGGCACTGGGAACAGCAGCTTTGGCGCAGCATTTCAGGGCTTCATGGGATTACTTATTCACTGTGTTCCTGGAACAATTCCAGGCTTCCCAGCTCTGCCACCAGTGTACAGATTCATCAAGTACCCACAAGGCTCACAATCCCCAGAGGCAGGAGCAGGCTGTAGGAAGGTGATTCATATTACAGTTCCGTGTCTCCGAAGGACCGGCAGGGCTCTGGGAAGACCGAACCGGTATCCTCATCCCTTCTACCTCCCAAACGCTCATCAGGGTGATTAAGGCAGCAGCCGCACTCTGGATGGATTTCATTGCTGGGGCCATCGGAGGTAAATACATGAATGAGAGCTTGTTGACAAAAGCAGGTAGCTGTGTTTCCTTCTTGTTCAGCTAAAGAGCAGGTCTCAATAGCAGCGCTGAGAGTTTTTCAGCGGGGGCTGCTTGTTAAAAGTGTGTTCTTCCTTATTAAGTGGGAAATGTCATCAGAGCAGCTTCACAGAGCTGCTGGAGAGGCAGTGCTGCAGCTTGGTCAGCTGAGGTCATTGCCTGCAATCTCCTCGAGTCTGATTGCAGTGGGACAGGGTGAAACTCTAATAGGAGGAGACAGAGTGTAATAGGTTTTGTGCAGATACAAACCTGCTTGTATAGCCCTGGCAGCGAAACCCTCATGTGTCTGGCATCTAGGGGTCCCAGCAGGCTGCTGGGATGGTGGCTCTGGCGGGCTGAGGATGTGATTTGTTAGACAGGAGGGGAGGAAACACAGTTTTCAGAATATATTAGCATTCAGAATATACATAGCATTCAGAATGTCTGCATGAATGACCTTTGCATTATCTTAGGTTAAGATGTATTTGCAGTTGTGGTGGTGATCCCAGTGCAGGCGAGCTACGCAGCAGGCTTTGATCTGGGAGAAAGTAGGTTAGCTGTATATAAAAAAAGTAACAGGAGAGAAGTGTGATTAAATTGTAGACATTTTTAGAGCATGTACTGCTCAAACCCATCTTTGTTTTAAATGACAAAATGTACCCATTGGTCTCACTTCTTTGCAGAAAGCTCTTTAGATTTAGTGGAGTATACAAGAAAATACATACAATGAGAAAAACCTTTGGGTCACTGACAGAAAGGCCAGGTAAACCTACCAGGTGGATGGCACATCCAGCCCAAGCCTGCATGACAGGTATCACTCTGATATTCACTTCAATTGGGCATTTTCCATCACCAGGAACAGCCTGTGGTTCTGCTGCAGGTGTGTTTGTTCTGGGAAGGACTGTGCTGAGGCCTATTACTTGCTCATCACCCAATATGTGCAAATGGGGTGAGGTTTGGCATCTCAGCTGCATTCAGCCCTGGATGTGCCTATTGTGCCCATGCTGGGTGCTGGTCTTCCTGGGGTGTTGGGAGACCCTTCATGGGAAAGGAGGATATAACCAGCCCCATGATGATAGCTTCTCTTTCTCCTCCTGTTTCCCTTCTGACTTCAGAGCATCCTGTGGAGAAGGAAGCCCTGTCCTAGGGCTGCCAATGGGATGTCCGTCCCAGAAGGATTAACCAAACCTCCTCTCAGACTTCATGTTCATGTGGGGCAGAGATGATTGCATTTATTGCTTGGACTCCTTTGCTTTTTTAGCACAGTTTGAGATAGGTTACTTAAGGGCAAACTTCTTTTGCAAGGGAACATGGAGAGCTGAAAGCAGAGTTTGAACATGGCCATTCACCTTGGCTTTCTGCCCTGGCTCCCACGCAAAGGCAGGGTTTGTGCTGTGACCCCCTGTCCAGGCTCCAGCATCATGTTCTGCCTGGCCACGCAGCAAGAATCTCCCATGGGTGCCCTGGGCACAGGCTCAGCCTGAGGGGATGCAGGCTGTGGAGATCTGGCTGGGACCAGAAAAGTCTTTGCTTGCTGTGAGGCACTTTACTGACTTCCGTGTTTCAGAGAGCAAGACTTTCCATCCTGTCCTCTATGTCCAGCTCAGGCTTTTCTAGGAGGGATACTGCAACTTCTCACTGGCTGACAGAGGTGGGAGCTTGCCCATAGACACATGGGAGGTACCTGGGCAGGGCTTCAGGGTCATCATCCATCCCCTCAGATGGGACAGCTCCTGGGGTTGGACATTATCCTGCAAGAACTGGGATGGTTTTGGTGCTGAGCTTGTTTTGGGGTTTATGTTTGCTAGAACTGAAGCAGTTTTCATGTTCCTAAGGAGTCTTTGAACCCAGCTAAAGAGCATCAAGCAAGTTGAAGCAACAGAAAAAAAAATGAAAGTTTCTGCTTAGTAAATTACATTCTTGTGACCTAGATCTATTTTCAGAGTGTCTTGGAGAAAGCATGGCTTAAGCATCTCTGAAAAACAGAAGACATCATGCCCATTCGATTTCCAGCCTCTGGCTGCCTCAGGCAGCTGCACAAATACTGTGCATCACCTCTGGGCAATGGATTCAGTGGCAATGAGATAGACTCAGCATCTTCAGCCCAAGAAACAGTGATCTACTATGGTTCCAGACAGAAAAAACACGAGAGGAGCAGGCTTAGTGACTGTGGAGACTTTCTATAACCAGCAAATGTGGCTGGCTGTTTTAGGAAGCAGTCCTTCCTGGCCAGTAAAATTGAGCAGGAGGTTGGACTAGAGACCTCCTGAGGTCCCTTCCAACTTGAATTTTCCTATGATCCCATGCACATTTTACAGCCCTGCTACAGCAGCAGCCTGGGCCATGGCAGGGGAGGGGGACTGATGGCTGGGTCTGTTGATGACTGCAGGATGATTTTGACTCTCATGTCAGGAGTAAAGATCTGGGGAGGTGAAGCTGAGGTTCGCCCAGTGGTGGCAGAGCAGCAGGATCTGCAGCAAGACTGGGCATTTCCACAACTGGGAGGTTACATGCAGTTCAAGGGCAGATAAAATAATCCCCCCTGCAGAAAGAACAGTTAAAGCAGCTCCTGCTAGGCTCATGTTACTGAATGAAGCTCAGCTTGCTTAGGGTATGGGGCACTGATGTTCCCAACTCTGCACAAAACAAAAGGCTTTTGAAAGTTGCTGTCTGCTCATTCAGTGCATGGACAATGGTCCCTGCTTCTCCCTGGGAATCTCAGCCAAGGGTTTGCCAACAGCTCAGAGCTGTTGTAGCCTGGTGGGCTCTGTACAGCTGCCACTGGCTCCCTGGTCATTGCCACTCCATCAGAATCTCTCCTTTTTAAAGTTGCTTGGTCAGAGTGACCTGACTTGTGTAAAGAGTGTGAGTGATCCATTTTGTGCACTCTGTGTGTGTAGAGGATGCTGCAACTGCTGCTCAATACCTGGGAATATCTCAGATAAAGGAGGCATAAAAATTGGCTCACTAAAATAAAAAAAGGCAATTCCCCTTGTTTTGCTATTTTTTTTGTCACAGCTGATGTAGTGTTACTCAGCAGGAGTCCCATGGAAAACCCTCTCCTGTATGCCCACTGCTCATTGCTGGCCTTCTTTGATTTTGCTGTGCAAACAGGGCATGTGTGGGTCATGCTATCTTAGTCACAGGCTATTTATATCATGTGACAGTGTGAAGAGCCCTCATTCCTCAGCCTTTGATAGACTTGGCTGAGCTCCTCAGCTCTGACAAGTGCTTGGAGTGCTTTGTGCCCCTAAGTAGCATAGTTCTTGGCAGGTTGGGTTATTTGGAGCTTTGGGGGATTCACATCTTTGCTGGGAGCAGTGAAAAATTTACTGTTATGGTCTCCTCCCACGTGGAGATGTTTGGTCCTTACTGGAACCAAGCTGATGGGGAGCCTTTAAGGCTGAAACAGTCTGTTTGGGCAACCTACTGGGCTGCTGTCTTTGTATTTTAACATGTGAACAGGGTGATTTCTCCAGAAGGGAGGTCAGTTCTTGTCAAACACTGACCCAAACCATCCTTGGTATACAATCTGCATGAGCCAAAGCTCCTACCTTCCTTATCCAGTGGAGTGAGCCAGGACTTAGGTGTGCATGGTGCCCCCAGCATCTGGTCAGCCCATGCCCATTTCCTCGAAGGTTCAGGAATTCTGAGAATGATGGGATGTGTCAAAACCTCCCAGCTGAGATGGGGTCCTTGGGCTGGGGGACTGCAGCTGTGAGGTCAACACTGTCATCCTGGCATTGACTTTTGTGCTGCTCTTCCCTGGCTGGCAGTGTCCATGTTTACTCTGGCTGATGGCCGAGAACCTGGGACCACACAGGTGTCCCCAGATGACTTTGTGCATTGTCGCTCTCTGCTTGGACCAAAGCCATTGCTTCTTCAAGTCATATGATTGCCTGTGTATTCCCCCTTGCCCTCTCTCTTCCATCATTGTTTCTCTTCCATCTAGGCCCCTTTCCCCTCTTCATTGCTGTTTATCTGGTGTCAGATTTGATACATGTTTTTGAAGAACAAACCTCAATTTTCTGCAAGAATGATGCTGTTGGTTTTCCTCTGAGTAATGCACTTTGGGATTGTCTTCTGGTGACTCACAACAGCAGCTGCTGCTTTTCTCCAGAACATGGAAGAGCTTTCCAGAGCTCTCAAGCAGCCATGTAATCATAAGTGAACATGCCCACACCAAGTAACACATTTTTAAGTAGATTGGGTTTTAATTCTTCTTTTTTAAAGAAGAACTCAGTGAGATGCAGTTTTCAACAGGTGAACCACCAGATGTGCCCTGTATCTCTGATTGCCTGGCTGTCTGGTGGGCTCATCCAGCACTTCTATGAACTTGATCTCTGTCTAAATAACTCACGTGGATATAGCTCCATTCTTCTCCAGCCTGATTTCCTCTCAGGTGACTTGGCAGGTGATGTACTGGAAGGAAGTTTGCTGGTCAGCACCTTTATTACCTGCTAACTTAACTTAGCTCAGAGCTGAGAAATACAGTGAGGTGAGATCTATTTATTATTGCAACAGAGAGAAATCCTTGTTGGAGCTCTTTAGCCCTCTTTACTGGCCATTAAGGCAGTAGCTTTGTCTCAGAGGATTCATACATATCCAGCGGCTATTTTAAGGCTCTAGGAGTGAGCGTGGGTGTTGCTGGAGGATTGACAGCGGCCCCGGGGGCCGGACATGTCACGGCACCGGCGGCAGGGATGGTCAGCTGGCCGTGCTGGGCGGGCTCTGCAGCCGCTGCCTCCGGACATTCCCAGCGCTAAACCCTCCCTGCCCCCAAATCGCTGGAAACCAAAATTCCTCCAGACTGTGTGAGCGGGGACGCTTTGTACTTCACGTGAGGATACTTGGTCATAGTCCAAAGATGCTTTAGTGCCTAAGCTGAGAGGGGAAACAAATACAGCCCAGTATCCTCCCCTCATCCTTCGTGGGGCAGTGCTCTCAGTGTCTCTCCGTCTCATCTTGCTCCATCTTGTTGTTCCTCCCTGATAAGTTTCCCATACGCTGTTTATTCCTCTGAGTGAGCCTTGGTCACACAGAGAAATCTGCATTTTTCTCTGTCATTCTTGGCTCAAACGTCATCACTGGAGCTGGAGAAGTCTGGTGTCAGGCACGGCTGGGCTCTGGAGCTGTTTTCTGCTCTTCCCCAGTGCCTTTCTGTCATGGGTGAAATGGTCTGTGGTGACATGTGCTGTTAACCATCTCCAACATATTCTCTGTTTCAGGTGGTCTAAGCACAGCCGTGGGTTATCCACTGGACACAGTAAAGGTACCTGTTGGAGCTTTATTTCTTGACTATAGAACAAAAACAAAGAGATCCTTTTGTTTCCCCTCTCCTTTTCAGAAAAAATAATAATACATAATTTGAATTACATGTCCATATCTCACTGTATTTGGTTGTGTTTGTCTCCAACAATACCAACAAAAAATTTAAATTGCTTGGTGACATTATTTTATGGTTAATTATCTGGTTTGCTGCTATGGCATTTGTTGTTTTATTTTTAATCTGATATCTGCATTTCAAAGTTGTCCCTGTATTCCTAGGTGAGAATTCAGACTGAGAACCACTACAAAGGATTTTGGCACTGTGTTCAGGAAACATACAGGACAGAAAAGGTAGGTGCCTCTCATCAGAATTGCTGATACCAGTTGCAGATGCCTTGTTTCAGAGAAGCAGAGCTGCCTCTGTCACTTTGGGGAGGATGGGCACTGGTTGCATACAAGCATCTGTTGGGAGAGGGGTCAGGGTGAAATTTAGCTTTGCTGATGAGCTGTAAGGTGGGAATAAGTTTTGACTCAGCAATGCACAGCCAGTGCCTTTGAGGAGATGCTTTCCCATGCCGTTCACCCTTTAAAGTCGCCTTTCTCCTTTTGTTTCCCACGAGGTCCGGGGATTTTACAAAGGTGTGACTGCATCAGCGCTGGCTGTGTCGGTGGTGTCCTCTGTTTCCTTTGGCACGTACAAGAACGCCCTGGGTGCCCTGTGCAAGCTGCGGTACGGGGCTGCAGACGCCCAGCCCTCCAGCCTGGATGTTTCCCTTGCCGGAGCCGCTGCCGGCGCTGCCCGGGTAGGTAAACAGCCCGCAGGGAAGGCACAACAAGGGATCTTGTTCACAAACATGGGCGGCTGGTATAGCAGGGAATGTTTTTTCGGTCCCGGAGGCCGCAGGGGAGCCTGACACAAGTCTGGTGGGATTGTTTTTGCAGGGGAGGTCATGCCCTGGCCACACTGACCCTTCACTGGCTCCGTGGCCTGGCCGAGTCCTGCTGGGCAGCTCGTGCAGGGTTTGGTTTGGAGCGCCAGAACGATTAAGAACATGCCATTAAAATGACCCAGACCTTGGCAGCAAACCCAGGACAATGAAGAAAAAACAGCACAGGCAGCAAACTCCCCAAGGGGCAGCGATGGCGTGTTTATGTAAGAAACACATAGCTCTGAGTTAAAGCACAGGTCGGTGCTTTCCCAGCATTGCTGCAGGAATGGGCAGGGCACAGTGCTGCCTTGCCAGGAGTTAAAACTCAGTGGAGCACCACTGAGAAGTAATGATGCCTGGCAAACGTACAGGATCCTGGGACAGGGAGGCAAGGCTGGATCCAGGAGCAGTTTCCCACAAGCAGATGAGGGTGAGTGTTCATAGGTGCTGTGAGTGTGGTGGAGCTCATCCCATCACGCCGATGGCACGCTGGGCAGGAATATGTGCCTGGTCACAGTGGTCTTACAGTCAGTTTTCTAGGTATTTCCTAGCAGTCAGTGACTCAACATGGGCTAACCTTTTATAGTCTGGACGGTCTTGGTTCCAATACAGAGCCCTGATGTATGCTTCCCTATGGCTGAGGACATCCCCCTTTCCACGCCCATCTAGTTTAGCAAGTAGTTACAGGTATTTAATATCCTGTGTTGATTTCTGCCTTGCCTTCCTCTCTGCCCAGTGCAGCTCACACAAGTGTCCTGCTGCTGCTGGGTGGAGCAGCGCAGGCAGAGGGGGGGAGGCTGGAGCTTGCTGGAACTCGCACACAATATTATTGCCTGGGAGACAAGAATTCATGAGAGGGAGATCAAAACACTGTTTAACTGTGAGGGTTAAAATGCCATTCTCTGGTGTTGCAGGTTGTGTTGACAAACCCTAGCGAAGTGGCTAAAGTTCGGATGCAGACTCAGAGGAACCCACACCCTTCCAACACACATCAGTCTGTTTCCAAGCCAAAGTACCAAGGGTCTCTGCACTGTCTGAAGGTTATCATCAAGGAGGAAGGTTTTGGGGGTCTCTACAAGGGCTGTTCTGCATTACTCTGCCGGGATTGCTCTGCTTCTGCAATATATTTCCTTTCCTATTCTGCCCTGTGTGATTGGCTCACACCAGATGGGAGAAATAAACCAGGTAGGTGTTGGAAAGCATCTGGCATTACCTGCAAAAATGACTTATTTAGTCCCACACTAAGAGGGAAACCAGGCTCTGAGCAAACATCACCCAGTACCTATAAAACCTCACCCAGATCCTCATGAGGGGTTGGTTGCTCTGTGTGTGCTGGTTTTGGCCCCAGGCCCAGTGCCAGCAGCCTGCATGGAGGGCTCCACTGGCCCCACCTTGTCTCTAAGCAGCTCCTCCTCATCGTCCTGCAGGAGGGGTTTTACCACAGACTCTGGTGCCTTGAATGTGGATATGAAATCCTGTTAATGTGAAAACAGGATAACTAAAAATTAAACATGAACAAAGCTCCTTGGAGCCATCATGGAGCTCAGACAAGGGTCAGTCCAGAGGTGAGTATGAAGTCCAGGTAGAGAAGGTAAGGACACTTCAGATTCTTAGTTGTGATTTGGCTCCAAAAAGCAACTATCTACTTTGAGAAAATATTGAATAGGTAAGATGCAGCAAAAAAGCATCTCCCTGAGAATTATAAAAATTAGATCCATCTCAAGAGGGTGTGAGTGCTCTAAGGCTGTTCCACATCTAGTTCATATGGTGTTCAAAGTGTCATGTGAGCAAAAATTCTCTAAGATCACTGGAGACACACAACTGCAAGAGCTGCACAAAATAACTCCCAAAAAACATGAAAGTTACCAAAGTTTGTTGTCAAATCTGAGATGGCTGTAGCTGAAGGAGATACAAGTGACCTGCCCTTCTCCCTTCCCTCTCTCCTGCAGGTTTTCTCGTTGTGCTGCTTTCTGGTGGTTTTGCTGGAGTGCTGGCCTGGGGATTGGGTACTCCCATGGATGTCATCAAATCACGCATGCAAGTAGATGAATCAGACCAGCACAAGTACAAAGGCCTGGTCCACTGTGTGAGGGAAAGTGTGAGAAAGGAGGGGGCAAAAGTGCTTTTCAAAGGACTGGGTTTAAACTGCATTCGTGCCTTTCCTGTGAATATGGTAGTCTTTGTAACATATGAAGGTGTACTGAGATTTACAGATCATTATATAAACAAAAAATAACTTGTTCCACTCTGTCCAAAGTATACTTTATTTATTTATTTATTTATTTATTTATTTATTTATTTATTTGTTTGTTTGTTTATTTATTCATTTTGGTATGACAACATCCACGAACAACTGTTGAATTGATGGACAGCATAAGAAGCATGGACATTTCTGCCCAAAACTGATGATTGATGGCTTTGTTTTATTCTTATGGGATTACAAACTCATCAGGGAGCCTTGGCTTCATATAAAACCTCCCTTTTATCTCATTAAGGTATTTAAATTTTAGCTGCTCCTTAGGCCCTTGAAACATTGGCGAATTTTTATGTTCTAGTAAGTTGTTTGTCTGATACAGGGTTTTGGTAAATCAAATAATTTTTTTTTTTCTACTGGCACAGAAAATGATCCTCACAACCAAAGGAAGAGCTGAGGGAAGTTTTTGTGTAAGATTTAACACTCTCCAGCGTGTGCTCATTACATGCACTGCATTCACTGAGTGACTCACATACTTGTGCTTCGGGCTGCAACTTCCCCTTCCCAGCAGTAATTTCCCCAAAGCACTCTCCAATTATATCCCCTTGGCAGCAGCCGAGGCAGGAATGTCCTTTCTTTTCCCCGCTGCTCTTTAATGAGTGGCAGGCACGGCCCGTTTACATAACAGCGCGGATGGTCTGGCCGCACTGAGGTTCCCGGCAGGCCGGTGATTTTCTCCTTGAGCCCTACACAACATCAGCCGTGAGGCAGCGGCTCTCCCAGCTCGGCACAGCCTGGGAGCCGATCTCTTCTCCTCCCGCGGCGAGGGCAGGGACAGATGCAAAGCCTCTAGATGGAAAGGCTGCCATAAAATCTGTGCGCTGGCGAAGTTAGGCAAGTTAGAGGAGAGTTGCAAATTTGTAGAGATTAGAAATAATCGAGATCTCTAGCTTTTAAAAGTGCATACTCTTCTCCCTTTGAACGGTGCTGTTAAGAGCAGCCAAATGTATTTTGCCAAAGGTGTGTTTTGAAAGAATTTCAGACTTTTCTATTACTTCTTTCTCATCTTCCTGCTACTATTTTTCATTACTTTTTCCTACTTTTTTTTCATGAAAGTCAGTTGAAAAGCCAATGCCCATGCTATTGCTTCAGAAGGGAAATCCCTAAACCGGAAACGTTAGTTGGCTCATCCTGCCTGAGGGGCCACATATATGCTTCTGGTTTATTCCCTGGATGATGACACTTGAAGGATTCTGGACCCAACCTCTCAGATTCTGCTAAAAGTGCATTTATTGGAGGGAAAGGGGAATACTGCATTTTAAAATACATATTTAGGACCCTTCTGGTCAGCAGCCACTGTCAACAGTTGATGGCATGGTTTTACTACACTGACTGTAGTTTTGCAGGACTTGTCAGCTGCCTTGGACAGACAGAAAGAACTACAAGTTTAAAGAAGAATTCAGGTGCTCCTAGACAAGAATAAAGGGAACCTCTTCTACCCCAGACAGAGACCACTAAAAAACTCCACAACTCCTGAAATCTAAGCCTTCAACTGGCCTTTTAAACATTCACAGCCATGCTATCATATCAAACATGCACCTGAATTTTTTCAAGGGTCTACCCAGCCCCTGCAGCTGATCCAAGACCAGGGTGAAGAGGGCAGGCTGGTGCACACTATGTCACCTTAAGGGGAATGAAATGAAAGACCCAACACTGAACTGGATTCTCTCCAAAATGCTTCAGGCCTCGGCAACCTACCACCCTGGTGACAGCTTTGGGTGTCAGCACCAAATTTCCTTTAGTCAGAAAGTCCTTAAAACAGAAGATTTAATTATGTCCTTGAGGTTTGGAATTCCTCTTAAGAGTCTACTACCCTCACCTCTTTTTAACTGGGTGTTGATTTATCCCTGCTCTGTCTGGATGTTTGGAATCATACTCCTTTATGCCACGTTATTTTCAGCCAACCTTGTTCTCAGGCATTACATTCTCTGAACTGAGACAGTGAAAGAATGCCTGCACAACAGACTAAACAACCATTTATTGTTAGGCAGCACTGATACCATCCATGGTCAGCCCAAGGTTTGAATAGCTCATCTTTCCCAGTATGCTCATGCACTCAGATAAATGAAAATGTCTCCTCCTGTGGGTGTAACTGAAATACAGTTGATTACAAGGGAGAGCAATTACAAAGGAATTGTAAATATCAGTGGGAATAACTGCAGAAGCCAGCACAAGGGGCTGATAACTCTAAGCCTGGGGGTATTCAGCACCACATATAAGCAGGCTTTCATGTGGTCTGAACAAATGCTACATGAGAGGCAAATTCTATCTCCAGGCAGCTTATTTCAGGAAGGTAATGGCTTTGCAATCCATCCTGTTCAGAACCCTTTATTGGGAAAAACATCTACACAGTGTGTGGGTGACAACCTGAGGAAGAACTTGCAGGTGATACAAACAGCAGCAGGTACAGGAACTGACTGCCTGAGTACTGTAAACACAGGCACACAAATTTGAACCAATTTTTGTTTACTGACAGGACACATATTATGTACTTCATTACACACACCCCAAGCTGGATGTTCTTCTTCTGGTTTTCAGACATGACTGCTTTATTTTCTGATTTGTATTATCTTGACCTTTAGCTATTTTAATGATCACAGAACTATTTACTTTGATAAATTAGCTAGCTGAAGGCCGGCCAACAGAAAGAAGGTACCACATTTGCTGTGCTGATACTGGGTTTACTTCGCTATACGGACTGCAGCTTGTTGTACAAATCATTTCTTTAGCAACAAAGTTGGTGGCCTTGAGAAAAATCCTCTTAGAAGTCACACTCAGGATCAGGTTCCATGCTGCTGACAGTTCCTGTTTGCTCTGACCATGCTCATGAATATCCAGGTAGATTTCAGCATTCCTCTTGGTGACTGTGGAAGTGCTGTGGGAAGCTATTCAGAATCTGTCCTTTTGCACAGAAATTTTGAGCACTCTGTTTCCACTTAAGCACCACTTTTACACCAAACCCACTGAGGTGTCACTGTAAACAGGTCTCACGGACCTTCCCCCATCCCAGAGCTGGCTGAGACATGCACAGGGACAGGCAACATCCAGTCTGCCTTGTGACCAGGACATCTCTGGACAAGTGACCCTTGCTAGTTCAGTCTGGGAGCAGTCTGAGCTCCACCTGAAAGGGGTTTCTAAGGCACCCCATTTCAGTACTTCAAAATAAGGACCAGCTACATCAGATGACAAATCAACACCTAAAAAAGTAACAAGAGAGGTCAAAACCAGAGTAAGGGTAAATTAATGCTTTGAAAAAAAAATAAAACAAAAGAAGTTTGATACAGGCTTTTATCTATATTTTTATTACAGTGAGATGAACAAAATGAGCAAATTGAGGAAAATGTAATGAACAATGCCTGATAACATTTCAGTATGCTTTGGAAAACTGCCTTGTCTTGACCTTTAAAATACCCTCTGGGACATGAACTGTAATTACAAGAGAGTCAGGAATTCAAGACTCCTCTGAGAAACCACCATCTTAGAAGCAAGTTGGTATGAAGTCATCAGAGGGCTTGAAAACAAGTGCTTGTTCAGCAAACAAATACTAAATAGTTTTCCAATCACTTTCCTTTCTAGAACTTTCAAAACATATTTCAACTGTTGTTAAAAAATAATCCACCTGCTTATCTAGAATGGAACATGGCAGTGTTTCTCCTACAGTATATTTCCCTTTCCTGAATAACAAAATTAATTTTCAGCTAATGAAATAAATCGAGCAGAACAAATCTGCATATATTTTAAACAATATATTTGCATTATATGTTTGTAAAAGCACTTTTAAAGTCAGTTTAAGGCTTATCTTTTATGTATGGCTTAAAGATGACAAAGAGTAGACTGCAAGAACAGGAAAGTCATCATTAAAGTCTAAAGTAATGAAGATAGCTTATTTATTACTGGATTTAAGAAGCTGCGTTTTTTCCCCTAAGAATTGCTCCACTAGTTCTAGAAAAAAAAAAAAAGTTTTTCTACCCATTGTTAAGCCCTTGCTGGCACTGAGATGTTTTGCCTGGGGGTTATGGAGACAGTCTCTGGGAAACATTTTCACTAATATGCTGAAGTCATTGGCATTAGATTAGAAACGTCAGCCCACATAAACTGTAAAGAAAAAGACAAAAGCTAAGCCCTGCTATTTCCAGCACAAGTTTGAAACTCATGCAATAGGCCTAGGTCTGCCTTGCACTTCTGCCTTTTCCTTGGTTCCTTGAACAAACATAACCAGGTTAATCCACCTGTGTTATCTACATCAAATAAAACCACCTTTGCTAAGACTATGGGCTAGCAATTTCCTAATCTATACAAGACAGATTGAACAGTTTGCACTCAGCACTGTTCAGATCAATACTAATAATCTGGATTCTTCTCCCATGAATCATAGCAAAGACATTGAAGTTCTTTTGAACAAAGGAGATAATTTAATATTACATGAGGTATTTTAACAAAGTATATTTTCTCACTGGAATACATCATAGAATAAATATCCCTAGTTTAAACCTCCTGGTGCAGTGAAAGAGAACAGACAGTACTAGAGGTATCCCTGTGTCCAGTGTGACTTCAATTTTCACAGCATGATTTAACACTTGTTATTTATAACTAGAAACTAATATTTGCATTTCTGTACTATCTTTCACCTGAGAATATCAAGGACCTGACAACTTTTTGATGATCTCCTCCCTGAAGAGGCAACTCATCAGGTAAAAAGCTGCAGAAAAAAAGCACAGTGAGGTTTCTGCAACTTGCCCAATGTCAAAGAGGAAGGTGATAGCAAGACAAGTCTGATATTCTTTCTCCAGTGTTCAGCTCACAGATGTCCACTCTTTCTGCACTGATCCCACTTTGCAACATTCACTACCTTATTGTGTGCAGCATGTTCTCAGTAGCCCAAGAAAATATAAAGTCTTGTAAACCAAGGTACATAATACAAAAGAAAATGGAGCTACTATTTATAACTTTGAGATATGACCTCTTACCAACATATTTAAAACAATTTCCAAGTTAGCCTTTATCATCAAATGGAAATTTTATTTATATTTTCAACACGAAATACATTAAAATACAATGCTGGGCTGACATACATGCTTTTCTGCAAGACTGATCAATTCTGTCTTGCATATTCTGATTTTAAATAGATACAAGTCCTGTTTTAAACTTTTTCTGTACTCTGCTGTTCATGATAATTTACTCATTATTTATAAAGCACCAATTGCAGGCTGTACATAACTAGGGAGTGATGACATACAACAGAAGACAACAATTATTACTTGGTTGTGGATTATCAAGTGCTAAGTTACACATAACATTTCTTCAAAATTCAAAAGCCAGCTTCCTTGGAGTCATGAACTGCTTCACAATTTCATCTGTGACCTGCTTCCTTCTTTCTTGATGAGCTGCTACCAAGGGCTGCATTGTTTCAATAAGGACCTTCTTCAGCTCCCCTGTGAGCAACTCTCCACTGGTGTAGGCCTGTCAAGAGAGTGTTGGTTGCTGAACATGGTGCCATTCACAAAAAAAAAGACTCAGTGACCAGTATTTCTTTAAAATAAGTCATTTGGATGACTGAAAATTAAGTACATGCCTTAGAAAATTATCTGGTATCACTGATAATACAACTTGCAGAGTTGCTTGTTGCCTGTTAAAAGGCTAAGGCAGCTGCCAAAGTTCATATGTGACAAGTTATTATAAGGACTGAATAAACTACATTCACAAGTTTAACTAGGAAATCCTGTAATTACTTGCAGGAAACTGCAATCTTCCTCCCAAGAATCCCAGTTCAAATAAACAGTCAACCTAAGCCTTTTTTTTTCAATAACAAGTGGAAATTCTCATAGTTTTCTCTCACTGCATTTGGGTAAGAGACTAGATGTGATTAAAATATCCTTTTTATAGCAAAGACACTCAATCTATGTTCACACTGTAGTCATACTCACAGTTGCTAATCCATTCCACTGCTCAATACTGAAATGCTTGAGCTTAGAAGCACAGGCCAATAGTTTATTTGTTCAGCCACATTTATCATCCATGGCTATGACAGTTCAGCTATATTTGAAATGACAATAAACATGATAATCACCTGCCATTGTCATCAAGCCATTTTTAACACCTGTTCAAGGTGTAAATGTTCACTCAGCAAGACTAAAATACATTAGGAACAAATGGAATGGCAATTTCAGGGGTGTAGTTTGGGGCATGTTTGTTATAAAAACACCAAGGTTGCTTTCTCTGGTGCTACAAGTGAAGCAGCTGCACTGATGCTGCTACAGTGGGTGAGTTCATGTTTTCTGCTCAGGTTCTGAGGCACCACTGCAGCTGCAAGCTGTGAGCCAGGCTTTGTGCTCTGCAGCAGACTTAGGCTGACAATCTTGCAGTGGTCGGGGATTAATGAAAAAAATCTCTTTAAGTCAAAGGTGCTTCAAGTTTCCATAAATAATTTACAACAGCACAGTAAGAGTAGCTCTCCAACCCTGCTCTTGTGTGGGAAGGAGTAGAGGGCTGGAGAAAAATCTGCAGCTCTTGATGTTCTTGCAGCTGTTCCCAGCAGGAGAAAGCTGATAACGAATGTGAGGTGGGTGTTATCTACTGCAGCTCCTGCCTTCCAGAGAACACACACCACCTAGTATTGGTGATGACAGGAAGGGAAATGGCTTGCTACCAGCCCAGGGGACAGAAGTCTGCCAGACAGGCTTAAAGACAGTGCAATATATATGAAACAGTTTTTGCCTGGGATCAATGAATCAATTCCTCAGAGCTATTAAATTTCTTGTGATGATAAGAAAAATCCAAAGACCAGCAAGCTTTAGACATGAGCTTTTGTAGTTTTGGAGAACATTTAGGTACTTTACAGTAAGGAACAGGCAGAGTGTATTATACAATTAAAACAACAGTAATCCCAAGGTGACCTCATTTGAAAGGTAGGGAANAACTCTCTGCGGATGCTAATCTTCCTAAAAATTTAAAGAAAAAAAATTGCTAAGTGGAGGGAAAAATATATTTCTTAACCATATGCTGAGCTTTCATTTAGCTCTTGTATCTTTTGAGATACCGTAATCAACCTGCCAAGAGACACATTTGCATATGAAGTAGGTCTTTTTTTAGTTCTGGTATCTAGGAGCAGTTATATATTTACAATTTATGAACATTCCTACTATCTGTATAGACTGTCTAGTGCTCTTTTGAATCTCACCAACCACCAAGTTACAGATGAAATCTTGTGTCAACGAACTGGAATCAGAAATCACGCACTGATGAATGTTTTAAGGAAATGAACTGCCATCTGCCACATTACACCTATTCTTATATTGTAGGGCAGCCTGAATAGCTGTCTCAGCATCTGTAAAATGAAATTTTTACATACTCTTCTGCACTGACCTTCCTCCTTAATAGATTTTGAAAGCCTGTATGAAGTTTTTTCAATGCCCTTCATCTCTACAGTTTGTGTTCTTCCTAAACAGAGAAGGATTAAATATAATATGCCAGGTGAAAGCATATTTTTTTTGAAACACAAGATGTTTCCCTTCTTAATCTCAAATTCAGTTTTTTACGTATTCTGGCACCTACTCATTGACTGAGGGTTTCAGTGACTTATCCATAGTGATGCACTGGTTTTTTCACCCTGCATTTTTCTGAATCCCTCAGTATGTCTGTAGACATAAAATCTAAATAACACTTTACAGGAAAACAAACAAGTAATTGAGTTGTAATTTCCAAATAGGTACAAAAAGAACAGTTTATTAAAATGCTGCCACTCATCTCACTGGATTACCCAGAATTTTCTTAGCCATTCTCAATATATACTAATTTTTTATCTTCCATTACCTGTAAGTTTTAAACCTCATTAATTAGCAATGTACCAATAATCTGAAAAATGCTGTAAGCAGTAATTTTTTTTGTCCAGTGTAGCATCCTCTTTTTAACCTTCATTCATGACCAGAAGTCACCTTTCCTAATATATATTTTATTTATTTGCTATAACTGTATTTGGTCTTTCACTCAAGCTCTATTTCCATAAAGACTTGTTTCTGATGGGCTTCAGAAGCTGAAATAAATCTCAGCTTGTCCTCCATTACTCAACACTTTACATCATGTTCAGGATTTTTCTTTATGTCTTTCGTATTATCCAAGTAGCTAGAATTACTTTTTTTTATTTTGTTCAAGTAGTTTAAAGACAGTAGAATTAGGACTTATGAACTTGGATCTCTTTGCAGATCACAAGTTACTTGCCAGAAAAAAAAACATGGAAGAATGTTACCATATAACCACTAATCATGTATTCTCTATTCTGAAATTACAGCTTTTATTTTAAAAGCAACTCTGTAACTGTGCTAATAAACTGGAATTATTATAATCCAAACACATGAAGAATTCCAATTCTTCAAAACAGTCCTGCTTAATCAGTTCCTACAAAAGAGAATGAAGCATTATGAGGTGGCTGTAGAAGAGTCTCACCTTAAGAGAATTAATCCAAGCCCGCCCAAAAGAAACAACATAAATACTTTTCCTTCTTGTTTGGACAGTTATTTAATGTCTGGTTTCATGCCCATAAATTTCTTCCCAAGGACTGATTTTCATTTTCTTTAAATACCACAATACAGGTGAACTTTTGCCAAACTGAATCATCTGACACTAGATAAGAAAAATCTTCTTTTGACGTTAGAAACAAACTGGGAAAATACTCAGAAGAAAATACCCCTTTTTGAGCTGAAATTCAGCATAATGTTTATTTGTAAATTGGAGTGAGCAGACTTCTTTGTGAATTGGCAGCAACAGATTCTCAAGTAGCAGGAAAGGTCTGACCTGTGCTGTAACTACTAACACTGTGCAATGTTTGGTGCTCCCAACAAAGAGAGGCAGTCAAGAGCTCTATATTAGGTTGACATCATAGCCTGTCAGATTTCAAAACTATGGCAACATAGTATTTATTTCAAGAGCATGAGCCTCCCCAGCTCTTATTCTTACACCACTGCTCTCCAGGTATCAGAAAAACAAACATGTTTTGTACACTAACATTCCAGCTAATATTTGTACTGTCAGACTAGCGAGTAACGCAAAAGATCATTTTGATAGTTTAGCTAAATTTGCATAACTAAGTCAATTCCTGAAGATGCTTTGCCATGAAATGTATGGAAAAACCCATTCATATCTGTTGAAGGAAAACACTAGAGGTTGTCATTGTAACCAGAAGGACCTCTGAAGGCAGCGTCAGCCAGCTGAGGGGGATATCAAGGGAGTGTCAGGCAGGAGCTGTGGGCCAACCTCTGCAGCACTTCCTGATGAAGCTGGAGACTATTTCTACTGATATGATACCTATAGATATGGTTTAGGGATGGATTTGACAGGGATAGGCTTATGGTTGAACTCTATGACCTTAAGGGTCTTTCTCGACCCAAACGACTCGATTCTATGATTCTACCACTCCTTTTTGTGGTAAAGCTTTTGTGCCATCAGGTTTTGCAGGTCCTTACCTTTGTCTTGATTTGTTTGGCTGTATCAGTGAGGAAGATGGAGGAGTTTGGGTCACTAGCACTCATTTTGGTCTGTGCTCCTTGTAGGGCTGGGAAGAAGACTGAGTGGAGTAAGGCTGGTTTAGGCTGCCCAATTCTTGGTGCTACATCACGGGTCATTCTGAAGTAAGGATCCTAAAACAACCATCAATAAAAGCACAGAATAAAACTGAAAAATGTGATTTGAAAGCTGATTGATGCTGACTCATTCATGCCATAAGAAGTGATGTCAAAAAACCAAAACTGAAAAAAAACCCCCACGGAATATTCCAGAACTTACTTTCAATTCACTTTATTCAGAACACCAACAAAAAAAATCCCCTTTTTTCTTTTCCATAGTGCTGTATACTCTGATTCCCTTAAGCAACAGGCGTATTTACAAAATTTTACATAAATTTAAATAGTTGCTAAAACTATGCTTAATATGCCTGGAGATGGATGCAGCCTAAAATGAAAGCTTTCTCACAAAGCATTCTACCAACCAGCAGAGAATCTGAACTAAATCAGCAATCAAGCTGGCAGTGCCATGCTGATGATCTGACTAAAACCAAAGTGAAATATTACTTCATAATATTGTAGCTGATGAATATGATCACATCATCTCCTAGTGTCTGTCCCTGTGATTAAAACAGCTAAAGATTCAGACAGTGCAGGATGTGATTCCTAGAAACACTACTTATTTAAAGTAAAGACCCTATTACTCTCATCTGTATCTGATGTTCTTCCAGCCCTCTCTATAAATCTGAAATGTTAAGGTTCTGCAACCTTTCTGGCAAATTATTTCAACGCTTCTTTATTCTTACTGAGAGAGGGTTTTCCCCATGGTTCAAAAGAAATCTCTTGTGCTGCAAGTTGAGCTCATTCCATCTTGCCCAAATTACCATGGAGATGGCCAAAAGTTTCTTCCTAACCCCAGGTCAGTGTGCTTTTGCATAAATGTTACTGTCTTTGCTTTCCTAGATGTCAGCTCTGTGTGAATGGAGTTGAGATCAAGAGAGATCCAAGACTGGATGAACACATGATTTTGGGTTAAACCTTCATGTTTTCATCCTTTAGGTCTTTCAGTTTCTTCCCCAGAAAGGTGCTTGCAGGAATGTTTTACAGATGCCTTGTGACACCACCATGTAGCTTGAATGGTACAATACAAAACCAAATTCCTGAAAACCAAATTAAGCAATATGAATTTCTTACCTGGTCAATAGCACATGGGATAAGACACTGAATATTCTCCTTGCCATTGAATATCTGTGGAAATGATGAACTGAAGGATGGAGCAGCTTGGATAGCAGGAAAGCTGATCTTACCTAAAAAACATGTTTGGAAAAGCTTAAGCAATCAACAGAAGCAGTGATAAATAGAATTTTTGCAATATGTAAAATGCACAAGTGAATCGTCCAAATACTTAGCTGAAGACCAAGCTCTATCTTTATCAAGCACTGCTGCCTTATCTGAGGAGGCTTTTCCATCTTTACCTTCTGCAATGTTGACAAACCTTCAACTGACATAGAAACTAATGACAAAAGGGAAGCTGTGACCACACTGACTTCAGCAGAAGTTCATCACTGGATACTCCCTTGATCATTGAACTATCTACCTCTTCCAGAAACAGAACTGACTAAGCTTTTCCTTTTCTCTCATTTTCTGAGAAATACCTACAGTCATCACATAAGCTTCCCTCTAAGATCTTAAATCACTGCTATATGCACTCTGCACTCATGAAGCATCTCAGATGTGCCCAGTTTTCTTTTTCATACAGGGCTCAATCACACTGTGGCCAACCTGGAACTGATCAAAATCCTATCAGAATAGACAGCAAGTAGGGGACTTTTACACACATGTGATGAAGTCATAATCACAATACCATCTTTTATCAGAGCACTGCTAAAACAAGTGGAAATCTGTTCCTTGGTTACACTGAAGGGTGAAAGCTGTCACTGGCCTAATTACTGGATGAAGAATGGTGATAATCCTCAGAAACATCCAGGATTTAATGTCATTTTTACACAGAACCTTTCTTCTCGTCCATGTGACAGAAACCTGCAATTGCAGTGAAGCAAATGGGAGACTTGAGTTACCCAGCACCTTGGTAATTAGGCTATTCAGCACTCAACTTTTTCATATATCTAAATGCCTATGTGCATTAATGCAACTTTTTCTGACAAGTTTCTTTAAAAATTTGGCATAGAAATTTCTAGAAGGCAAGATTGTCTATAACTCCAATCACTGTAACAAAAGAATAAAAAAGAAAACAAAAGTCGTTCTGTGTTTTGGACCCTTCAACATTACTAAGGGCAAAGTACAAAACACAAAGTCAAAAAGGTAGATGTTACGCTAGAAATTTCATTGTTTGTGCTATTCTGAAGGAACAACAATAACATCAGAATCTGCCTAGAAACATAATCCTCCTGCTTTTTCTGTCTGTTTCATGAGTGGCAGACACTAATCTCTTTAAATTACTACTTAAAACAGCTCAACTGAAAGTGAAAACAAGCATTGTTTCTTGTGACTAGTACGATTTCCTACCAATGCAATCACTGTCTGTAAAGCCAAAGATGCCTTTCACTTGGTTAAATGTGACATGCTTCTGAACTTTGACAATGTTTTTGTAGAATCCAGCACTTGTCCTGTGAGAAAAAGAAAAAAAAAAGTGGAAAAATAGAATGAGAAGAGGAGGACAGTGTATGTACAAACTCTGACTGCAAAAGCTGAGAACATCAAAAAGCATGCAGGATTAAATCTCACAGTTTCAGACTTTTTGTGGCCAATTGAGATGATAGTTAGAGAACCATTTACAAACAGGAATTTTATGCCTTGAAAGTTTAATTTATTCTTCCCTTCCCCCAGTCATTACTACAAACATTCTTCTTTAAACTTCACTCAATGCTCGATTATTAAAATAATTGACCACAACAAGTTGCTGCAATGCCTTCTGTTAAAGGCAATAAAGTGTAAATACATCTGAGAGATTCTGATACCATCTTAAGCAAATCAATCTGGAAGTTTCTTGGTGGTGAAGGTATTTTTACACTTTAGCTGGTTTAATATATATTTCATAATTTACACATTGCACACACAAGTGTTCGTTCATATGTTATACAGGATAATGACAATAATATACATAAAATGTTAGACGGCAGAAAAAATAATGTTTCTATTTCAAGTGTTATAAAACTTGTCCTGAAGCTTTCAAATTTAGACACACTTATTAAAACATTGCTTGTAGTCAAAGTTAGAGAAAAAATAGGGACACTTTTTCACTACAATGCTCCATAGAAATTTATACTTACCCTAAATAGTCTAAATCCGAAAATATAAAGGTTTTATTGACGTCAAAACCACATGCAATGATGTCTTTTGCATTTTCTCTAGCATATTCATGTGCCTTCTCAATTGTCATGTCCTTCCAAAGGTATTTCTCATCATCAGTTAACTGTATTACCAAGGGAACATCAAATACTTCTTGCAGCCATCTAATAGAAGCAGACACGTTTTAATGCAGATTAAGTCAAAATGAAGATGTAAATCACGCAGCTAAAATATTTTTATATATTTAAACAAAGTATATGGAAAGATCTGCTCTTTATATACATATGCAGTTATATTTTATGTGAACAGATAAAATGCTTTATACAGATGATAATGACAACTTACCTGGAAAAAACTCTCACACTTACTGTTTCCTGTACACATGACAGAGGTCACCAGTTGCAAAGGAACCAGAATTCAAAGAGGTTTTACCTTTCTGAGCCCATTGTCCCTGTGTCCTGCTGCTGCAGGCACCACCTTACAGAGTAATGTTACTGAGTCTTGTAGGGAACTGGTTTTTAGGAACAACAGAAATTCTGAGGAGTGCCACATGGCTAAGGGAGTAAGGAAGAGGGCTTTATGGTGCCTTATGGTGATGCAGGGATTGTGATCATTTTAGTGAAAAGGTAAGACTGAATTAAATTCCTTAATATTCACTTTATGTAATCAGAACTCCTTGCAATGTATCATTTTGGCAGTTTCACAAGCCATGTTCAATGTTTCTTTTGAAAAAAGTGCTTTGATTAATATAACTGGTAGAAGTAACTTACTTTGTGAACATAAATGGGATGAGATGACCAACATGCATTGCCTGAGATGATGGCCCTCTACCTGTATAAAGGTAAAAGGGCTTCTTATTTTCATAAGCATCAAGTACTTGGTCCATATCTCTAGAGAAAAAACAGAGAAAACAAGATACGACTCTTCAGTAAGAAATATCCACTGTAAAAAGCCTTTATTCAAAATCTGAGTGTTTTTAAAGCCAAAAGTATTTATAAATAAATTACAGTATGTTCAGTGTCCTAGAAACAAAAAAGTTCTTCTTTACTCATTTTTTAATTTAAGAAAAGCATAGTCTCCTTCAGTCTTCATGGGAAAAAAAATCTCAAAGAAAAATGAAATAAAATGTGAAAATTTAATGTTGAAATTGTGCAACTTTTAAAATGACCTAATTGGATAATAATCTCTAGGGCCTAATAAAACAGCCAGGGACCATTTCTCATCAGGTTCAACCAAGCAGCTTAGCTGACCTCTGGTGGAGGTCATGCCCTCAGTCATGCCCAGGCCCTTCTGTGAACCCTGCTGGTTCCACAGCCCAAAAGCCTCTGTGTGCTAACAATTAAACAGTGAAGGCCACTGGCAGGCTCATGCTTAAGATCATTCCCTGAGCCTTTTCTGTACCACAAACAGATGCACAGGAGCCCTGCTGAAATCACCAGTGGCACCTGGAGTTCTCTGCCAGGCCACTGCCTCTGGCTGCTGACACAGAGTGAAAATGAGCCTCCACTCTGAGCACATTTCTTCAGTTTGGGATTACTGAGGACATATCAGAAACCCACACAATCAAGAGTTTCAGGTGTTGCCAGGGAAAATCTGCAATAGTTGCTAATTTCAAATGGCACAGTTGGTTTGCCTTGGTATAAAAGCACATGTTTTTTGCTAGCTACAGGCTTCTCCCATTAATTCTCATAGGAAGTCTGCCCAACAGGATCTTTCGAATTTTAACAAAAGAAAAACTCACCTGTGGGAAAAAAAGATTCCTCTACGTAGAAAGTGGTGAGGTTTCTGACCAGTAGCTCTTTCTATTCGATTGATCAGATCTGTGTCAATTTTACTGCTGCCAAACCGAACTATAATCACAAAATGTTAAAAAAAAATTAAAATAAGCACAGCGTAGCTACAACCAGATCTTGGAATACCAAGAACATACCAATGCAGGCTAGATCAAAAAAGACATCTTCAAGTCAAAAAGCCAAAGTCAATTTTCCTGGTTCTTGCCTGAAGACCCAGCAGTCACCTCCAGTATTATTTCTATGCTAGGAGGCTCAGCTCACTCACAACATGCAGTATTTCTCCATCCACAAATTACTATAATTGCAGTCTCCTTACAGCAGAAGCACTGATATTCCAAGCAAAAAACATGCTAAAGAAAAACATTCAGATCACCAACTTGGCCTGAGCCCTACGATAAAAATGCCTGTGAGGCTCTCAATGTTTCTCTCTCAATGTCTAAATTTTCTGCTGTGAAACATCTTCTTATGCTTTCACTCAAACAACATTACCAAGCCCAAATACTCTTCTGCAAACATTATTCTTCTCTAATATGTATACGATTATGGACACTGCTCCCCTCAAGAGGCTTGAAAAGGAAATGCATAATGCACTTCATGGCAATCAGTAACATTTACGACTTGGCGGTTTAGGAAAGGTTGTGATGGAGTAAAATAGCAGTATTTTCCCTATTCCCAGTAATTCTGGGATCCTAATAATCAAGCTAATAATTTAACCTCATTTGAAAATGTAAGAATCTCCTGCTTGCTACTATTCTGCCCTATTCAATATTAGAACTACTCAACATCGCACTAATAAAATGCAAAATGCATCACAAAATGGCAAATAATAATTTGAATGAGTGCTAAGAATAGATCAAATGAGCATGAAAATGATTCAGCACATCAACAGCAACTGGTAAGAGGTTAATCTGACAGGAACAGAAAACATGAAAATGCCCCAGATGAACTGGGACTAGCTACCCTAGAATTATTTGTGTGCTGTCATAGAAAGTGATTAGAAAAGCTCTCTGGGTATAAAAGACTTCACTGGAAATGCCTAAATATCTTTATTAAATATTCACAGGCTGCACAACTCCCTTTTTTTTTTACCCATGATCACCTTTTCTGCTAAAAAATTGACCATTTTTCCCTACCTATTCCCTCCTATTTGAATGTTCACAATCTTAGGCTCTCTGCTCATAAAGAATCGGCCTTTCCAAACAGTTTCTGACAAAGACACAGTCTCTGCTCCTAAACAAGCTTTAAAGAAATTCCTAGCCTCTGGTCCAGGTCAGCCTCTCAAGGCACCAGAACTGAAAACTAGCTGAACTGCCAAGCTCAAAAGGTTGTGAACAGCAAGCACAAAGTCCAGCTGGAGCCCAGAGCCCAGCCTCAGCAAGAGTGCAGGTGAAATAATCCTGAGAAGGGTGGCTGATACAACAGATGGCTGTGGTGCTATCCAGAGGGACCTCAGCAGGCTGCAGAAATGGGCTGATGAGAATCTCATGAAATTCAGAAGGGAAAACAAAACCCTGAATCTGGGGAGGAATAATCCTGTACAAGGGTACAGCAGGGGGCCAACTGGCTGGAAAGCAGAAGGACCTCAGGGTCCCAAGGTCCTGACAGACAAGGAATTGAATGCAGCTTGTAATGCACTTCTGTGGGTTGGATGGTCTGAGGCCTTGTGGGCTGCATCAGGAACAGTGCTGCCAGAAGGTCAGGGGAGTGATCCTTTCCCTGTATTGAGCACTGAGGAGACACATCTGGAGCACTGGTTCTGGAATCCATCATAAAGACATGGATATAACAAGTGAATCCAGCAAAGGGCCACAAAAATGGACTCAGAGCACCTGATGGAGAGTTTGTTGTTTGAGTTTGGGATTGCTGAGCTTGGGGAAGAGAAGACTCAGGAGGGATCTTTTCAATGTGTATAAATATGTGATAAGGAGAAGTGGAGAGGAAATAAAAAAAACAGCACCAGACTTTTCTCAGTGATGCCCAGTGAAAGGACAAGGGACAAATGGCACAACTCAGAAGAAAGAGGAATTTCAATCTAAACGTACAAAACCCTTTCAAACAGTGCACATGGTCAAATATTGGAACATGCTGCCCAGTGAGGTCATGGGATCTCCATCCTTGGAGATTAAAAAAATCCTACTGGACAAGGTCCTGAGCAACCTGCTCTAGTTGACTTTGGGGAGAGGGGCTGACTGGATGATCTGCAAAACTGCCCAACCAACTTCAACCATTTGCTATCACTTGCAATTTTCAGCTTACTGAATTATGAGCACAGTTAGCATAAAAAGCTCTTTCTTACTCATTCCTCTGCTCTTTGCTCATGCTCAAACAAACTAACAAATTTCTAGGGATATTCATGTCTAGTACTTAGCTGACAGAACCTTTACACCCAGAGTATCTTCAGGCTGTTTTGTTGTGCTACCACACACTTAAGTGCACATCTAGGAAGATTTATTTGAGAAGACCTCTTTCAATTCAAACACTGACTTCATTTCTTCTATGTCTGATTAAACATAAGCACAGTGGCAACTTTCTCAGGTACCACTAGTAAGAGATTATAGGTGGTACAAAAAATTCCCTTAGGGTAAGAGCTGTCCAATGCAACAAGTTCTTGTGCAATACCTTTTATTGTTACTTTTTAAAAGGGAAGAAAAAGAAGGAAGCTTATCAATAACAACCAGCAATTGCTTCACATCCTGAAGCGGCCAGGCTACCATTCTACTCTGAAAAATTTCCAACACAGCACTTAGAACAAGCAGAATGACTCATTTACCAAACCCATCAATCTGAGAGTAGTGTAAAGAAGTAAAAAACCTTTAGGCTAACCCACACTATGGAAGATGAAAGGTCTTATGTACACAGTTACTGGAAAAAAAGGGCATGAACTGATTCATAGTAAGTTGTTTCTAGGAAAATTCTGAGATTGTGCCAACATAATTGTGCAAATCTTCCTTTTCTAAAATGCTCAGAACCCCTTTTTCCAAGAAAAAGAATCAAATCACTGCTTCGTAACTTCTATGCAAGTAAGAAGATTATGAGTGATCTTGTTCACTTTCAGATTCCAATAAATGTATTTTTTCCTTCTCTCACATTGACCTATATTTTTCTTTGCACGCTTCTCCCTTTCCAAATTTTTCTTTCTCCCGTTACTTCCTGCAGACTCAGCCAACGTGTGCATACATTTCACACAATCTCTCAGTAACAGCACAAAGAGTTAAAATAATGCTGACACAAGCAACTGTCCCAAAAGCAAATATGATTACTGCCACGTAAGGGTGTTTCCTCTATTGTGAGAAAAAACTACTAGGCAGACCTCAGCAATGTACAACTGAGGTACTAAACATGAACTGAAGATTGACAATAATGAAAAAAAAAGGAAAAATGGAGAAATTAATGAATAGTTGTCTCACTTGTTTCTATGCTAGACTCAAACAAGTTAGTAAAATAGCAAACTGTAAAACCAATAAGGAAATTACCCAGACCTCTGTTTAAACTACAAAACTTTCCAAGTTTTCTAACAACCCCATCTGAAACATTTTCCATTACTCTGCATGTTTCTGAATGAGCTGCAATTTCTTCATTCCAGCCAGCACTTGGCTGCCTGTAAATGTGCCTTCTGAAAAAGCCATCAGACTTCATAGATTTCTGCATGAGTTTAGGATCATTCCTGCCCTCTCTAACCTATAAGAGATGTGAGAAGGGGGTAGGAAGAATCCTTCAGCCTGGCCAAAATGGTCTTCTGCATTCCAGCCACTGAAGATGCAGATACTCAGTCACTGTGTCTTCATCAATGTTTCTAATAACAGTCCTTACACCAAAAAACAAACCACAGTAAAACTTGGATTTTGAACTTAAAAGTTCTTCGAAAAGCATTTAAGTCTTTCATAGGAAATCTCCACCTGGGACATTTTCATCTCTTACAGCAAATTCTTTAGACATGGAAATGCTAAGATTAGACATAAATTAAATGTTACCTATGATGTTTTGATCTGGATTTGTTATGATGCCTTGCTGTTTCTGTGGTCATTAGGATCACTTTACATAAATTCCTTAGTAGCAGTGAAGGAAGAGTTATACCTATGAGCTTGTCATAATCCACGCCTTTAGCATTTGATGTCTGCACATTCCAGGGATCCACTAAATCCTCATCCTCTTCTTTAGTTGTACCATTGTTTATTAATACAAGATCTTTTGGAGGCAAGCCTGCCTGATAATCTTGTCCTGTTGTTGTTTTATATGACAGTTTTAATGATAAGAGCATCCTCACTGCCGCATCAATTTCATCCTGAATAAAGGAAAAAACCCAAATAATTGTTTGTCTTAACATACTTAAAATAGACAATTACGTTAATGTCCCAACCTTTCAAAATCCCACACCCATGCTTTGATCTGAATTGCATCATTAATAAACTCTAAACTCTGTCCTACTTAAATGTTTTCAGGATCACTGTCAAATGTAGAAGAAAAGCAAATACTTAATCATTAGAATATAAATCATCACCATTGCCAAGATATTTAAAGCCCCTTGGTCTTGCTTTTCAATTTCTGCCTAGGAAAAAATGCTTGCTTGCTTTTTGGAAGTATAAAAGGCTTAGCATTTTTACCATAACTTTCTAAGGTATATAAATAAAATATAAATTATTATCTAATTTACTTTACAGTGCTTTTAGTGGCTCACCTTAAAATAATTTATTCATTACAATTCATTGACTTGAAGACAAACTAGAACAAGAAGTCATGGTCATGACCTCTCTAGTATAAAGCTATTGTAAAACCTCATGCAAGCAATAAATAGAACAACACTTTATTCAACTCCCAGTTTTCAAGGCTTATTCCCACAGGCAATACATTAAGAGAGCCCATACTGAAACTGAGCTCTCCTTGCCAAAATAGTGATGACACAATAGGGAATCTGAAATAAATGGCAAATTACTGAATTATTTAAGGGAGATTAAGAAGGGACTCTCAGTACAGTTACAGGAAGACATATTTGATAATGTCTACAATAATTCCTGCAGAAAAAGATTTTCATGAACCACCTAATACCAGGGAAGAATGCAAGTGACATAAATTTACTGGAGAAATAAATGCCTTGGATCCTTTCACATGGCATGGCAACTGGATGAAGCAGACTTCTAGGACTCTGTTCTTACTTCAAGAGTAAAAACTTCAGTCTTGCCAGTGACTACCTTACTCCAGGTATGCCACAGTTCACAAAATGGACATAAACAGCCTTTAACAAGAGTTTTGCTCATCACAATGCAAAACAGATCTTAAAACAATAAAACTCTTCAGCACTCAGACATATCTAAACTGAAAAAGAATGGGCTCAAAATATGAAATGCAAATACCTTTGGTGCTTTTCCTGCTTTCAGTGCTCTGACTTTCTCTCCTTGTTCAGTCACTCTTTCAAACAGCTGAAGTGGACTCAGAGACCTCAAATCACAGTCTGGGGTGTCAGCCATTTTGCCAGACTGCACAAGGATCTGTTTAGGCACAACTCAACTGAATTTATCCTCTTCCAACTCTTTGGCTTGGAGATTCAAAACAGCAGCAACAAAGAAAACTGTAGGGCAAAAAGTAGTATGTTTTACTCTTTAGTGTAAGTCTTCAAGATTCGGTGAACAGAGTAAGAAAATAAAAACTATACTGATCCCTACCACATTCCATTCATATCAAATTGATAAATGTGGAGACATTACACAGTGAGCTTGTTTCACACAAAAATGGACAGAGACTGACAAGAGTACCAGGTAAATTTAGACATCACTGTTTGTGCTGTCTGTCTATGTATTTAACACTAGAACACCTTTTCAAAGTCAAATTCCTGGCAAAAGAAAAATAATTAAATTAATGTATATACAATTCAGAGCATCTCAGAACAACTGGTAGAGGCTATCTGATTCCTCATTAGTTAATGTTCCTGCACTGATACCCTGTCAAATTCTGGATGATGAGACTTTCATAACTACAATACTGAATTTTATCTTAGTATATGTAATATAGTACTTCAGCCCAAAGAAAGATACACAAGAGCAAAGCTTAGTCATCTTCTTTATGGCTTCCCTCCAGAGGTTACAAAACACATTGATGATTGCTGAGAAATGCTGCTTTCCTAAGAATCCTTGGGTCAGCACTAGGCTGTGAATTTGTCTGTGTTTCTCAGAACTACACAGGAAAAATAACAGGAGATGTTTTAAAATGGGGAGATGGCTGAGACACCAGAGCAGTGTGCCCAAGCACACTCTGTCATGCTGTGCCCATGTCCACCAAGGGGGAAGCTCTGTGCCCATGTTAAAAACTACTGACTTGCAAAGGTCTCATCTCTCTGGAGAGATGCCCTAAAAAAATTACTGGTCCACTGCTGTGCATGGAGCACAGACTGACTGAGTGTTAGTAAAGACACACATTCCTTGGGTTCCCTTTTCCCAGAATTAAAACAAACAAAAAATCCAAACAAAACCTGCAGAAGCATATAATAGTTGCATTAGCTGTTCAGCAATATCTCAAAGCCTTTCTTGTACAAAATAATCACTCTAATCACAACCTTGGTTATATTTACACAGTGTTCATTTAAACTACTGCTAGTGTAAAAAGCCTTCACCTGCCTAGCAAACTTTGAAGGTCAATTTGGTAACCAGGTGGTTACCAAAACATATCTATCATTAAGGCTGTGTGCCAGTCAGCTGCAATATTCCCATATTTCAGCTTCAGTTGATTACTCTTAGAAAACTGGGAACTCGACACATCCACTTGTCAATATAATTTGTCTACTCTATTAACTCTTGGATGGCCATACTTAGATCACATAATACTACTTAAGTTTTTAACCTAATTTGATCCCTTTAAACTTGACTTTTTGCAGTTCGACAGTGTGATTAAAAAAAGTAATTTGAAGCAGATCAAATTTTTGATGCATTCCTACAATTTAATTACATTTTTTAAGTTGGATATTGCCTTCCTCTTCTTCATGGGCAGAGAATATTTTAAGTGTTAAAGAAAGCATACAATAAATGCATATTAGAAAATGTTTATGAAGATTAACACACATCCTTTCTGTAGGAACATGTCATTTATATTTACTGGCTTCAGAATTCACAAAATAATAAAGACATAAATAAGAATTTCCTTTGATGTAGAACAAATTGTGACTTGCTGTTTTAACTTGATTTCTTACAGTACAGTCTCACTGATGGATTGCCTCCATTCACAAAGGCTGAAATGACAGCTGACACTTGGCACATATACTGGAAAGCTGCAAACCAGACTCCCTAAAATGTCTGGAATATCATGGATTTAAACTGAAAAGAGAATCTCAAAGGAAGGTGCATCTTCATTGAGAAGTAGCAAAAGTAATCTAGGTGGTGCAACAAGATATGAGGATACTGTGACCATAAAATGCAAAATATATGGACTGCTACCTAAAAGTTATCTCTATTTACCTCAGCACTGCCCCTGTTTGCTAGTGGAATTCAAGCCAGGAACTAAGTAACGTGGAACACAGGTCTTTGAAATTCATTCATGCAACTGTGAACCATTAAAAAGAAATATCTGGATATTCTATTATTTATCAGTTTTTTTTTTTTCTTGCTTTCTTACTGATGTTATAAAAATTAACTGTCCCAGACAGATGACATACCATAAGCAAACAGATCTGAAGGAAAAAAATGATGCATGGGAATTGGAGAATGAACTATTAGGATATTTAGGACCAGACCCAGAATGACCCAGTGCAAACCTGAAAGCCAAGATGTGTGTGCTTTTTCTACCTATGAAATGCAGGTAACTTATAATGGGTACTGCTCCTGTGTCCATTCCAAAATATTAAATTGCTATGACACAAAGATATCAGAAAACTACTGCATCTTCCTCCCTTTCCAGCTGGCTAACCATCACAGATCTATGATCATTTTCACTGTCTGCAGTCTGACTTGGTAAGTTACAGACCTGAGAATTAAAAAACAGGGTTTCACATTAAGTTAAGAAGTCAAACATTGCATGAAAGTACACTATGACTTCCAGAGACAACAGTAATACAACAGTCCAGTCCAAGCTTTCATGAGCGAATGAAAGAACGTAAGACTATGTCTAAAAGCACTTACATTCCTGAAAACTGTTTTTCCTCCTGTAAAAAAAATCAAAACAAAAAAAAGTAAAATTAAAGTAAGTAGCATCCACACAGATGTCATGTGAAACAGGCCTTGAGAGGCATTTCAACACAGGCTGCACTTTACAGTAGACCTACCTTCCCAGTCATGGCAAGCACCAATTTACATACGAAATTACAATTAAAGAGTGCAAGACGATTCCCCAAGATGAGAGATAACACGACCATTCAAAGACTGCGGAAGTCACCCAGAAGAAAGCCCGACATCAACCTTTGCTGTACTGCAGCTGTGTAAGAGCAAAGCTCCCGTCCGGGAACGGCTGTGCACAAAATTCCCCAACGCGCCAATGTTCCCTAATCCTGGCGTCCTGCAGCATTCCCCGCCACGCCCTGCCCGGGCACAGCAAAGCCACTCGCCAGCTCTGCCCTTCCAAATGGGATGCATTTTCCAGTGACCTGGACACCCCGCCCTGCCCTTCCCAGCGAAAAGGGCGTTTTCACCTCACTCTTAGGCGAGGTGGCCCCGCAGGGAACGGAGGAAAAGCTCTCAAGCGCATCGACGCATCGCAACGGGAAGGAGAAAACGTGCCCGGCAGAGACCCTCCACCCCCGGGGCCTCGCACCGGTCGCAGGGGGGCAGTGACCACTCAAGCAGCCCCTCTCCGCCCGCCGGGGTCTCCCTGCGGGTGCCCATCCCTGTGCCCGTCCCGGCCCACGCCGCCGCTCCTCACCCGCCGCTCCTCGGTCACCACCATTGCATCACCCCAGCCGGCACGGCCGCCGCGCCTCCCGGCTGGGAAACACAACCCCCCGGAACCATTACCTCACACTCCCTCCTGCTCCAGCCACCAGCCCAAGGGCGCGCTCTCCGTTCCGCTCTCAGCAGCGGAAGAGGAGCTTCTTCCCTCTCAAGGAGCCGCGGTCTGATCCCCGCTCTTCCCAACACGCTGCCCCAGCGCAGATGTTGCCACATGCGGAACTGTTTGAGTGGGGTTCCTTGTTTTCACCCGACGCGTTTTTAGAAGAGGCGCGGCGGCGGCCGGCAGGTGAGTTCCGGGCGCGCTGCCGGGAGCGCAGGTACCGCGGGGACGGGAACAGGAACGGGAATGGGAACGGGAACCGGAACGGTGCCGGGTGCCGCTGTCCCCGCACCACGGGTGGTCTCGGCGCCCGGGGCTCTGGGGAGAGGCACCGGCTCTGCGGGAACTGGGAACGAGCCAGCCTCAGTTGCCGGGGTCCTCCCGGGACCGCTTCCTCGGTGGAGCTGCTCCGGGGGGACCGGAGAGAGCTGGCTGTTTGCAAAATCATTAGGGCCCTCTGGAGGTTATACCGGCCATCCCTCTGCCCGGGCAGGGTCACCCAGAGCAGGTTACCCAGTAGCGCACCCGGGCGGGTTCTGAATGTCTCCAGGCAGGGAGAGCCCGCGCCTGCACTGAGCCGCCTGTCCCAGCGCTCTGCCACCCTCCGTGAAATGAAGTCCTTCCTCGCGTTGAGGTGGAACTTCTTGTGTTTTAGTTTATGGCCATTGCTCCTCGTCCTGTCGCTGGGCACCACCGCAAAGAGCCTGGCACCATCCTCTGGGCGCCCGCCTTTGAGACATTTGTATGAATTGATGAGATCCCCTCCGTATTCTCCAGACTAAGCACGTCTCCATCATAAGAGAGATGCTTCAGGTCCCTTCTCATCTCTGTGGCTTCCACTGAACCCTCTCCAGTAGCTTGTTCTTCCCACACCTCTGCTGGCACCCGCGGGCACTGTGCCCCTCAGCCTGAACACTCCTCTTCAATGTTCAGATAAATCAGGCTTGTGGAAGCCGAGGCAAACCAAAATTCTATAAACTTCTCTTTTAGCTCAATACCTTACACATCACACCATTAATAAACTCACACTCTAGTTACAGGATGTTTCCAATCAAGTACATTGTGGTTCCCTCCTGGCCCCCTATTTTTCTTTAGTTAGAGCAGGGTCTCTGGGTGGTGTTTCTTTAACAACAAAAGTTGATGGGAAGTCTTTTGATGAGAGGGATGCTTTGTTTTTACAAAAATACGGACGTTTGTAGGTGGTGTGTGTGTGGTGGGATGGATTTATGCTGACCAAATGTAATGGGACAGTTTCTTTCCAGTATCTCACGGGAAACATTTTTAACCTTGTGTTTGCAGGGTGCTGTCTTGTACTTCTGAGTCTCAGCTTGCAGGTGTGGTGGTGTTTTTTTTTTTTTTTTTTTTTTTTTTTTTTGTGTGTGTTAAAACAAACTAAAGTAATTTTGTAAGTCCTAACCCAATTCACTTGTATATCCTAGTTTATAGCTTTTAGCCAGAGGTCAGTTTCTTACTATATTTGTTCTTTGGACATGATGCATTTGGCTGGGAAATGTGTTTAGCACTGCAATGCAAACAGTAACCACTTGATAGAATTACTGAAGTGAAGCCCTTCAAAGCTCCTATTTATTTGATAAGGTGTTTCAATTTACTGTTAGGAACTTCAATTTACTGTTTGTGGATTGATTTGTTAGTTAAGTTTTCACGAAACACTACTTTTTTTTTCCCTTGACACTGTTTAAATGAAATATTTCTGTAATAAATGAAGCTGTATTATTAAAAAAAATTTTTTTCCTTGCTCTTCTTTGCTGTCAGTTATAGCTGTCTTAAACTTCAGATAATGACAAAATGTCCTCTAGAGGGAGATCTTGTTGTTTTTATGTGCTGAAATGTTGGTCACCTTGTTCCAGTTATATGTCTTGGTCACTTATCTTGGGAAGGATCTATGATGATGAATGTCTGTGTCTCAATAAATACCTCTGGATCTGTGCTTAGAAATTTGATAACAGAATATAGAGTCATGTAACACTTCTGTAGGTTATGTGAAACACAGTTGTTTTAATTCAAATAGATCTAATTCTGAAGTTAAATGAATAATCTTTACAAGTTGCAGAGTCCTACTCCTGCAGAAGTATTTGTAGGACCTACGTTTGTGGTGCCCCTACATTTGTGGTGTCAATTCTGCAAATGCTTGTGAAGATACTGACTTTCATCCTGCATTCTCTGTTCTCATCAAGATGCTTTTGAGAGCAGTTTCTTTGTTGACCCGAACCAGGAATTTCAGCAGCCTGCTGAAAGTGTTGTGGGTTAAATCTCTGCAGTGTCATGAGTGCTAACAGCTTGGCAAGGAAACAAAGCAACAATAAAATGTCACATTTGATCAATCTTGCCACTTCTTCTTGCCTGTAAACAGCAGAGGTTGGAGTATTACTTTGCAGACACATCAGTTGTTTGAATGTAGTTAACTCTATACTCCACACACTCCATACAAATTGTTGGAAAAATCTTGGGATTATTATGAGGGTGAATTATTGTGGATGTTACATATGCAGTCTTGGCATGAGATTTCTTTCTCCTGGACACATTGAAAAAAACTTATTCCACATGCTTATTCCTTATGCTCTCATTTCTTCTGTAAGTAAATGCACATAGTGAATTCAGGGTTGCTTCTGGCCTATCTGGTCTGTAAAACTAAAGGCTGTATGGAACATACTCTGTGGATATACTTGGAAAATTTCCTCATACTCTAAGGCTGCTGAAGGGGTCAAAAATGTGTTTACATTTTAACTGCCAGTTGAACCCCTACACACTTCTTTCAAGTCATCTGTACCGTTAAGAAATAGATATTGTTAGACTGACTCCAAAAGAGTTGCAGTATTTGTATTCTTATAAATGTACATACAAAACCACTACATAATTAATTAATTTCTTCTTTGTGTGTGTGTAGAAGTAATGCTGGAAGTAAGGCAAAGTAATTTGCTGTATTTATATTGCAAGGTTGTTTTCCTTTTCATCTTCATTGTCATTGTTTTGTGGTATGCAAATACACCTCTGCAATACATTAAAAATGTATGCAAAGGGCTTGGAGGCAAATCATGTTGTTTAATAGAATGTACAGTGTGTTATAATAGACAAATAAATTCCATTAATAAAGACAAATAAGAGTTTTGAATTTTTTTTTTTGTTAAGCAAGGCATATTTATATCCCTAAGTTACTCAGATTGTAGACTCTGTAATTAATTGTGCTCTGAATAATCAATTCTTTATTTTAGATCATAATTTTGGAGGACTGCAGCACTGAGATCTCTGGAGTCTGCTGTGTCTAGCCATAATGAGTTTGGTTGCTTATGAAGATTCAGACTCTGAGACAGAAGCTGGAAAGACTGAAGCCCCCGATGCTTCTGGCAGACAAACAAGCCAGCTGAGTTCTTCTGTGAGTTGTGTTCAGCACTTTGCACCTGGTAGTACAAAATCTGGATATGAACTGCACCCTGCTGGGAGCACTGGCAGATCTGGCTGGAGCAGGGTTTGTGAAGATCCCCCTGAGCATCATACACAGAGTAACAACACTGACTTGGCACCTCCCTATTGTCAGAGGCTGTACTCTGGCCGTGCTGCATTATCTGTGGCTTACAAAAACTATGAACAGGCTTCAAGCTCTTCTACAAATTCTGGAAGTGGTGTTTCTCAGAAGAGAGCACATAAAGACAGCACTACTGCCATAAAAGGAATTAGACCATACATCCCTAAACGACTGCGTCAAGAAAATTCCAATAAGCCTGAAAAAGAGGAATCTGACCAGAGAGGTAGCTCAGACTGTGATGTTAAGTTAAGTGTATCAGGAGAGCAGACTTTGAGAAAGATCTCTGAATTAATTAAGCCATATTTGGGATCTAAATATAAAATAACTGAAGTTCCCAAAAGCTTAATATTTTGCATGTCTAAACACAGCGGCCCTGTTAATGAAATCCAGTGGTGTCCTGTATGGGAACAGAGTCACATGCTTCTCTCAGCTTCTATGGACAAAACAGTCAAGGTAATGTAAAACAACATCCTTTGTGGCTCAATCATCAGACTTAAAAGTATTATATTAAACAGTGGAATTTTCCTTCTGGAAATAATATCCTTGCTCATGTGTATTTAATAGTTCCAATGTACTCAGAATTTGAGGAGATGCTTTGTAAGATTATTATGAACTTGCAGCCTAATCCTTCACTATACCCACAGTTATGTCCATTAGCTTGGAATTTGGTGTTTTTATTTTAGTCATGTCAGTGTTTTAGACCTTAAAAAGCTAGATTTCTGCTAGGTCATTCCTCATGATCTGTTTCATGGGCACTATGGTATGCACATAGATTCTGCCCTGAGTCATTAAGCAACTAACTGCCAACACTGGAATAATATTTTGAAGAACTTTACCTTTCTGACAGGTCTGTGTGACATCTGCTGAAGGAGGTGGGTCAGATCAGATGGATTTTGCATCTCAGAAGTGTCTTGTATGATCTAAGGGGTCTTCCCACTTTAATTCATTTCAAAGGTTAATTGCTCAATACTCAGAGTGAATTTTCCTCCTAGCTTTAATGAATTTGTCTTCAGTTATTTTGTAATTTAGTAAGTCCAATGAGGCTTTTTTTTTTAAATGAGTAATAAAAGTATTTTATGTATATGCTTTGCCAGATATAGGGCTGATTGTGCCTGTGGGTTCAAATAGTAGTCTTCTGAAGGGGTCTTTCACAGGAACATAGCTTTGATAAAAGTGCACAGAAAATGCCCTTTCTGGTGGAAGACATGCTTTATATTGCATCTAACATGTATTTACCATGGAAGGCACAATTATTTTCTTGCTTCTAAAATTTAGGACTTTAGTAAATCTTCCTAAATAGAGACAAGAACATCCCTTGTACCAGCATGCCAACATAGTTCCTCCATCTTCTTTCCCAGGATTTTTAAACCTTCTTTTCTTAAACATTCAATGGAGGAAAAAAGTACCTTTGTTTCTCCTTGCAAGTCATCTTTAGTATATTTGTTATATCTTGGCTGTTGCTGGAAGAACAGACTTAGAAGGAAGAGGCTAAGATATGCAAAAAGTGCTGATTGGTGTTTCTGTTAAGCAGCAATGTAAATTTAGATTGTACAATACTGATGTCCAGGTGTCTGATTTTGACCTTTTGTCTTAAATTGTCACATCATCTGCTTAATGTTTGTTGACTATTTCAGAAGCTCATTTTACTGACAAGTGAAGCTGTGGATGTGTTGAATTTGGTATAAAAATCTAAAATCTAAGTTGTTACTGCAATATAAAATTAGTAAAAAGTTGAAATAATGACCAGTCTGGTTTGTCTTCTGAGCATAAAGAATAATTTTTTTTTCTGAATCAGTGTTACCATGCCTGCTTGGAAGCAGTCATTAACAGTAAAGCCAGTTTTTGAAGAAATCTGACTGTTTTAGGTCCTCCAAACCTTGGAAATTCAATATAAATGAAATATATTGGTGTTGGCAACACTTCAGAGCATGCGGGTCTAAAAAAAAAAATAAAGAAATAACGTAACTCTTAGGAAGTATCTGAAACCACAGTTTATCTTCTAGAAGGCAGCTCCTAGAGGGGCAGCCAGTTATATCCATGGATGCCCGTTCCTGTTGTTTCTGAGCGAATCGAAATCGCCGCCGCGCCGTTACAGGCGGGCCGGCCTGGGCAGCAGAGGGCGCGGTGACACCGAGGATTCACTGGGCGGTGCGCTCCCAAATTCCCTCTCCTGCTGGGATCGCGAGCACAGAAATCCCTGGTGGCTGTGACAGCGCTGCTTTACTTTCTGGGAATTGTTTTGGCTGCCTACTGTTGCCTGAAGTTGTCCATTTTCTGGTGTAAGCATAAAACAGCTGATTGAAAATGCGGGTCAGCTGTTCTTTTTCCTCAATCTTTTAACTTCACACAGATTGTATATTTTTGTGGTTTTTCCCCACAAAAAAACACCTGCTGGAATTGCTCATTTAAATCCAGGCAGTGGATGTGTGTCCTCTTTCCCTCTAATGGGAATATGCAAGCAGTCACGATGTTGGCATGATTTATTTTCAACATCTGATTTGGGTAAAATTCAAAGCACAGTTAAAAGCCTAAAGTCTCTGTATGATAGGAGAGAAGAGACAATTCAGAGCCTCAAAACTCTGTGCTTTCAGTTAGTCACAGGAATAACTGTGACTGTTTTTAAGTGTAAAATTCTTGGATCCAGTCCTTACACTCAGCCTATGCATTAAGGCATTTATCTTTTGAAGAGTCCAATGTTAGTGGGGATTTCTCAGAACTGAGAGTTCTAAGGTGAGATGACTGTGGTAGTTTAAGTGTGGCGCTCGAACCAGAGTTATATTGTGGTACTCAATTTGTGTAGTATTTAGCCACTTTGGTATATTTTATCTGTTCCTATGTGGTTAATAATTTCCTCTTTCATCACAAGCTAAGAATTTTCCTTTGTGGGAAAGAATTTTCTTTTTTATTATTATTTTAAATTGGCATGGAGAAGGAAGAAACACTTGGTTTACTTATTTTAGTGATCATAATTTTTTTATTCCCATCTAAATTATGATGACTAAGTCATTCATATCACACAGATACATGTCTAAAATGTGTATATGGAACTGATTATGTGGAGGTTTTTTTACTTTTTAAGTATGCATATGTATCCTGTTTAGATCAGGAGAAAAGAACAGTCTTCCATTTATGTTCTCTCAGGTTGAAAAGTGCACTTTGACATCTTTATGAATCAGTGTAAGTGGTGCTAAAGTATTTATAATAAAAGAATTGATGTTTTCAGTTTCTGTTGGCTGAAGAATAGCCTAGAGCTGGAAGATCATCGGAAGCATTTAGTAAAAATGTCTTGCATAGCAAGGAATGAATGAACTGCATTAGAGCATTTTATGGTTTTCTTGAAAAGTATTTGATCTGATTTCTTTTGTATTGCTGCATTTAAAACACCTCAAACAGTTACCAAGTGGTAAAGTAGAAAAAAGTATCAGTTATCATCGGCTCAGGGGCAGAATTCTTTGGAGTAACACTCCCTAACCAGCAGATGGGGCACCTCAGCAGAAAGGGATGGGAACTAAACTGCCTCTGAAGACTCAAAGACTTAAATATTTGCCTCTGTGTTGTGTGTTGAAAGACCAAAGTTACAAGTTTATGCATGTGTTGCTAAATGTATAAGAAAACGCCTGAGTTTTCCAAGAGACCTGAAAATAAGATAGAACTCCATGTGGGAAGTGATAGGCATTGCAAATTACCCACAGTTCTTCAAACCTGGAGATTTTATAGAAGAATATTTAGTGCTAGATTTTAAATTTGTAGGGAATGGGGAGCTCTTACTGTGACAGTGCTGCTCTTCATGGTCACACTCTAACAGTATTGTGAGTGGCTTAGGTATGTATTTTAAGGACTGTGAAATGTTGTCTGAACTGATTAAATTTGTTTTCTTTGAATAACACTTCTCTACCTTCTGTTTGAATAGCTTCTGTAAATGAATTTTAGGCATCTACTGCCATTTTTGGGTTTTCCTACTTAAACACCAAAATAGTGTTCATGATTTTAATATCCCATCTACTGTTTCTTTTTGCATATATTTTGAAAGTTATCACTGCTATTAATGGTGCCTGGTTCCTATAGTGTGGATATTCAATGCTTTCTGAACAACAGGCCTTGTTAGGTATTTCTGATTTCGAAGCCCAAATACAGAATCCAGAATCACAAGTTACCACTGAATACAGCTTTTTGCCTTTGGTAGCAGAGAGCATTAAAAGGTTGTGTCTTGGAAGACATTTATCAATTGCAGAAACCACAGTGCAGCATTCATATTGTCACTGTCTTTTATTTGGAAAATCTTGTCATTACACAGAGCCACATAGATGTTAACATTTTCACTTGTTACTGGTGCTGGACTTAGCTTTTTAACAATTGTTCATAACCTCAGCATCCTATGCCTTTATTCTATTATTGCCTTAAAATTGACTCCAGGTAACATCTTTATATCATCATCTGTTGGCTGTTAATTTTGTGTTTATCATATTTTTTTTTAGAGCATCACAGCAGGTGTTATGTTTGTTGCAGAGGATTTCTTAATTTTCAGCACTTTCACTCTCTATTGTTAAAGAAGATCAAGGAAAGAAAATGCTGCAATTCTTGAGTATGCAAAATGTATATTAATAGCACTTTGTGTTCTAATACATTGTTTCAAGTTTTTCTTACATATTTTGTTCCCTACTGGCCTAGTTGAATGGTCATTGAATCACAGCTCTATCTATACAAAAGAAAGTTTTAAAAATGAGTTTAATAATGTCAGCCTCTGGAACAGGGGCATTGCTGACTTCCCATGATTAACAACACAAGAGCCATACTGGTTCAGACTGGGGCTCTGTCTAGCCCAGGGGTCAGTCTCTAAGTAGATGTGTAAAGAAGAACAAGTCGAAGCTTTGTGGTGCCTTTAAGTCCTCTTCTGGTCTGTGCTTATTTTCAAGTTGGGATTTCTGAGCTCCTAAGTAGTTCATCTTTGTAACTTGCTACCTCAAGAGATTTCTTCCAGATACTTCTCCAGCCTTCTGAGACTCTTTTGCAATCATTAGATTTAGAGTGGTATGTTACTCATAGTCATTAAATTTAATGTACAGATTTTGGTTCCTGGAGTGTGTCAAATGCCACAAGAAATACAATTTTCAATTATACTTTCAAAGTATTTTATTATTTTGTGGTTTTGTATCTGTTAGGAGAAAGGTAGCACAGTAGTGTATTCCAGGAATTTTGTTATTCTTGATCCTGTTGTATTGGACTGAATGATAGAAGATGAAAGCCTCAATCCATCAAATGTGTGTGGCACACATAGTGGCAACACGAATTTCCTAGATATTGGCTACTATCCTGGCTCAGAGCAACAAAATCCAATATTTCTGTTTTCAACCATTCTGTACACAATTCACTTGGAATAGGAAGTTTCTTGTTCTGTCACAGGCATGTCTGTTTGTTAAGGAATAAGTTGAAGCTGCCAGCATATTTCCTGTACACTCAGGCATAGCTGTCAGATGGCTGTAGCCCTGCCGCAGCTGGGCTGGATTCAAACTGTTCACTAAGCAGAATTAGCTATCCTGCTGCTGGTACCTCAAGTAGGGCAACTCTTGGATTGATTTTTAAAATCTAATTGTGGCAATATTCCTTGAACTGTTGGTGATGATAACATGACAAATTGGGAAGTCATCCTATTTGATACATATGTTCTTTATTTGAAATGTTTTGAAGATCTTTTTTGATACATTTTAAATAATGTATATTAAAAATTACAAGTAGGTCTCCCCATTGTCTTGGGAGTGACAAGGAAATGCTCATATTCTGGATATAGTGTGCTGCTTACCTAGATGTGGGAAAAAACCCATTGTTTTCTTGTTGAATAAGCTACTAAATAGGCTGTTCTGAAACACTGAAGCAGACTTTTCTTTATGAAGGTTCTGGCCTTCTTCCCTTATCTGTTTAGAACTGTGCATATTTTTTCCAGTGACTTTAAGATTGCTGGTTGTTTAGATGGCAGTACACTTATGTGACAGGTACATGCATAGTAATACCAGCCTTTTTTGTGTACCTTGATCTTCTTCTAACAAAATTTTTCCATACACTTCAATTGGAAGTGTCCTCCATAGTGCTTATTTTTGTGAGAAAAAGAACATCATGCAGGAAGGAATGTATTTGACCATCAGTGAAAGCTTCTGGCTGTGCCATGGGTAGATGATGAATATCCATGTCAGGATGTAATAGATAGCTCTCACAATTGTTCTGCAAATGCTGGTGACATGGATCTGCAAAGAGCAGTTCATGAAAGTGGTGAATTTTGGTCTCTTCATCCCAAAGGTTTGTGTGGGTAAGAGTTGTTTCGCATTTGGTATTTTAGTACCTTGGTAATGTTTAGAGATTGCTGTTAGAGAGATCTATTTTTTAAATTATTTTCTTGTTTCCAGTGATGCTGTTGTCAAGGAAACAGAAATCCTTGTAAAGCCTTTGTTCACTTTTTCAGAATCCACAGCTGGAGATGACTTGGATAGTTTTTATTATGTTCTAAGTGTTTGACACACTCTTAAGCCTCAAAGGATTTTTTCAAAGGAGTATGTTTCTTTGAGTATAAATAACACCATCCTCATCTCTGTAGGGTTTGATAAGCCATTGTTTCTTTCCTTCTGCACTAACAAGAACTAAATTCAGTACTGCTTTGGATTAGAATTTATCTTAACACTTAGATGAAGACTGACATTTGAGGAAAAGGGGGAAGGCAAAAATGCAGTGAGCCTCTCAGCTTCTGGGTGAAGTTTTAGCTTTGTGATGTCATAAGTTTTTTTCCACTTGGAAATGACTCCTGGCTTAGGATCTCCTTAAAGTATGCAAGTGTGATACCCCAAGTGTTCTTGTGAACTATTTTTGACTGCTTTGTGGCTGTGCTAGAGGATGTGGCTGTGGGGGACAAGAGTGGGATAGATATTTCAGTGTAGCTAGTATGCCTGTGTTCCCCCTGACCCCAGCAAAAATAAATTGGGAATTATTTAAAGAAAAATTTTGAAAATAAAGGTTCTTCCAAGAGCAGGGAAGTTACTGAAGACTGTCTGTATTTTGAGTCTGACTACAAATCCTCTTCAATTTCTTTCTCTAATGCTTCTGCAGTGTCTTTCACTTTTATTCAGCTGATTAGCATGATTAAGCCTTGAGGTAAAAATACTGAGGCCTTCTGTGAATTTTGGTTGACGCTGATCAACAGGTGCAAAGTGGTCACAGGTGAGATGCACAGGATAACATGGTTGTTCTGACAGTATTATATCACAAACCTTTTTTCTGTGGAAATCCAAAATTGGAGAATGACTTCTAAATATCCTTAACAGTGATGTGGAAGAAAGGATTCTGTTCTCTCATGTTACCTAAAAGGAGTTTTGGTTAGTTGTACCATTATTTGCAGAAGTATGAGGAATTGAAAGTGTTTATCTGACTTTTCTTAGCAACCCCTCTGTCCCGAATGGGCGAGCTCTGCACTTCCTATCTGCTGGGAGCTCTTCCAGTTGTTTACTGTGTCTCTGAAGTAGAAGAGGATAAAGCAACCTTGTGCTGCTCCCAGCACAGCCAGCCCGCTAGGGAAGGGAGTCAGGGCTAGAAATGTTGGTGGAGCGGTGCCTCTAATGAAGCTGAGCTGTAAATGTTACCTGGTTGTAAGGAAAGCTCTCCAGTTACACACAGGATCTGTGTGGGCAGCTGCTGTGCAGTCTAATGACAGAATGTCAGCTGAGATGGCAGAGATGTGTGATGGTGTTATCCCCATTCTGGGTGTGTCAGTGAGATTGCTGGTGAAAAAGATTTTGGTACTTGGGGAAAAAAAAATGAGCTAGAGTAGTTTTAAGTTCTTAAGTGACTGTAATATATTATGGGAGTATCTCAATTTTTTTGTAACAGTTAAGAAATTCTGAATATTTTTGCTGTTTGAAAATATAAATAACACCAGTCTAACTTTGCTTCTTTTCTGGAAAGCTAGCTTTATAGCTGCAGCTCGCATACTGCTATATATTAAAAAAAATCTGCTAACAAAGCCACAAGGTATCTCATGACTTTGATTCCTTTCTCTTCATGGTTTGTCAATGTTGTCAAGGAAACAACTTTTTGAGAAATTTTGCTCTACTTTTTCAGGTTCTATAGAGGGATTACTTGTGTAGGATTTATCTGGCATCAGACTGGAAAGAGTTTTCCTGAAGTTTCTATTATTTTCAGTGTGTTCATGTCCTTGCTTTTTTTAAAGCAGGTTTTATTTTTAGCATGTGTCACATAGCTGCATCTTTAAGGTCATAATACCAGTGAATGTACCAAGGATTGCTGACACTTGATCTTTGGATGAAGCCTCATAGAAAGAACTTAATTGATGCCTTTGCTATATATATATGTTCTATAAAAACAAGTGTTAATTATAAATTCTCTTTAAATTATAGGAGAAAGAAACATTAGAAAAACCCTTGTTCTTCAAAGAAGTTGCTTCATTACTATGGAATTAATGACTTAGTGTCCTTTATCATACATATCATGTTTCATTGCAGTAATCATCTCTCTTCAAAGAAAAAGCATTTTGTGGCTGGTGTAGAATTGTGTTGGGTTTGTCTTCCAGCTTGTGTGTGCTGGGTGACAGGCTGGTTAGATTGTTATGGCTGATCTTTACCTTTACTGTGCTTGTGAAGAGAGCACTATTTTATATTCTTTTTAATAAAACTGCTGTTTTTCTTCTAGGACATATCTGAAAAGATGATAAAAACTTCTCCCTTTCTCAGATGTTTCTGTTGGTTGATGGATTAAGAATACTGGGCATGATAGTGAAGACTGCATGTGCATGTGCCAGCTGTGTAACACCTTGCTTCCGAAGTCAGAATTAGGAATCTGTCCTTTTCTCTGGTGTCCTTGCCTCTTCCCAAATTATAATTTCCTCTTTAAAAGGATTTTTCTCATTCTGAACATTGTGACTAGTGCATGGAATTCTGTATTTTTATCTACTAAGGGAGGGACACATCTAGTTTTCTGTGGAAAGGATGGGAGTTAAGGGTGCAGGTGGTTAGGGCTGACATAGTCATATAAACATGTTAAAGCTAGCACTATGTTAACAATACAGAAGAAATTATAATTAATTAGGTAGTTCAATCTTACTCTGCTTGCTGGTGCTGAAATGGTGCTAGTTAAAATGTCCTCATTGCTAGCAAAACATGTAGCTGCTTGACATAATTAATAGTTTATTTCCATAATTGAATAACTAATTCGCATGTTTAATACTGGGTTATGTCACTGACATCAGTGGGTTTAGGATTGCATCTATATTTACCAGAGAAGAGGATCTTTAATATTTTGTTTTGATTTACTGGGTTTTTCTCTTTGTTTTTGTGTTTTGTTTTGGTTTTTTCCCCCACTTACTAACACTCTCAATAGCCTTGAGAATAAGAAATGCTTTATTTTTTAGTTGAAAGAATCAAATTGTAAAGAAAATGTAACTAGCCCAGGCTGACTGGTAAATGCAAGATTTACTAAAGCTCAGGTTTTCAGATAGCTGTTCTAAATCACTGTGTACTGTCTCTCAGGTATTACTCCAAACCAGGGTGGGCAGTAAGACTGCAAAAACTACTTCTTAAAATAAGAAAATCACCTGGTTAACATTGGGGATAGACAGAATTTGCCTGTAAATTCAGCTAAGGTAATTTCTTCCAAGTAGAAATGAGTCCCTAAGTACAACTCTGTACCATTATTTTTAGACCTGCTGCAGTGATGTGTTACTCTGTGCCATGGCACAAATACCCTGTCAGGGGGTGGACAGCTGGCAGTGCCCAGCTCTGTTGTGCCAGTGAACAGCCACCACTCATCTGATGGTTGGGTCACCAGAACTTGTCCATAGCTGTTGTCTCTGCTGTGCCAGGTGCTCCCAGTGGATAATGTGCAAGAATGACACAGGTTTAATTGCTCCTTTTTTGTTTGCTTTGGTTGTATTTATTTGTTTCATTGACTGTGTGAAGAAGATGGTGTCTGATGGTATCTGATTTTATAGATGTACATGGATCAATATAAAGCTGTAAAGTACATGAGTAGCCTTAGCTGATTGGCAGTTTTATATTAAAGTATGATAGTACTGAGGTACAGTACAAACAGCTATGATTTGAATTTTGAGAGCTACTGTTTAACTGAAGCTGAAGAAAAAAAACCCCATAAAACTAAAAGGAGTTTGTCTATGGTGGTTTTCTCCTTGTTTTCAGAAATAAGTCACAGGTCAGCAGGAGTAGACACAGTGTTTCAGAAGCTGGCAGTGCAGTGGCTAAGACTTGTGTTCTGAATTGAACAGTGCTGCTTATGCCAACAGGGGATGTTCCAAATCTGTGGGATATGCTTGTGAAAATAGCCAGTCCTTCCTTACCTGCAGGAACTGGGGATATGTAAGGCAGTTTGCCTCAAAACTGCTGTAAGTCTGAAATTGAGGTGCCTAGCACTTATGAGGAATCCCTGCTTTTAATAGAGTATAAATGTTTGTGACTTGAAGAAGTGATTGATGCTAATGAATATGATTCATGGAGATGAACGGGAAACCAGATTATTTAATAAATGGCTATAGTAATTTAGCTAATTATCTCCTGGAGAGCTGCAATACATTTGAAGTTCTTCTCCTTTGCCTGCTGGTAAGATCTTGATTGCTGAAGTGTTTTCTGGGCATGAATACTATCTGCTGGTAACCACTACTGGGATTGTGCTTTTAGGTGTTGTGAGCACATGTGTTATCCTTAACACACTACTACACACACTACACTGCATTCTGAAGTTGGTGAGAAGCTGCCAAATTTATGCCATGTTCTTCTCCCACATAGGGGCAGCAGTAGGGAGTTTAGTGGTTTAAAAGTAAATGTTAATAGCTACCTGTCATTAAATGTATGTTTCTCTTGAATTACTTGAATACGTGCGTCAAACTGCTCTGCTTGAACCGTGTCATCCCAAATATGCCTACTGCTGTGTGTGAAGTAGCTAATGTATCTGAAGTAAATTTTTGTGGATGTGTAGTGTGCAGCAGGGGAGGGGATTTAAGTGTCTTTGCTATACTTTGTTTCGTTTTATGCTAAAATAATTCTGATTTTTCATATTCCAGAACAAACGATAGCTTGAATCACTAGCTGATTTATAAGGATGTTGTAACTTCTTTTCACTTCTACGTCTTCCAGGAACTTGCCATTTGAGGAACATCCACGGGGTTAGCCATAGTGCAATGATTAGTCACAAAACACTTAAAGGTTAACTGCAAACTAGGTGAGAATTCTTCACTTTGTTTTGGTGTGTGTGGGAAATGACTCTCTTGCACTGTCTGCCCAGCATGAATGTACAATTGCTATTTTGTAGCTACAGTCACGCTCATAACTTTGAGCTGGCTGAGGATGTGATCTCTCTGAGTGTATTCCTTAGAGTCCATGGTTTATGGAAAACTTGTGATTAGCTTCAGGCATACTTGTCCCAGAATCTTTCTGCACAATAAAGAACACACTATGTTAAAAGGTGATGATTGATGGCATGGCAGAAACACTTTGCTCTTGGGAAGGATAGAGTCCTTGATAACTGATGATTTTAAATATCTGGCTGTATACACTTATTTGCAAATTGCTTTTTTTTTTTTTTGGTGCACATCGTGTGTAACGTAAAGGTTGCCTGTCTTCAGAGCAAAAATTAGTGGTTCTCTTTTCATTTTCCTATTTTCTCTCTTTTCTTTCCTTGTCAGTTTGCTGTATTACTCAGCATTTAGTAAGCCCATCTCTCTTGTAAATAGTGGGAATTAGCTAAAAAAGATTGATTTGTAGAGATGACTAAAACATCAAACAAAGTCTCTGTTGGTGTGAATCTTGCTGTTTGGTCTGACTTTGCTCAGCTGTTCTTGAGACTATTTGATGTTGTGGATGAGAATTTCTGATTTTTCATTTGGGTTACCTAACACATAGGGTGTTAATTTCTAGGCTTCTTTAGTACAAATCTCTGCAATAATTCAGAGGATACTTAATTTGGATTTTAGAATGGTTTAAGAAAAGAGCATACAATAATCTATGTTATGTTATGGTATATATGGTCTAATACCATCATGATGAATTAAATTGAAAAACATGTTTTAAGCTGTTGCTTTCCTCTTAATTTGCCGTAAATTCAGTGATGAGCATCAGAAGCATACATATTTATTCCCCTGAAATGTCTGAAGACATTATCTTGTCATACTTGCAAATAAAATAGGAGAAAATACTAATGGCATCGTTTTGCTTTTTATTTATTCCTTCTATTCCTTGATTGTTTTGTTATAAAAAGCAGTAACCCACTGCTCAGGGGGATTTAAAATGTCCAGTAGCTTTGAAGATGTGCACTGGACCAGTTGGCCTTCAATTAATGCCAGATTGGCAACCTGGCTTGCCTTAGGGCTAACCAGTTATGCTTATTATGGTGGTAGTAATGGTAGTGTAGTAGTATTTAGTGTAGTGTAACATCCCACAGCCTATTTTATTTTGCTGACCACTTTATATGGAAACAGAACAATTTCTCATTAAACTTGCCAAAAGTGGTTACTAAATGACTGTAAGAAACTATTTCAACAGTATTTTGGTGTTCTTGCACAGAATAAGGAAAGGGAAAGGAAGATCTATAGTAAGTTTTACTCTTCTCCTGTATTTCTTCTTTTGGATAATCTTGAGTAGGTTGATTTTCTCTGAAACATGTTTTGAACACTTGGAAGAGCACTACAATTATGATTTTATTGATTAGTTTGGTTGAAGATCACCCTTATCTGAACTTGTGTCTTTAGTAGGAGTTCAGCAACATGGTCATAATTCTCACTGTTGTTCATCTCCAGAGACTGTAGGACAATTTTTTTCTTCTTGTTTTCTCAGTCTAATTATAGTTTAAGGAAAGAAGTATTGGGGAAGGTGGGTGACATGTAGATCTCTTGAGGAGGCTCTTCCCAAGCCTGGAATTGGTTGTATGAGATGTGTGCTGTGTTTGGGGTCAGGTGTTCTCCTTTCACTGCTGAGGAATGGACCAACACTTTCCTGGAGGATAACACCCTCCTCCTGAGTGAAATCCAGCTGGATGCTGGTATGAGCAGGGTGCTGCTGACTGGGGTTAATGACCTGTGGCACAGTGTCTCATCCCCTCTGTTCTCCTGGCAGTTGGCATTGCCAGTGCTTGCAGTGGGCTTTGAAGCAGAACAGTAAATCTACACTTAATGCATACAGGCAGCAGCAGGAACTGGCTTTTAGACAAGGTCAGGAGTTTCTTGGCACTATGCACCTTAAGAACATTTCATTTTTCCATTTTTAGAAAGGTTTTGCCTTATTTTTCTCTTCAAATATAATCCTTGATAAAAGTTTGATCAGAAAAGAGTATAAAATAAAACTGCTATTCAGACTGGGCTGAGACATACAGACCAGTAGGACATCCTTAGAGTACATAATTATTCACACTGTTGTTTGGACTGATTAAAAATCCTCTGTGTCAAATAATTGGAGAGCGATACAGTAAATTTAACCTCTTGAACTTTAGAACGCTGTCTAAATGTTTCTTCTCCATCTTGAAGCACATTATTCATTAATCTCTTTTCTAGTGGAAAGAAGCTGTCTTTACTCTTAAAAGAACAAAGGACAAAACACCAAGTCATCACTCTTCTGACATTCTGTTCTTGGGGTCATTTTTTTCTTATTTTCAGAGTTTATTTCTCCAAGAAGGTCTCAATCAAGACCAAGATCAGAGTTGATGATCAAAGACTCCCTCTGCCTCTGAAGACAGTAATGGTTAAAACTTTTTTTCCAACAGAATGAAGTCAGTGCATTTTCTGATTTTCCCATTTTTACATTATACATTGTATTTCATCTCTGAATTCAGTTGCATTTTTCTTTTTTTTTAGAGAAATGGACCTACCTATAAAGAAGATGGAAGAAAGTATGCAACCTAACATGAATAGTATCCTCAGTTTTTGCATTGGGGGTACCTTTGACTTGATGATGAATATTTTCAGTCAAGTATGGATCATGTCAGTCTTGTGATCTTGACTCCTGAGTTAGGGAAACTCAGCAATTTTTGGTTTTGTTTCCATTTGATGGTGTGAGAAATTAATTTTTAATGGTCCCTTCTGAGAAAACAATCAGAATTAGTGGGTTTTTTTACCTCAGTGTTTGCCTGAAGGAGAGTTTCTTATCAAAAGCCATGTACTGGCATTTGAATACATATCCCAATATAAGGAGGTAAGCAAAGGTATGCAATTTTCCTGAGCAACAAAATACTTGATTACAGGTCTAATGATAGTTTAAGAGGTGTTTTCAGATGTGCTGAAATCAAGGACTTGAAGCAGATGAACTTAATTATCTTTGTGAATATTCACAATCACATTATGTGCTTTAAATGTCACATTTGGAAATAGTACCTCGTCACTAGTTAATTAACAATAATTACTCAAGGTAGTACTTATGTTTCTGGAATCTCTTACCTACTGTGAAAAATGTGTTTTGCTTCTAAAGGTTTCTCGGTATAGAATCCAGATTTTATTTACATCATTCTGAGAGTGTTGCAAATGCTTAGGCCCACTGTACTCTTTACCTGTACCACTGCAGCATGGATAATCAGTTATTTCATTCCATTTGGTTTTTAACACCTGAACTGTGATGTGTATATATATATATATATATATATATATATATATATTTTTTTTTTTAAAGCAAGCAGTTGATTTTTTTCCTTGGCAGCATAAGAAAAGGGAAGCAGTAGCAAATTAGACTGGCAGGCTAGATCCATCATGAGGTGTTCCAAAGGTGTGTTGACATCTTCAGCTAAAGAAATATGGCTTATGATAATACCAGAAGGGGCTTTTTCAGTCATAGCACTTACATTCTGTATGCTTTTCTCTCTGTAAGGATGTTTTTTCTTGGCAGAGAGCATTCCACAGCCCAAGATAGCTTACACTGCAATAAAAAAAAAACCCTCATAGATCCTAGAAAATCTTCCCTATATTCTGGTTTCCAGGTTCCCTCTTCCATCTTTCTTCTCTGCTATTCAGGTAGAAGCTTAATTGAAATATCCAAGGATTCTCTTCAAGGTTTTTCCATCAAAATACATCTTTCTTCAGTAATGAATCTTTCTTGACACTTGTTTGCAGCAGTGCACTTTACATGTGCTTATGTGTATATATACTAAAATATATATATTTACATGTGTAGAAAAAGAGCCTTAAATTAGCAGTAAACCTCTATTGTCAACTACTTTTACTTACAAACTGCATATTCACGTTGCCTTTCATTAACCTGTGTGAATGGAGAGTCCATTGAAATCCTGGTAGTAACATGTAGCTTACATTTCAGAATAATATTTTTCTATATAGTGCATGAAATACTTTAAAGTTTTTAATTCTGGACAGTACTTAAAACGTGCTAAGCAGATGTTTGATCTCTCAGACATCAATTTCAAACTAGTTCAGAGAACAGGAAGAAAAGCTACTACATTTTAGAAACAGTCATGAAGATTAATTAAACTAATTATCAGTGCTTTTTGCAGTGGGAGTGGAGATAACTACAGGTATATGAAGGCGTAACCAAGGGGAGTGATGAATATTTTTTCAAGTAGTAAAAGTGTTTTAGTGATGGCAACACAAATGGAGGAGTAATAGGAAGCTAAAATAATAAAGTGAATCTGATTGTGAAAGGGTCTTCAACCTATTATGTGAAAATAGTGTTGGAATTGGTAAGGACTTCACTGGGGAAACTTCCCAGTGATAATTTTTCATCTGTAAAATGACTTGGAGAAAACAAGCTTTTCACAACCACCAGCCTTTGATTTTAAGTATTTAAGTAGTCATAGACCCATTTTAGCTGAATGGTCTGGTAATGATGTCAAAGAGCTTTCAGCCATGTGTCTGCTGGGCCAAATGCGTTGAAACAAAACAATTTTTGCTTACTTTTTTTTCCTACCCTTATACATGAAGGGCTCTTTTCTTCTTTGAGAAGTCTGCTCTTGGGTATCTCAGTATAGTGTCTGGATTATCCAAAAACTGGATATTCAGCTGCTGACATTCTTTATTTATTTTAGAAATTGTTCACAATTATGTGCTTAAATAGGATTTAAATACTCTTGAAAGATTTGATCAAAACTGGTGACTAATCTCTTTAAATTTGTGCTAATATATAGTAGCCTACAATGCTACTAGAATTTTCAAGTAAGCCAAACCCAATATATTTGCATTAACTTCTAATTTTGAAATTCTTTAAGTTCTGTAAGTCTTCAGTGGCAGTGAAGTAAATGCAATAAAATATTTCCAGATGAAGTAACACTTTCTGTAGGTGTGTTGTACTGCTGCTGCAGTGAGAAATGCTGCACCCCAGGCTGCATTGTTTAAATGTTTGTTATGTTGCAGTGGTGCCAAGGAGCTGAGCACTCTGGGACCTGTGGTGGACCTTTGGGTTTATTTGCAGGTTTCAGGGCTGAGCTGCCCAGAGCAATTGAGCTGGCTTGGGTTTCAAAGCTGCTGAGTGGGGCTGGTGGGATGCTCTGCTGGGATACACAGATCTCTCTGGGCTGAGTTTAACTGGGATTCTCATGGTGCCACTGCACTGATGTGCTGATCAAGTAGGTTTGTACTGTGGGAATGTAATCAGAGGCAGCCCCTACTGATAGAACACCACAGTGATGCATTATTGCTTGCTAAATGAAGTGTGTTCAGGCCTTAGAACAAAACAGAGGAGGGCAGTGGTGTGTATTTTACAAGAATCTAAATATTACATTTACTTCTTTAATTAAAAATAACTTAATTGGGTCCTGTGTAAATGCCAGGCAATGTTTGCAGGTGTCAGTATGTTCATATCTGCTCCTTGATAACTCTGTCATTAATTCATAGTTTCAGGTCAACATCCAAGTAGGAGAAAGCTAGCTTTTAATCTGCTCCTAGGTTTTCAGCAGGAGCTATAATTTTCATTTCCAGTTGCAAAGGCATGCTCTTACACCAGCTGTAAAATGAAAGTTATTGATACAATCTCCATAATATGGTGAAATCACAACAAATATGCAAGCTTGTTACCTAATTTCTAAACTACTATTGGAGAGCATAGTAGATGCTTTTTAACATGTACAGTTCTGAGTATTTATAGATGCTTCCACCCACACTTGTGTAGCAGGACTTCTCATTTGAGCTGTAGTCCTAGTTAAATTTAATAAGTCAGTTACAGCTGGAAACTAGCTTTGAAACATTTGGTCTATAGTACTAATCTCTCTTTGAGGTACAGCTTCTTCTGTCTTAAATTGCTGTCGTTTTTCTTCAGTTTGTGATATCTAGGTAAACCAAGTACAAAATTTTTATATGCATATTGGCTTTAAGAAAAGAAAATCCTGTCGTTTTTAAATGAATAGTGTCTTTGTTTAATGTTTTTGAATTTGTTGTTTAAATAAACAGCCCCCGACCTGTTAATAAAGCAAAACCTGTTTACCAAAGTCTTGTGCAGAATGTGAAAAAAGTAAGTAGTTGTTTTTTTAAGGTTACTTTTTGAATCTTAAAATTTGATGCAAACTGTTGTGATTTGTATTACTGAAAAACATAATCAAAGATCTCTTGTTCAACTTCAGGTGAGCTGTACTACATTGTAGGAATGTGAGCACTGAAATCCCTCTGCTGACTAGATGTACATTAGATTGCAAATTACCTACCAGTGCCCTTTGGGACAAAGCTCTTCATGAAATCGTTGTCAATAACTTTCTGTTGGGTTGACTTTCTGTTGGAATAGGTTGTTCTTCAAGATTTCACAGGAGAGAGATTAAATGTTATAAAGTACAAAGTACAGAAACTCCGTAGGGCAATCTAAATGATGTTATAGGAGCTGAGCTATATTACAAAGAATATTAAACATATTTGCAGTCTTTTGTTATTTGTCACATGAATGCCAGGCCCCTTTTTGTCTAGTGGTTTGCATAGATATGCAAAGGAGAAATAACAAAAGCTAATCACTTTTGTTTTATGTAAAGCTGTTAATATGTAGATGCTTGAGTTCCACACAAGAAAAAATAAAAATCTGAGTATTCTAATGATGTGTGTTGATGCTGTGTAAATTGTTTGGTGAAGAGGAGCTGCTGTATTCACTTCCCTTGAAAAAGGAATATACTTAAAAAGAAAATAGCATGACACAGCCAATGTTGTATATCTGTGCTAAAGTTAGTGTGAATTAGTCAAGTTTCTGTGTACCTGAGACAGTTGCAGTAATGCTGGTGTGGGCCTTACCCACCTGGGGGAACAAATCCAAACCGTCCTCCTCTTTACCATAGAGACACATGGATGTGAAGGGTGGAAATGGGTATAATGGCCCCAGCATGCTGGAGATAAATGTGGAAGTGAAATACATTTGTTATGAGCAACATGACGTGGGGAAGCTGGAAGGGAAGGTGAAGCTGCTGTTGGTACAGTAAACACGACATGGTCACAAGCCCTGTGCTGTGCCTGGCCCCATGTCAGGGCCAAGGCTGAGTCACGGTGATGGCTGTGCTGAGTGAAGAAAACTGAACTGTGATATGTGCTTGGAGGGAAGCTGGAAAAAAAGGACAAGTTGTTTTACAACTTTTCTAGATAACTGTGTCAGAGCAGGATTTCTTTCTACATTTAAAAGTCAGGAATTTTAAAAGTCAGCTGAGAGTTAATGTGTGTACACTGCTGCACACAAGATGACCATCCCCATCTGTGGGGCAAACTGTTTTGTTTGAGTCAGCAGATCTTATAGGGGGCACTGAATATCCTGGGAGTCAAACGTGTAACTTTGAGAAATCCTGATGTTTTTGAGGCATGTGCCTCCTACACTCCTTGTGAATGGCCAGGAAATGCAAATATCCTTAATATAATAAATCACTTGAATCTCACCACATTACTCATTCTTTGATGCTCTTCAGCTTCCAAGGCTTAACAGTATTTTTTACAGACTTTATACTAGATAAAATCTACCGTCACACATCCAGTGGAGACCCACCTGAGCAGGAATTCCTGCGGCAGAGATTTGAACTTCGTTGAGATGTCCCTGTGAGGAATTGTCATTAAGGATTATGGGAGGCAGCTTTGTGTTAGGAGCTGTCTGGAGGCTCTTTAATTTACATTGGAAGCAGTACTTCCCATTCACATGCAACAACTCGATGTGTGTGTTAGAAGGCAGAGCACTGACAACACAAGGAACAGTTTGTTCCAGGGGAAGCAGATCAAACCTTGCACTGAGAGACCTTTGTCACTTGGACCATAAACAACTTGTTTTTCCCATTACTTTCTCCAGTGCTTAGAGACACATAAGCATCATAATAACTCAGTAATGGTACAAACAATTGTAGTAAAGCAGAATGTTTTTGTCAAGAAAAATTGGAAAAATTCTCAGTCTGAGTGACCCTAGTATAACTAGAACAAGTGGAGGAGATTCCTATATTGTACATCCATCCTGCTAAATAACATCTTATGCAGAAAAAGCTTGAGAAGAGCTCAGCCAAAGTTTATTCCTGCAGCCTTCAGGCTAGGTGTATTCTTCACACCAATTTAAAAATACTCAGTTTAATTTAAAAAAATCTATCCATATAAATTACCTATTTATTCAGTGCTCTCTTCTTGTTCTGGCTAACCCAATTTCAGTACAAAGTTATCTCTGCTACACAACTAAAATTTATCGTTATGCTCAGTGTCACTTAAATAATCAAACTGCTTGTTTTAGTTATCAAAATGTGTTCTGCTCTGGGTAAGGAAATGATCTGCTCTTACTTCAAGTCCTTTACTGCAAGAACTTATTCAAACAGTGGGCTTGCAGCCATCTTTTCTCTCCACCCCTGTTTCTGAACTGCAAGGATAAGGCTATTTTGGTGGAAACAAATCAAGATGTTAAAATTGTGCAGCTGCTAGAGGGGGCTCTGATGTTTCTTCCTCTGAAGGTAAAGAGGACTCCAGCTTCTTTCTAATTGTGTCAAATAGCTTCAATAAAATGCTACCACAAGCTGTCATGGGCAGCCCTGCATTATTGATTCATTTGGATATTAAAATATGTAGCCAAAGTCAAATGTATGATAAACGTGGGTGCTACACCTTAATATATGTTCAAATTTTTGCAGTTCTCAGTGTGCCTAAATTAGTGTAGTTTTCAGAGGTTGCCAGGCCTTTTAGAGGGATGAGCAAGTGTGTGTGTAATGTGACTGATTCATTGATCTCCACTTGAGGTCTTGGTGCTGCAGAGTTTGTGCTGAAACCAGGAGTGAAGGGAGGTGCCAGTGGAGAGGATGCTGAACTGACCTCTCTGTCCAAGGGTGTTTGCTGCTGGCTCTGCTGCTCTCCCACAAGTCTTGCTGGCATTTAAAGGACTCTTAGACAGCAGGGTTCTGCTTAGAGTGGTCTCATATCAATGAGAAGCAAAGTATTTCCCCAAATCTTAGAATAGGGGAAGGAATCCTGCTCTTAAAGTCTGTTGCATCTCCATTGCTTTGGAATCTTTCCTTTTTAAGAACAGTGGAGAACTGGGAAAACCAGCTGTCTGCCAGAATAAAAGTCAAAAGAATGATCAGTGTGTTTAGAGATCTTGGTCTCATTTAGTGAAGACTTTATTCTGCGAATTTTCTAGTGTCTTTTAAAATGATACCTGTGATATAAAACATTCTAACAAACAAATCTGTGCTTTGTAGAAGGAATCAATGTGTTTTGAAAGTCTAACGGTGTAATTTATTTCCCTGAAGTTTTTAAAGGAAAATAAAATGGTTTCAGGAGACTTTTCTTACTAATGATATTTTGTTTCCAAGGAAGAAAGCTAGAACTGTGAAGATTTCACTTCCCAATGTAGGAAAAAAATACATAAAAGTAATGAAAATAGGCATGTCAGTTTACTCACAACTTAATACTGTCAAGAAATGTAACTAATAAAAAATGCTGGCACCCATCTGATGGCTGTGTTTTGAACAGTTTTGAACAGTAGGTTCTAACTGACATATTAATTAAAGCTCTAATACTTACTACCAGAAACTAGGTTGCTTTTTCACATTCCTCTGTGTCTTTGCCAACTTGATTCTAGTTGACAAAGTTGGTAAAGTTTGATAGTTCTTCGGTTTTTCTGCATGTCTTCTCAGTTTTTGGTTTACATTCCCCTGCTGGAGTGCCAGTCATTCCTGTAGAGAAATTAGGTGATATCTAAAGCAATCTAAGTTGTGTTAGCACTTCTCTTCAGTTCCCCACTTTCCTGGAAGTATTTTTAGTGGGAAGATCATCTTACTGAGCTTGTTTCAATATTTTTTTTTGTTTTGGTGAGGATGAACCTGTGCCTCTGCTACTGTTCATTAAACAAGTCAGATATATAGTTCCTGCTGATTTGAATTTGTTTAAAATGATTTTGTTGCTTTGTAATATGTTCTTGTCGCAATACAAACGTGCTTTGTCTTACATTGTGATACTAAAAATAAATGCATATTTGGAACTTGTAACCCTCATCTCTGGTTAGAAAAACAAACTTCTCTGCCAAACACACTGCACTGCCTCTAAAACTCAAACCTTCCTGCCGTATCTTAACAAGATGTTCCCTGGAAATGCTACAAAACAATGAAATGGCCCATAATTGTGTATGAAACCCATTTTAAAAAAACCTAAACCAACCAACAAGCTGAAAAACCCCACCCCAAACCTCCTCAAACTTTGGTTTCATTTTCAAGTGAATGGGCAAATGCTCCAGCATTTAAAAATGCTCTGAAGCTTAATTTTTAAAACATGTCTTTAAAAAGACCACCTCAAATTTAAAACCTTTTTGTTTAAATAGTGATCAAAGATATAAATTAAAGCAAGATACTGATCCTTGAAACATTATGACACTTAAAAAATAGAATACTACTTTGTCGTGTCATTTAAAGGAGTCTGTTCAATTTTTTTATGTGTTCATTAAACACAACAAACCTTATAAGTTACCATTCTGCCAAATAAGGGAAGTATTAGATTTATTTTTGTTGTTTTATTAGGTATCTCTTCTTTCTCAGCAGTCATATGGTAGTGACTGACTTTTGTAAAATTTTTCTGCATTGTGTAATAACAGTAATGTGTGAATGGAATTGATATGCCATCCAAGAGGAGAATTTCATGAGTATGTGTGGCTCAGAAGCTTGGAGTCATGAAGAAGTAGATTATTACATACCCACTTCTGATGTTCTCTGTGAAAATAGCCTGAAAGAAACTGCCTATTCAGCTTTGTTATTTTTGTGCAGCCCAGGTGTTGAATGGAAATAGTTCAGTATAAACCTGGCACGATTTCAGCTCAACAGGCTCGGCTACAAATATGCCATAATAAAAAGAATATTTTACAAGGAGTTGCTGTGGCATGAAACTACTCAGAACTGCTGCTTGAGTTACTTTGAAACTTTTAACTGTGCTTTCATGTAAATGACATGGCAGGCCAAGATTTCACCCTGAACTTGTTCATACTTCGGCAGTATTTCAGTTCTTATAGTAGAGATATTAATTTTAGGTAAATATTCTTTATAAACAAACTTATTCTAATCTCTAGCTTCAGTTTGTAAGAGCAGCAGGGCTTACTTCTGAATAATTATATAATATTCTAGCACTTCTTTACTTTAATGAATAGATTATTAGTATTTTGCTAGTCCATGTTACTGCATCCATGCATGTGTTACTCGTGTTTAGCAGCATTTGATCCAGACACCAACTGTGTGAAGGTGCTGTGCAGCACCTGTGTGTGCAGGCCTCCCTCTGAGAGGGCAGTGAAATGCTGGAAGATTGAGCTTGGTTGTCCAGAAACTTCATATAATTAACAAGGAAAGAATATTGAAACCACTGAATAGGAATACAGTCTTCAGCTATCCATTTCATCTTTGTGTCTGTAATTCCAGACACAAATGACATCCAAGAAACAGGAATTCACCAGAGTCTGTGTTTTCTTTACTTTTTCCATTTCTGGATCAAATGGTTAAAAAAAGAGTTTTCACAGATGAGATTAGTATGTCCTGAGGACACTTTTGATACAATGGGAATATATAATTTGTAATTTCTTTAATAGAAATGTCCATGAAATATTTATTTCAGTATTGTTCAGTGTCTTACTGTTACCATTTTTAAAATATAATTTACTTCTTTCTGAAGAGTTCTGTTTGCCAGTTTTGACTTGAAAGGCTCCCATGGAGGCAGCATTAATTATTTAGATTGGCAAAACCCCAGACAGTTTGTATATGTTAAAATTATTTATGTTTTCATGTTTTCTTGGTTGATAATCTTTTCCTTGTGTTACAGGTTAACTTTTGAAGTAGGGAATCATTAGGCCTATTTAAATGAAGTGTAGTAGCTCTTGTTGTGAAAGCTTTACCAAGAATATTTCTTTACTGTATGTAATCAGATGGGCAGCTCTTGCTACAGTGGTGTGGAGTTTTTGTTTCCTTTTTACAGAATTCTATTTTACTTGTCTTGTCCCTCGTTTGCCAACTGAAAATGTCAATGTTTTATCTTCTTCCATTAGTGTTTCCTTAAAATCATTTTATAGGATGCTGGCAGCTCCAAGTGCACTTTTGGTTGGGTTTTTATTTTCGTATTAATGGAAAAACCACAGAAAGTGAAGTGTCACAAGTAGCAATTATGGAACCTTCCTTGGGGAAAGGGCTGCTGAGTTTCTGTGGGAGGGAAAATTAAAATAAAACACCAAATAATTGGAAATGTGTTTCATAGGCATGGTTGGCATGAAGTTTATGTAGTGCTTATACTTAACCTTTGCTGGATTTTCGAGGATTAAAGCTTTTTTTGACATGTGTGCAAATCAGTTTTCATACCACTGAGTAGTTTCTGGTGGTAGTGCCAACTGGTATGCCACAAATATTATAACTTAGAATGCTTCTGCCTGAATAAAGCCCCCTACAAAATTAGAACTACCTTATGTCTAATATACTGGGTTATTTTGGGGTTTGGTTTGATTTTGTTTCTGGGGGTTTTGTTTGTTTGGTTTTTTGTGGGTTTTTTTTTTTTTTTTGTGAGAGAGAAGATTTTGCAACTCATTGGTTTGATTAATACACTTGTAACATGTTAATAGTAAATTTTTTAGGGGAAAAATAACAAATTTAGACCTTATGCTGGCTGTTTCAGCTAATTGAATTTATTCTATTTTTCTCCTTTCCATTCTCCTTGTTTCTACAGTAGTAAGAGTTGTCTATTAATAAGTTATCCAAATACAAATTCTTATTCTCTTATTCAGATATTCAAGCAATACTGAAGTTGGTTCTTCCCTTCAGATTAGTAAAATAATTGCATTTTGAGTTACAACTGCTGCAAGAAGAAAGCTAGTGGAAATCTGTAAATGTTCATATGACAGCATTGATATATACTTCTTACACCATGTCTAGATTAGGAAGAGGGATGTCATTTAAAATATGTTCCCTAGAACACTTTAAACATTCCTGAAACAAGTGTTCAACACATCTGAAAATGTGTTAGTTTTATCTAGCTATACAGAATCCTACAGAAAAACTCCTTTTTTGGGACAGCTGTTTTAAAAACTAAGTTGATATGTCCAAAATGTCATCACTCATAGTCCACGTAACAATCTGAATATCTGTTTACATCCTTCATAACTGTCTGAAAATAAGTTTATTAGGACTTGAGGGTTATACACAAAGGACCTTAGCTCACAGGTTTTTTTTGAGTTTAATTTAGTTTTCACACAATATAGCTGTGGGTTTAGACAAAAGAGTTCAAGTGAGTTTTGTAGTTCTTTCAACAAATTTTGCTTTGTACTACAATAGTGTTATTTAGCTCAATACTTTAAGAAGACATGAGTTGAAACAAGAATAAAACGTTTTAAATATTCTTGTAGTTACTTTAGGAATTTATATATATTACATGCAAAATCAGACTTTTTTGTAAGTCATGCAGTGGCTGGAGAGGCTTAGGCACACCTAGCAATTCTAATGCTTGGCTATTTATTGCTTCCCTTCCTGGCATTCTCATCTCAGTTCTATGAACAAAAGGATGTACCTCTTTATGTAGCCCCTTATCCTTATTGCTGTTGGTTAGAGAGAACCAAGGGGCACTTTTAGCTCTTGCAGTCCTGCCCAAACCTGCACCTCATCCAACTGGAGAATCTGAAGAAGCAGTAATGGCAGGAGATACCTTTTTATAATTTTTCCATGAAACTATTTCTGCCCTCTGGCCCATTGATTTTCAAAGAAACTTTTAAAGCACAGATCAGAGTCTGCTTTGAAAACTAGAAAAGGCATTTTATTTAGATAGTTTGGGACTTCCATCTGTACTGTATTTGTTAGAAATTACAGTATTTAGATATTGACGAGATTGGAAAAGCAGTGTGGTTCAGGGGGTACCATTCTCTTGAATCTCTGCATGTTAGCAGATATGGCATATTATCTTTCAGACCTGAATTCAGTTCTGCAGTTAAAAAACAAAGTAAAAAATGGAATCAGTTTTATCTCCTTGAGACGCCTCAGGGAGCAGTGCTGTACCAAAAAAGGGAAAGGAGAGGCTCATGTCTTTTCAGCTTCAGAAGTCTGTGGAGCAGCCTGAGTGTGCTGTGGAATGGAGCAGAGTCGATTCTAGTCAAAGCACGGTAATTTCTTCATGAATCCTGCAACTCAGTACTATCCCACATCATCCTTGAACAGGGCTGTTTCTTAAATGCCACTTTTATATGTATAGTAATTGACAAGTATGAAATGGTTTCTTACTGTGATTCATTAGGAGCCTTTGACAGGAAGTTGGTAACTCAACTTGGCACAACTTTGCTAAATTGAACGGGGAAGAGTTCTTTTAGTATGGATGTTATGTTGAAATGAACATGATTCCATCCATTAAAAAAGTTCAATTCTGTTACACAGAAATTAATTTCTTGTTTAGTATTCTTGACTGGCTCTGCTGTAGTTCCTCTATGCATGCAAATTCAAAATGCATACAACTTAATTCCTCACTTGCTTCCAACCTCTAATTTATCACAATTGAATCATTGTTCTCAGGTTCACTGTGCAATTAGTGACTGTCTGCTTGAATAAATGCACCTTTCTCTTTCTAAAAGTCAGGCTGCTGGATTTTCTTTTCTGCAATCTAAATTGGAGGCAAGTGCATCATAGATAATCATAGCATGGCAATGAAAGAAATGTGCTCAATTCCTAATTTATCAGTCTTGGTGTGCTTGATGAGTTCTCATATTATTTTGGTTACTCTGCTTATGTTACTATGTCCCTTTTTTTCTGGGAATGAATCCCTAGTTTGTATGATCAGTAAGATAAAAGCCTTTCTTTTGTGCCTTGTGAGCTGGTTGATAGTGCAGCAGACCCCAAAGCATTATTCTGTGTCTGCTGTTAACTTGATACTCAAGTGCTTACCCTCTCCTGCTTCCTGCTGTGACTTACCAAGAGAGTTTTTATCTCCAACCTGAACTATTTTATTTTCCAAGGCTCTTCTGAAAGCAGAAAATAGGATCTGGAAACGTATCTATAATAAATCTCATCTCTTATATTGTGTTGTTGCTTATGTGCTTTGTGAACTTCTAATCTCAAGGGCAGGGAGGTCTGGTTATGTTACCTAACTACACATTACAGTATTTTCATAGCATTTCTAGGCTATGCAGGAGAGCAAACAACTTCAGAAGCCTTTATTTCCAAATACTATGGAGAATGAGAAAGAGCAATTGAATTACAATGTGCCTCAGAGAAAGTAAAGGGAAAATTGCTTTTGTAAAGAAATCACTGGTATAATTTTGTCACTTTGCTGTTTGTACCTGCCATTTTGGCCCCATATATTAATCCTAGCACATAACTGTGTAATCGCCATGCTTTCTATAATGGGAGAGGAAATGAAATAAAAACAATTTATGGAAAAGAAATGGAAATGCAGTGTTACAAATAGTGAAGCACAGAAGAGTTAGAAATAGTAGTGAAAGATGAACCAGTTTGATAAATTAAAGCCAATTTTAATAAAATCGGAAAAAATAAAATTAAAGTTTTCATGATACCTTTATGCCAGAAATGAATATTGGCTGTTTATTTCTTTCAAATACTGTATAATTAATTAGTTAATAATTGTAGATTTAGAGCAGGTAATATGATAATATGTGTTATTTTTCTAATAACAGTTGCATATTTCATTTTTTTTTTTGATTCTTATAAAGGGAAAGGATGGACTGGTTACTGTTTATAATCTATAACATTACTTGAGTGTGTGGCAAAAAAGAAGTATTTTCAGAGTAGCAGGATGAAATATGTGCTTTTAACTTGTTAACTCAGCCATTAAAATCACAATGACCATCACAAGATAAAAGCAACCTCAGGTTTAATGAGAGTTTGGTATTTCATCTAGAAATAATACTGAGTTTCTGTGAGAGCTGAGTTTTGAAGTCAAGGTACAAGACTTAAAGCAGATGATCTCTTGGTAAAAATAATTTCATATAAATATGTCTTATTTTGGCAGATGCATAATAATGTCTAGTCTTATAATACTTGATACATGTGTTTCAATGCTTGTGAAGGAGGATTTACATATCTCAGCCTCTATATTTTTTAGTGAACTGTTTCTCCTTCCCAAGTAATTTATTCTGTACTAAATATGATCTTTATTCCATGTAAATCTGGGAGTTTATTCTACACATGTTAATTGTAGAGGTATCTATTACCAGGTTAAAGTTTAGTGGCTTTTGGTACTTAAAGTGAAATTTTCTGAATGGTTCTAAGGCAAATTCTTAAAACCACAACTTCCTAGATTATGGTGTTGTGGCCTTTATCTTCAGCCTTAGACTGGTTCTGGAAACAAATCCTTTTTTTGAGTTCATGTATAGATGCCACTCAGAAGAAAATGTTTGAGATCCTCTTCTGTTAAGAGGCTGTAATTCATGTTCCTTTTTGCTAAAGAAGGCATGATTCACAACATCAGTCACTTGAAATAGGAAGCTTTAATGGCCCTGGTTCCTAGAATTTGGAAGTGAAGAAAAGAAGACTAGAAAGGCCTTTATTTCCACACACGTTATTCTTGACACACTTGACTCTCAGTTGAAGTTAAAACCCTGAAATGCCCATCACCCCAGAGAATCTGCTGATCTGACATCTGAGTCTTGGGCAGAGAGATGCAAACTCAAATGCATAGGACTCATCCTTTGCTACCTCTCCCTTTTTCAGTGCTGATGGCTCCCTGTATGGAGCAAGCACCAGCAGCTGAGCAGACATTCCTCTCAAACTTTGGACAGAGTACAGTGGAACTCTCCCACAACCCACATTTTCTTCACTTACCACTGGTTAAGCAGTGTAAATACACAGGAATGGGAAGCACTTAAGAGGCTCCCTAAGGAAATGTAGACATGATGGTGGCTTTGCAGTGATCCTCTGATAGGATCTGAAGCATTTTCTGTTGTAATGAAATACAGAAGATTCTCCATTTGTGCATGTGGCATGGTTAACATCTCTGTCACTTTGAGGCACAGACTGGTGCTTGTAACCTGGGGCTCTGTTATAGCCAAGCATTTCACCATAATGCCCAGTGAAAACTGATGAACCTGGGTAGGAGCAGGGGCAAGGGGCACTGCACTGAAGTGGGAAGCTGCTGCCCTAAGTGCTTGTTTAAGTCTTGGTCTCTTTTCCTCAAAACCTGGTTCTGTAATTAATAATTTACATTAATTGGCAGTAAACTAAGTGAATTTCCTCAGTCAAAACTGCCTTGCCCATGCAACTCTTAATTCCAGAAAGCATTGCAACACCACCATTACCTGGGCAAAAAAGAGCTGATGGAAAGTATAACAGTGGAGAGAAATGTGTCACTTGGTAAACTGTCCCTTGGGCATGGTCAGTGATCTCACCCACAAGAGTGGATGACTTGTTCCAACTCACATAATGGAGGGAAATGTGCAGCTTTAAGGATGTGCTATTTCCAATTATGTAGCTTTTTTTAATGAAGCATGAACTGAAAAGTGCTGTCAGACTTGCTTTACTTTACCTTTTTTGTGAAAATTGAGTTTTTGTACTTAATCTCTAAAACATGACAGAAAATATGGGAAGCATGTACCACCTGTTTTTCCTTTCATCTTGATTCATTCCTTAGCTTCCTGGTATTAAAAGCCCTCCAAGACATAATTAACCCTTTTCTGATATTGTGAAACTTGAAACAATCATTAAAACTCATTAAAAGAGAGAAACTTACTTTCAAAAGCAGTTTGATATTAACATTTCCTTGCTTTTTAAATTTGTGATTAGGGTAGAATACTAAGGGTATGGCCCTCACGGTTTCAGTCTTTACTGGCTGGTCAGGTAGTTAATGATAATTGGTTGCTTTGCATTGCATAACTGTGCTTTGTGATAGAAGATCTTTTGATAAAGTAATTTTCTATAATGGAATGTTATCTTCTGAGTATGCATTATGTAATGATGCTGTCAGCAAGTCCTTTTTGTCCAGTAAGAAGAAAATATAATTGAAGATAAAAATACGTTACCCAAAATCTCATTTTTTTCTCCCTCTTCACATTCTAAGCTCAATAGGTATTATATTTTACAACCGTAGGATATTTTATAATCCAGTTTTTTACTGAAGAAGAACGTTTATGAGAAAATAGTTTTGATGTTTAGCCTTCTGTCACAGAATGGATCATACTGGATTTTTATATGGGACATTTGTTACTAAACTTCTAATTGTTTCTTAATACTATGACAAAAAGAGAACCATGAAAAGCATATGCTTTTAATTTTTATACACTGTACTTGGTATCTAAAGTCAAAGTAGTTGTATTTTCTAAAATATATTATCTGGAAACAAGTATCTGTCTCTCTAAAAATTGCTTTTAAAATATGAGCAGAACTATTTATGTTCTAAAAATGCTACTTGTTATATACTTAAAAAACCTTGGATAACTAGTAGGATTTTCAGAAATTCTCAGCATCAACTTAGATCTGTCCAGAAGAAAATGAAAAATGGAAGGACTTAGAGCAGTCCTTAAAAATCTACATGTAGCTGCATGATAATATTCTTATCTGCTTCTACAGTGAAGTTAAGGCAAAATTCTTAAAATTTTACTTAAAATTACACTTAAAATTACAAACAGAGAAATATGTATGGGCAGATGTGACAGCTGTAATCTGCCAGGATTCTTCTTACTTGATGGAAAGCAAGATATGATAGAGACAAAAATTTGGGAGAAAAATGATTTAAAGGTAAAATGTATTTGCATGCATCCCTGTATAGAGTAGGACAGCATTATGAATGGGAAAGTATAATGGGAATTGAAAGCAATGTAGACATTTCAAGAAATAACAAAAGTAGTAACAGTGTATTACTGATTTGTGGCTTGTTAATAAAATGCCCTAATTCTAATCAACGATGCAATTATTTCAAAATATTTTTTACAGCTTAGCTGATACATCTTCAGAATGCAAAGCTTTCTCAACTACAATGATTTGCTGTAGTGTATTATTATTGAAAAAAATGCTGTGATTCTTTGTAAAGGTGTCCTTATCCTTCTTTTAAAGGTATGGGATGCTGTAGATACAGGCTGCTGTTTAAAAACCTACTCCTGTCACTCCAGTGCTGTTCGAGCTGCCCGGTGGTCATCCTGTGGGAGAAGGATCCTCAGTGGGGGCTTTGATTCCATGCTGCATTTAACAGATGTGGAAACAGGTAAAGGCCATGAAGAGTGCATTATAGCCATTTCTTTATTGTGTACAGAGAATTTGGGATCTTGCTAGCCTTGTCCTTTCTTCTAAAATGTACACAAATCTGTAGATGAATGTTAGAACTCTTGAAATGTGACCTTACTTAAAAAATGTATTTTGGCAATTAAGAGTAGTTGGAGAAGTTTGAGAAAACTGGAATGTCTTATAGTTCACGATCACATGTAATTTCAGCTGTCAGATACTACTCAGATGAATGGAATGAAATGTGTGTTTTTATGCTCTGTCATGGTCTTTCATTAAAGTGTTTGAACAGCCTCTTAAGGCTGACTTCAGTAACATTTATACAGATATTTAATTTAAACATAAGCTTGTATCTCATTCTCTGTTGGGTTGAAGTTTGTGCTTGAAGTTAATTAGGTGATTTTTTCTTTCTCTGAATGGGACCTAAATTAGGAGTATAGAAATTCTGGTATGAAACCTTGAGACCGACCTTGTGTTGCTTTGATGCATTTTTGAATTTGATTTGGGATTTGATTGTTGTAACTTTAACAACTAATTTCCTGGATGCTGTGTCTCCTCGTGTCTCCTTCACAAGCAAAGTGCTTCTGTCAGCTATATTCCTTCTCTCCTCAATGTATGTTACCAACATGGAGAAGCATTCACTGGTGCTGTGCATAACAGGACATCTCTGTGTGCATGTATGAATTAGATCCAAAATGGGACCTTCTCCAGGGAAGAGATGCAATTTTACATTTCCCACTTAGTTTATTTTTAAGTGTTGAAGTCCTGCAAAGGTGCAATATTTTTTGTAAGACTACAATAGAAATTCTTACAAAAATTACAAGCGGTTTTTGTCGAGGACGATTTTCTCTCATGTAAAAGCAATAAGTACATTGTGTGTGAATGTCTGGAAAGCAGAAGTCCTATTCATATGAACTGGGAAAGCAGCCAAAGAAATTTTTAAATATTGTTCACATGAGAAAAAGGTTCTTTTTCATGCTCCAAGAACTTATTTTTCTCAACAATAGTCATACCAGAAGTATTTGATTTCAGTGATGGCTGGCAGGGAGCTGTTGCAGTTGTAGAAATGTAAAATATGTTACAGAATGCTGATGTTTTGAGAATATTCAGCTTTTTTAATGAGGAAAGGAGCTTTCTATACTTGGTGTAGTAGTACATGAGGTTAATATACCAAGTCATTAATTTGTTAGACTTCTACAGCAACCTTTCTAGTCTCACATACAACTGAATCTTACTAATCCAAGTGGATTTACTTTTTGTCTATGGTGCTTACAAATTCTAAATGGAATGGCCATTTTCATCATGGGATTTATAGCAGCTGAATAGATTTTGTCTGAGTCATTTTTCCCTACTCTGGGAAAAATCTCATAAAATCATAGGAAAAATTCTGAAGATACATAATTTATGTAAATAATAATTTGCATAATTATAATAATTTAATTAAATTAATTTTAAATTAATTTCCAACATCTCTTCAGCTTAACTATCCAGTAATGGGAAAGAAGTCTGGATTAAGTTGATTCATTTATACTTCTTTAGGAAATGACAACAATAGCAAAATGTATTTACCAAGTTTCGATGCAGATAAGTTTATAAATGGTTCTTTCCTTACTGACTCGTGAGTTATATAGTTTTTCTAGCTACTTAAATAAATTATATGTATGTGTAAAATGAATGCTTATATACTTGGAAATATCAGGTATTCATTACTGCCTTATTTAAAGAACACAGAATTCCTTGTAGTTCCTCTGAACTGCAGTTGTGATTGGACCTGACTTTCACACCTCATTTGGAAAAGTATAATGTGAGTGATCAGAATTTTAGTCTGATTTCCTATGTATGCAGGCCAGTATCTGAGTTCCTTCCCTGTTGTAAAGTTATTCTTCTTTTCATACATTTCAGTCAGTTCTGTTCAGAGAGACAGGGCAAGCAGTTTGCCTCTGGAATCCAAATCAATTTGATATAAAAAGCCTCATTTCCATTTGAAAAACACTAAGGCATCCATAAGATTTTGATTTACATTAGTTCACTGAATCATTCATTCCTCCTCACTCTTCATCAGTGCTGAGATGATTTCTTCTTTGATTAACTTCAGATAGATGTTAGAACTGTTCCTTCACAGAGGACTTTCATATACTTTTTTGGACTTCAGTCCTAATTACTTTCATTGCTAGTATGAACTAACTACCAGTGTGTTTAAATGTAGTAAATGCATGCCAGTGGGATTTTATAAATAATAATGCTCTCTTTCAGGCTCTATGCTCTTGTATATTTTGTTTTGGTTCAACATTTTTCCCGTCATTTCCTAAAATCTAATCTTTCTTGTCTTTGTTTTCAGTATAGGTTTTATATATTACATCTGTGTTATAAAAATTGCTACATGTCCTTCACTAAAAGAAACCTAATGGTCTAGAGTGACTTTAAAAGTTTAAAAAATACAGCTTAGTACATGCATGATATTGAGCTGCTGAGTTGTGGGGTTTTTTTTACATTTCCATTGGTTTTCTGTTGGGAATATAGCTTCTCCCCTATTAAATTGAAATTGTAGTCTGGCTAATTGTTCTGGGTCTGATGAAGGCTAGTTATCTTATTTCTCAAAGGAATGTGTCAGCAATTTTTTAACAAACAGCACTAGAATGAATTCTTCAGGAAATTTTCTTTCTAAGATTGGACTTTAGTTTGAGTATCCCATGTCCTAATATATTGCATCTTCTGGATTTTTTTTTAAATCTTTATGATCTCAACAACATCAGAGTAGAAGCAAACATGGAAATCTTATTGATCATGAAACAGAATTTTTGTTGTTGGCAGTGAAATCCTGATATAAGGCTAGAAGACATATCCATGAAATCTTGTCCTTCAGTTTTTCATCATCAAACATCTTACCCTTGTCACGTGTATTTAATGAAAGTTCTTATATATTAAAAGATCTAAGATACTGCAAGCATTAAAAATGAGGTGATAGCAATCTCAGGAAGTTCAACAAGGACTTTCATCTGGAATGGAGTAATCCTGTGCAACAGATTAGGTTGATGCTAATCTGGTTAGAAAGAACTGCAGAAAAACAGGAGGTCCTAGTGCTGAATATGAATCAGCAGTGTTCTCTTGCAGCAAAGGTCAATGTCATTCCAGGCCAGATTAGGAAATATTTACCCAGTGTGTAGAGAAAATGATACTAGGCTCTTCTCAGAGATGTACAATGAAAGGGTAAGAGGCAAAGGACAATATAAGAACATAGAAACTTGTTGGCTCAACTCAAGGGTCATCAAATACTAAAGGCTGTTCAGAGAAGCTGTCGAGTCTATACTTGGAGATACACAGAGCTTCAGTCAAGAGACCCTTAAGTAATCTGCTGCAGCTGGACCTAATTGGAGTAGGGGTTTGGACTAGATGATCCCTGGAGGTCCATTCTACATGATACTATGAAGAAGAACACAACAAGAGAAGAATTCAAGATAATGAGGTACAAGGAGTTCTCTTACTGTGGTTTGGATAAGAGAAAATAGATGTTGCTGTGCAAGTCTTTTTTTAAATTCAATTTTTGTAGATCATAATTTATTATCTTCAAGGGCCATCCAGTGCCTTAACACCAGGATGTGAAGCTAGGACTCCCCACAAACATGGTGTTCTTAAAAAGCTGTTGTACACATTCAGTGTGGGTCGGACCCAAAATATGAATAAATTTCTAAAGAACTCAAGGTTATTCATGAGTCATTCACATGAGTGGCTCTGTGATTAGTTGGAGTTTGCATCAGGCAAGTTCACTACTGCACTATGGAGATTCATGAATATTGGTAGATCCAAAACCTGCAGATTTACTGCCTGCTAGTGGTTAATTTTTTTTAATTGTCCTATTTTATATATATTATTGCTTTATAAAAAGAAAGCCTTTTGAATGGTTTCACAAATGTGATAATAATACAGCAGTCTGAGATTCCCTGGTTTTGTTTTTCTCTAATAACACACAGTCATTTTCTATGACTGGTAGTTCAGACACTTTGTTATTTACAGAGTATTAAATAATGAGAGCACTGAAAAAAATGCTTTTAAAACAGTTCCAGATCAAATACATTTGACATTTAACTTCTGTTATGTCCAGGTGCAATGGAGATGCTCCACCAACTTTGGAAGGGTAATTGTATTTTTAGAATTTATTTATGACTATTTTATTTTTGGAATGCATGTTTTATTCATCAGTAGATTTTTCATTAGTCACAAATGAATTGGTATAATAGCATAGGCAGAACATTGGCTGGGTTTTTTACTATTTGCATATTGTAGATACTTTTCATTTCTTTAATATTATGACAGAGGGAATGTTCCAAGAAATTTTGGCGCATTTCCTAAGTTGCCAAATGCTGCAGTTGTATTTTAGTTCATGGACCGAGCTTCCTTTCAAATATAATTTCCTCAGAGTTATAATGACAGAGAGAGAGTTTCTTAATGGAACATTTTGTACCTACAAAGAGAATGGTTCAAATTTTATTTTCTATGTACTTTTTTCTATTCTAATTTGATAATCCCATAGATATAACATTACTATTTTTAATGTACTCATATTTTTTCACATAGGAGTTTTAGTTCTCTTACCTAAGCATCACCCCAGGAAAGCTGTGGCATTCCTCTGTTCTTCCTTTTCTTTCCCAGTACTATTTAGAGAGTAGTTTTAATATGCAGAAGGCTTTTATATGACACCTCAGAAAAAAGCCCAGTTGATTGATATTGGTTTTGTTTATTGCTTGTTTATTTTTTTTCTTTTGGGTTTTTGCAGGTGCTTTAGATATGAAGTCAAAGGTTTCCCCCAAGATTCAGCAGTTTTATGAAATATGTTGAATATAGTTTAGAGATAACTCTCCATCTAGGAGTGTGTGACAGCATTTTATTTTTTATGCTCACTGGTGTAAGGCCTTGCTAAAAGAAGAGAGAAAAGTATTTATTTTGGGAATGTTTCAGAGGTTAAAAGAGAAAATGATTTAATATTTCAGATATCTTCACGTGCTGTGAACTCGTGAACATGTAGGGACAAAATTAGGGAAAACATGTAGTCAATACAACTTTAATTCTTGAAAAAATAATAAGGCTGTTTGTAAGCACACCAAGAATGGAGAAGTAACAGCATTGATTTGTTAAGAACAAATGATGTCTAATCAATCTAATGTTTCTTCCCACTATTCTGTGTGAGGGACTGTGACTGTAATGAAATTTTTTTGTATATATTGCCTTATGTCTTTTTCTAAACACATTGGGAAATCCATTTTGCTAAGCAAAATTGCTCTTGTGTCCTTGTAAGTCTCAGGCTTCACTTTTCTTTACAGATTAGAGTAAGGAAGTAAATGTTTTTGGGTTATGCAGTTAGGTGTGTGAACCTGAGGACCACTAAGCGCAGTTACAGAAGCATCCTGTGCTGAGTAACTGTGCTTATGTTCTGTGAAAAATTCAGACTGTTAAATAGCCTTTAAAACATCTGATTTCATAGCTGAGCAGTTGCACAGTAGGCTGCTGGATAAAGGAGCAGAAACATATATTCAAGATATTTTTAAAGATTTTTTTTTTTCATTTTGTGTATGTTACTATTATGTTACTGACATTGGAAAATTGAATTAAAGCTTTTAAAGAACGTAAAACACACTGCAAAAGAGAGTAGATACTGTTACTGAAATTGTGAAAATTAAGGATTTAGAGAACCTTTTGATTTCTGCTTTGGAATAATAACCCCTTATAAGGGAGAGTGATAGGTGGTATGGATTTTCCCTCAATTAGCCAAAGATATTTTTAAAAGACTTAATTTTCTGCTTTGTGAGTTGGTCATGCTGCCTTTAGGAACTAAAATGGAATAAATATATACACAGTAAAGGTATATACAAGCTTGCTGAGTTATACCTGTTATGGATGAGGAGGTCTTCTCCTCAAAGGCCATCTTTTGCAATATATAAAATAAGGCCCCCCAAAGGTGAATATTTCATTTTAATAAACTGAGTAATTGTAGAGAAAAAGATGTGTAACTGAAAAAAATGATTTCCAGAAAGGTGGAGGAGGATCTACAGCAAACACTGAGCTTGGATTTCCCAAGCTGTGGAATAGGTTCCATCATAGCAGGATTACAGCCTGGGAAGAATAATTTCTGCTCATAGTAGTATAACACACTAAGCAAAGTTTGTACAGAAAAAGGCTAAGAGTTGAGTTCATTGTCTCAAATTACTGAATTGCATGAGCTAATATATTCCATGTCATCTTTTGCATTGACCTGTTCCATCTCTCAAATGGATATTTTTTTCCTAGATTTCTGAGTGAATCGTGAATAAATTTTAGTTCTGACAGTGTGTTTCCTTACTCTAACACCATTTGAGTTTGTTAACTGCTGCTGGTCAGCCTGTCTACATTCCAGTCTTGCTCATTTTCTGTGACATGGCAGTAGAATGGAAATCATGCACTGTTTACTCAATTTCCAAAAAGAGACATTTGGTTGAATTTCACTTTGGGGAGACAACGAGAGAGGGAGAGTTGTCTTTCCAAATGTTAATTGGAGAGCCTGAGCTTTTAGGATTAGTTTATTGTGATTGTCTCTGACTTATGTAAAAAAAAATAATGGTTAATATCTCCATCAAATTGTAAAGTAGCAGCTTAAAATAGGAAAAAGAATGAGGTTCAAGGATATAGGGGTGAATAAAATGCTCAAGTTGTTTACATTAATTTTATTTGTTATTATACTGTAATGTAGAATTCATAACACTGAGATTATTATGGTTTAATTATGTTAGTGACTGTCACTGAGAGCTTTTTTTTGATAAATTGCAGCCTCTAGAAGACAAGAAAAGGGCAAATTCAGTGCCCACTTCTCGTTCAAACAGGGGGAGACAAAGTAGAGAATTAGAGCATTTTAGTTTCTGAAGAAAATATCTGGCAAATGATTGAATTACGTGGAAGCAATTGGGAATGAGATTGAAAAATTGACTAATTAATAACAAATCGTATTAAATCAATCTTTCTGTGGAAAAGGTAACAGATCTTGTAGTTAGTAGATGAAATGCATCTTGAACTAAATGCGCATCTTTTTTGCCTATGTTTTACCTGACTTTCTCATGTCTTAGGCTAGAGAACACAAGTATTTATTTTAGAAAATGCAGTCTTGAGAAGTCTTGTGGAGGTAAACACATAGCAAAGCCAGTGTTTGCTGAAAGCTTAAATGAGGATTTCCACTGAATCAGTTATGGATGTGTCTAATGCCATTTGGAGAGCACACTTTGTGGAGAACAGTGATCACTTGATGTGTCCTTTATAAAGCTGTGTGACAGGATTAGTACAGCCAGGCTGCATTTTTGCTAATTTCTGGCTGCAGTCCCATTGAAAACTTGTTGATTATACTCCCAGAGTTTTTGTTAAGCTGGGAACTGGTAAGAAACAAATTCCTTTGGGAGCAAAGTGCTGTTAAACTGGGTCGTGAGCCTCCGTGGGGTAATTCAGTATTGTCTCAAGTGTAAGATGCCTGAGTATGTGGCTTTTGTAAAGCCCCCCCAAATGATGCCTGGTAGAGGTCTACATGAGAGCAATATCTTGTTGTTCCTATAACTGATGATTTTAATACTTTCTTCCTTCCCTGTGGAGTCCTTTTTTTTTCCCCTCTAGCTGTTGGGTTCTGAAAGCTCCCATGGCAAGAGATGGTCACATGGTGACTTGTGGAGAAAATCTCTGCTGCCCTTATGACTTTTTTGTCCTTTTGGGGAAGGAGCTCGTGGACAAAATTAAGTGTTTCACTTAGAGGTGACAGAGAGACCGTTTGGATCTTGCACTGGCAATCAGTGGCAAGTAATTTGAAAAAAGGACAAAAATCCCCTGCAAATATCAGCATTCACATTGGACAACACTCACCCCTCCTTTAGGCTCTCTGTAATCTTCTTCCCTGTCTTTTCCCTTGATGAGTATGTGTGATGAAGTAAAACCTTTCTCTTCATTAAACGGAATAAATAAGTAATTTTACGAGTCTTAGCCTATTGACTGTGTAAGTTGAGTTCAGCAGATGAGGAAAATGGAACTGATGATGAAATCAAATAAATCTGCCCCAGAGAATGAAATAAACATAAAAAAATCTGCGTGAATGGCTTTCAGTATTGTACACCTAACTGCAAGAGTTTACATCTGTCAGTAATGTTTTTAGCTGAATGTATTTTCAGTTGTTTAAAAAAGCCTTTTTTAAGATAACCCTCACTTGCATAAAATGCAAATTAAAGAATATTTTAAGAAGCTTTTATCATAGTATTTTAAAGGATTTTTTTTTGTTTTACTTCTGCAGTATCTCCTTCACTGTTGCTTACAGCAGTAACTTTATTTAGTGTAGATCTTTAAATGGGATATGTAGAATATAAATCACAGTTGTTATTGTGAAAGTTAGCAGATATATTTATCTTGGTCCATACTGCTGTTCCAAAACTTTTATTTTTTGCAGTAATACCATGAATTTATTAGGATGAAAGGAAGCAGCGAACTGTGGAAGAGTCCTATAAATTAACCTAGCTGAATTCTGTTGTGTTCAAAAGTGCAGACAATCCAATTGATACTAACCACAGGATCCTGTGGAGATTAGTGTGCACAATTAAATGTTGGCAACAGTGTATTCATGGGAACAGCTATTACCTTCATATGGTGGTTTGCAAATTATTTCCTACATTCAAGATGAAATTTCACTCCTACCTTCACAGAAAACAGTAAACAACTCAAGAGTTGTAATATAGGTTGGGGCGTGGTATTTCTGTAGGGTGTTTTATTCTAGTTATCTTTGTCTCACTGAAAAAAACCCACTGTGGCTTCTCTGTAGGGAAACATTCAACCATTAGATTTGTGGATACCTTCCTGTGTGCTGTCTGAACTGTGACCTCGGTGGAGCTCCTCTCCTTAGTGTGGGAACCACTTGTTTCCTTTCAGTTGGAAGCTCTCAGTGGTGCAGAGGCCCTTGAGCAGGAAAAATTTCAAGTGGATAGAAATTAGTGGGAATAATTACTTTTATTTTCATTAAATTAGACTAGACCCAGATATTTGAAATGTGTTATTATAACCATGTTCACTTTTAGCAACCTTGATATTTTTGAAATTAAGTTGAAATGAATTACATATTCCATTTTCTGCTCAAATTTTAATCTCTGCTTATCACTTGATTTTAGGGAAGCAGATATTTAGCAGCAAAACAGAATTTAGGATCAGTGCACTGAAGTTCCATCCTACAGAGTCAAATGTTTTCATTTGTGGAGGGTTCAGTCCAGAAGTTAAAGCATGGGATTTAAGGACTTCTAAGGTAAAAGAAATCTTTTTTCTTTTTCTCTTTCAGAGTGTTTCCTAGCTTGTGTGTGCTGTGTGTTACCAAGGTGCTAGGTGTACTTACCTGTCTTTGAGTGAACTGTTATTCTGAAGTCTTCTGCATTTGTCACTGTGTTCCTATTTGTTGATACAAACCTCTGTAATGTGTTTTAAGTGCTGTGGGGAACATTGAACAGAAAAATATTATTTTTTTAATTTTCTGTAGATATAAGTAACATCTAGCTGAATTAAACAGAGCCTATAGCTCACTTAAGGATTGTGAAACGTAAGGAAGTAGTGCAGCTAATTTGATCTTCAAGTTCTTGTAAGAATGTGTATGCCTGTACCTTTTGTATAGAAGCCTGGAGCAATTTTTTCATTCATGAAGGGCCACAGAGGTGTGAAATGTCTCTGCTTTTATTTTATCATGAACCACAAAGAACAATTTGCTCCCAGCTGCCATTCAGAGCTCAGGTAAGACCAGAGCTTTACTCTGCCAGTGAAAGTGCAAGGTAAGCAACATGCACAGAACAGCTCAAAGAGGAGCAGGGTGGTGAGTAGTCCTTTGTTTTCCTTTGAATTTCTCTGTGGGTAGATCCTACTCATCATAGTTTGCCATCTGTCTGCTCTTGAGGATGGCAGAAGGGACCTGACAAAGATAAGATAGCGTAGCCCATCTTGTCTCTGTCTGTGATGTACTAAGAATAATAGGTGAGAGATGTAGGGAGATGCATTTCAGGTATGAGGGCTCTAACGGGACAGCTCTGAAATCATTGTGGGAGTCACTCTGTTGAGGAAACAGAATATTCTTGTGCAATTAACAATCAGGTTCCTGTGCTGCAGTTGCATTTGTCACTGATGTTTGAGGAAAGAATTTAATTATGTAGGATCTCAACCACATGAATAAGTTCTTAAAAGGAAAACATTAGTAAATACATATTGAGACTGCCACATTTGAGGCTACTCTGAAAATAAAATTACTGTGAGTTTCAGAGTTACAGTGTTAGTATGAAAATCTTTGTAAAAGTGGATGGGATTTATTGCATCCATCATACTTGTATGATGGCTAGTTTTCCTTCATAGGGATGTGAAGAGATTCTCAAAGCACAGGTCTGTGCAGGAAGATGGTTCTAGTTTTAAATTGCAAAATATAAGTGCATTTAATAAAAAATACCTATGTAAACTTTTGAAAAAGGAAATTAGATTTTCTATTTTAAGTGTTTCCCCTGGGAGAGACCTGAAGAAGAAAGGCTAATAGAAGTCTTTTCTCCTTCTATTAGAAGACCAGGAGACCAGGATCAGTGGTTTCATAGCATGGAAATGACATAGAGAATATAGATTTTCTTTCTTGAAATTCTCATAACAGTAAAACTTAATTGTGGGAAGGAGGTGCAGTCTGTAATTGAATACTTCAGTGTTCTTTTTAACATAGAGAACCCATTTTTTGTCATGGTATGCTGAACTGCCTTTAAAAGGTGCTTCAGGAACTAAATGGGTGTCATCTTTTTAAGGCTTCAAGATTGTTGATTTTTATGTCAAATTTGAGGTCTTTGATTGTAGTCCAGGAGAAGATGGCACATGTAGGTGACAAAACATTCTCTCAGAGATTTTCTGACTTGGTCCAATAATCTTTTCTGGAAATGGTACTGTAGTTATACACAAAGTCAAGTGGTATTCTGGCTGTTACAAAGCAAGACACATTCTTTGACCCCATGTCATTTCTTTGTGATGGATTTTGGGCCTATGCATGTCTTTGAACAACTATCTCTGAGAATCTGTGAAGATGATTTTTCTAGAGATTTGAAATCAGTTGTGATTGATGAGCATAGTCATGCCAAAATTGGCAATGCCTCCAGCTTGTGTGTGTCTAGAGTGCCCAGTCTTTCCAGATGGAAAATGGTAACTGCTTCTGTTCTACAGTAACAAATGGCTGAAGTCACATGTTGCAAAAATGTGCCTGTCTGGATGGTGCTCATGTTGTGTATGGTTGTGGAGGAATATGTTACGAATTTTTCACAGGTGGTAGGATACAATCTCAAATATTGATAATGGAAAAGACACTTCAGTTTCAAGAAAATTTAAGATTCATTTGCAATGGATATTTAAAATCCAAATGCTTGAATAAAATTTTTTTTCAGCAATTTTGATACCAGTGATTTTGATTACAAGATCTGAAGACTATGCAAAATTTGCATTGACTCAAGTAGAGCTAAGGGGCTAAAGAAGAGATGTTAGTGCTTGTACTAGATAAATTACATCTGAGTCTCCTGAATCTTCTGCTCTCCTGTTGTCAGCATCTCTGCCAATCTGCAGTATTTTTGTTTTGTTTTTGAACAGTGTTATAGTGTCACCAAGACAAATGGCTTCAAAAATGCTGTTGTTGGCCCTTTTTTATCCCTTATAAATTGTCAGAGTTTTGATAGTGCTTTCCCTTGGCACCAGACAAGGTATCAAACAGTATTATGTTCCAAGCAATGATGACAATAAATGTGTTTGTCTCTTAAAGCAGCTCCTTTCTTTTAGGTTTTAAATTCTGATGGTTCCTCAGTTTGACCACAGCTAAACTGTCAGCTGATAATTCTGGCAAACCTGGTTGTAGTTCAGACCTGCATGAACATAGATTCAGAAGGCAATTCCTTGTGAAGAGGAGCAGGCGTGGAACAGCAGGTGATACTCAACCCGGACAGAGGCTGCAAAGCACCACAAGCATCCCAGGCTGTGATTGCCAAATATTGCCAACCACCTCAGCCTGATGTTCTGCAGAAGGTGGCTCCTGTAGAACTACCTCTATCTCTGTGGAATGGAGTTTGCTGTTTGGCTGTCTTGGAAGGTCTTCTCAGTGAAACTGTTCCTGAAAACTGGTGGGAGAGAAGAAACATGTCCTTCACCAATGAACAGTGTAGCTGCAACAGGGACAAGGCAAATAGGGAAGTGTAGCACACAGTTTACATGAGGGAGTAATGAGGGACAGACAGACATTCCTGAGGTGGAGCTTAGTCTCACCTGTGTATCATTACTGCAAAATATTGTAATTACATTTCAAACTCTCAGGCATAGAAGGAAGTGTTGGTTAGGCATGAATTATCAGTGCCATCAGTATGTCATGTCTGCCACTTCCTAGTTTGAGGGATTTCAATGGATTTTTCAGGTATTCCTGCTTTCAGTTTCTATTGTTATCTTTATTCAGATATCTTTTCTGTCTTACACAGTTCTAGCCATAGTTAAAACTGGATAGTGTCCTAGCCAATATTTTGAAATGTATCCTGTTCTAGTAAGTGCGATTTTCTCTTAACTGAAATAGGTGCCTGAGGCCTCATGCCACTTTTGTTTCAGTTTTGACACAAACAACTTTTCTATCTTTCAAGTCCTTTCATCCTAATTAATTACAAGATTTTCCTGTTTTGCCTGTTCTTTCAAGTGTGATAACCTGTCATTCAGCTTGGAATGATGTGTGGGTGAACTAATGATTCTTTTTGTTCCTATCATTATACTCCTGATAGCCTTTTCACGCTTTGTAGCATATTTTGTCAATAGAGAGAACACCCTAAATCAGGCATCTGAATTTTGTTATTCATTGCACATTGAAAACTCAATTTCAGCATTTGCTGGTAATTCAATTTCAGGGGTCATTCTTTAGGATATACTCCTGTGTTTTAGCAAGCTATTCTCTTGCATGACTTAAAATTAACTGTGAGGCAAAATGATAATTTTATCAGGAAACAAGGGGATTTTTCATGGAAATTCAGAGCAAAACATTAAGCATAACAGAGAGAGAGAAATTGCAAAAATGTTGTCCAATTACACATACATGCAGTGGTTTACATGAGCTGCTTTATGGCAGTGTGCCACATTGATGCTTTCTGCTGATGGAAAATGACATAGAATAGCTCATAGTGGTATTTTTAAAAATTAGTACTTCTGACCAGGACCATGAATTTATGAGCATTAATTAGTAATATTTATTCGTGATTTGAATGTGGTACAAAAATTGGGTTTGCAAGTCCTAGAGAAAACGTATCAAGTTGGTTTGAGGCAGACTCTCAGCTACTAAAACACTGAAAAATTTTAGGGGAGCTAATAGCATCCCTGCTTTACACAATGCAAACCTTGCTGATGTGTATAGATGAATCTTTTCAATTCAGTTTGACCGTTCACTCATGGTGCCAGGGAAGTGAGTGAGTGGCTTTGTGGTACTTAGTTGCTGGCTGGGTTTAAACCACGACAGAAATGTGCAGTAGGTCATTAATCAGAGAGGCAAGCATTAAAAAAAAAGGGGAATATTGAAAGATGCTTATTGCTATCCCTGTTCTGTTGAGCAAACAGGCAAAATGGTTTCAAATGTAGCATTAGGTATTAAGCAAGACAAAGAATGAAATAACAATAAGGGAGTTTAAATCTTTACTATAAAGCTAAACAACATACTTCAGAGAAATGAATGGATGGGCACAGCTTGTTAACTGCTCGGTGAAATGTAAAGTATACAGGTATCTCAAAATTACAGACACAAGTAATCAAAGCCTGAAAAAAAAATAAAAGAGGCAGCTGAATAGCCTGTGGAGATTTATTATAAGGGTATTTCTTTCTGTTTGTGTTAAACCTAGTTTTGTCTCTCTGGTAAAGAGATTATTCTGGAGATTTTATATTACTGTATAACAGTTTGATTAAATTTATGAAAAATTTGGAGAATGTTTACAGAGATTTTATGAAAAGACCAGAAAACCTGGAAGAGAACTGCTGTGTTTAAAAAAAAAACAATCTGCAGTGTTGACCAAGGAGGGAGCATCATATTGAACAGCTCCCATGGGATCTTTGGACCTCGGAGCTGAACCTAGATAAACCCTGTAAAACCCTGTAAAAAGAAAAGTGCAATAACCCCAAGACCTTAAAATAGTTATGTATTTTAGAAGTATTTCCTTTCCCTGAGCTGTGGAAAAATTTCTTAAGATGTTCAGCACAAGCCAACACAGTCACCCTTCACTTTGTCTGATCTACATTAGCTTTTCAGACGGGATATAATATATATTCCAATCACTTATTCTACCTGAAATTTTAGATTTCCTTGAAATACCGAAGAGAACAAAAGGTTGAGACTTGTATCCTTTAACCCAGCAATAAGGACCTCATTGTGTTCATTAAAGTAAATATGACTACAGATTTTTTTTTTGCTTTTTAATTTAGGTTTCTAAGCTTACACAGATGTATACTATCAGAGAAAGACTACAACTGTAGCTCTCTAAAACTGATAATACTTTTAAAAAAGCTGAAGTTCATTATATGGTGAATGGTCAAACTGCACTGAAATAATGTATTTACATGTGTCAGCAAAGTTTGCCTAGTATAGAGCAGGGATGCTCTTAGCTCTGGTGAAAGGAGGTACAGCAGTCAAAGCTGACATCTGAATGTACCTGTTTAAAGTTTCTAAATGTATCCTTTTTTTTTTTTTGAGATTTGCATATTTTACCTTTTATTTATATTCTGCTTGGATGAAACTTAATGTTTTGTAAGCATTCAGGAACTGGTTCTTTATTGTGTCCATACAGAAATGCGAGGGGCTTTAGAAGTGGAGGTCACTAACAACATTTTTTTGGACTCAGTTAAAAATAGAGGAATAATTTACTCAGCTGTTGGATATAGTCTCTTTTTGATCTCATCTGTTGATGTTTACGTGTCCAGTGTCACAAGCTAGTGAGGTTTGTTGGATCTTTGGCAAGAGCTGTTTGTGATCACTGTCAGAACAGCAAGTCCTGATGAAACACCACACAGTAATCTGGAGAGGGAATAAGTGGAAGGTGACAGGGCTGTGGCTCTGATCCTAAAGCATTACTTGAAGCTCTTAGACCTCCATAAATGCAAATCCACTGATTATGTTAAACAAGGAGGGAAAGAGAGGAAGGGAATCAGGTAGAGGAAACCTAGTAAAATATGACTGGATGACCACAGAACACACTTTGAAGAAAAGATTAGTTACAGATACAGAAAGAAAAAACATTTAAAAAATTATATTATTTAAGGGAAGGTTGATTGTGTGAAGTTTGCTTGATGTCACTTTATGATGTTGAACTTTGATAGAGCAGTAAGAGAAGCTGGGGAAGGAAGGAATTAACCTAGGTACTGTATAAGGAGAAAACTGGCTAAAAGGGATGTCTCAAGAAAGGAAACTGGCTGGGAGGAATTTAATGAAGAGGTTCGGGCATGACACTAAATGGAGAAAAAAGTTGTTGGTTTTTTTTTTTGGAAAATGTTTGTTAAAGAAAGTCTTGTGCTAGCACAATCAATTAAAAAAAAAATAGAATTTTATGCAGGAAAAATAGCGACAACTTCCTGGAAATCAAATGAGTACAAAGAAATAGAAAGATTCAGCCGTTTGGGATTACAAACAAATTTTTGTCATGGAAAGTTTGAAAAAAGATTAGTATAAAGTCAAGGCAAATTGAAAGAAAACTTAGATTTGACGATTTACACAGAATTGCCCATTTTTAAAATTGAGATCTTATAAGATATAGAACAAATTAACTAGAAAAAAAAGGTTGAAGCTCCTATTTCAAGCTTTTAAAATAAGTCTTGAAATGAACTGTAAAATTTTTATTAACAGCAGAGTTCAAGGCAGAGGAATAACAGGGTTTTTTCCCTCCCCGTCTTTGTTTATTACTCTGAACATTACTTAGCTACGAAATTACAACTATCATCTACAACTTTATGCTTAAAAAGAAAAAAAATAAATAGATGCTTTTTATGTTGGTGAGGTATTTCTCCATACTTGAGTTTATAAAGAAATAAGCCCAAGCTGTTAAAGCACAGTTAAAAAAATTAATAGGTGCAAATGCACTGCATTTGTTTCCTTGGAAACATTCTATTGCAGTTTCTTTCAGATGAGATGCAGTCATTTTAAGTAGCATGTATTTAGGAGACCCTAATGAATTTGTCTGTGGATAGCATATAAATATGAAAAAAGGCTGTAGAAACTGGTGGAGCTACTTGCACTTCTGGTTTCTATAGAAACAGCCAATACATTGTCATGTACTGTTGGTATTAGAAAGAACAAGGTAATTAAAATAAGATGATTTATGCAGTGTTTTAGATAACTCAAGTTATTCTCCTCTGAGAAATCCTTCCTGAATCCATGGACAAAAGTTCAAAGAAATATGGTGGAGGTATATTTGCACTTGCATAATGGCATTTGATTTTAAGTGTTAACATTCAGGGGTCCTTTCTGTGTGTGAAGGCACGTGTTATGTGTCTGTGGCACAGAGGTGGGCAGTCTGCTGTGTTTATTTGTGAGCCTCATATGGCGGCATTGCAGATGAAAATCCTACACCTGCCTGTGGACAATCACTCCTGTGCTCCCAGAGGGACTGAAACGAGCCAGGAATGAAACATTCCTTCTTTTGGAGTGGGAGTGCTCAGGTGAGAAGCTGTCAGGGAATGGCTCTTCTAGTTTCAGCCCATTTCTAGACACGTTTTACACCCCCAGCAGTGACCAATACACTTCTGAAGAACAAGAACAGAAAAGCTCAGCAAATGTCTTCATCACAGTTCCAAGCAATGGTTACCTAGGCCTCTCTAACTTAGAGTTTGGGGGCTGCCTGCCTCTTTGTCTTTCTTGGATCACTTTGAGTTTTCACACTGTGGAATTGGTTGTGCTTGATCTTTTTGCATCTGCAGTTTCATTTAGCAAGGAATTCAGTGTAAATATGTAGAGTTTGAAGAAGCATCTCGTTCTGTGCATATTGGTGCTGCCTTCTGCTCATTTGCAGTCTGAAGTCCTATAATGGAGGAAACCACTCGCCTTCTCCATGCTGCTCAGACTTTATTTCAAATTCTTTCAGATTCCCCTCAGTCATCTCATTTCTGTAGTAAGAATTCCTTGTTTTTGTATTAAAAACTTACTCTGTGAGTTCCTCACAGAAAAGCCATTCTGTATCTTCATGTATCTTTCTTATATGTGGATTTCACTTCTTATCCTATTTGAGATGGGGAGATAATTTTAAATAAAAAAGTCTGATGGGAAAATATTTTTTTTGATAAATTGTTGATGATTTCCATTGCAAGATTCTTGTGCCTTTCCCAGTGATCTAAAACTGACTTTAAAAAAATCCAGTGTACATTGTTCATATCTGGAGTCTTAGAGGTCAATACCAGATCAAGGTTAACCACTTCTTCATCTTAGAAAGTTTTTCTTTCCTTCTAATTATTCTCAAGATCCCTTGATAATCTTGAGCTGTATCTCTGAAAACACAGCTGTTACAAATGGGAAAAAAATTAAATAGTAAAGAAAAATTGGGTTTTTTAACTGCATGAAGAAAAATACAAGAGATTGACATAAATAGTTTGCACTACAACAGATAAAACCCCCTTATATTCTGTGAAAAAATAAGCTTTTCTTTAAGTTAAAATATACTTTTTGTTAATGTTAATAGTGTAGTACTGTTTCACAGAGGAAATTTAATCAGTCCCCCATTGAACTAATTACCCAGCATGTCAGTAGGAAGAGTCAGGTCCGTGCCAAATCGCACAATCTAAAAAGGTAGGACAAGAAATGAAAGAAAAAATATGTCAGATTTTACAGGTTGGAAGCCATGGATCTGACTGATTAAGAGGGTTTTTTGATGACCAGCCTTATTGCCTGTAGTCCTATTAGATTTGATTTGAGACCTCATCTCCTGATGGCCCGGGACAATGACTATAAAAGCACCTTTCTTTCTCATCACCAGCATAAACTTTGAGGTGCTTTTTGTAAAGTGCACTGCACACAGCATACAAGTGACCAGCACAGAGCTGGGGAAAATTGCAGCTTCTGAATTGCTCGTGTGGAGGCTTTGAGATTTCTTGACAAACAGAATACCAGTATGTGCATGGTATGTGCTTAATGCAGAGAAGTATTATAGAGCAGCCATCTGAAATATATGCCTTGAATTCAGCATCACAGCTTGCTTTTCATATCACCAGAACCATAAGAATCTGTTTGAAACTGATTTAATTTGCTTAAATTACCTTTCTTTTAGAATTCCTGCAGCCATGAACTCCTGCCTTATTGAAGGAGCTTTGTTATTATGTTGAATTGTGTTGACACCAGAAATGATTAGGCCTTCCTTTGAAATTAATTTTTTTATGTCCATAAAATTCTTAGATTGAAGAAGTGAACTGTGGTTTTCCAGTGCTGATGGGTGATAAATCTGCAAGTAGGAAAAGAGCAGAAGCTGTTATTAACAAACTGAAGCCAGCAGGGAAGGCAAACTGAACTGGTGCTTTCCCCAGAAAAGTTCCTCAGGCATGTCATGAATTAATTGCCTAAGGTAGAACAAAGCAAGTTTAATTATGAGTATTTTCCTGAGCAGGGATGCTGCAATTAGTTATTTTTGAAAGCTGTCTTTATGGGGCAATTGAAATACTATGTATATCAAATTCCCAGCTGCTATTCAAAGTGTTAATTTACTGTTCTCTAAGTCTGTTCCTTCTGTATGGTTTGAAGATAAAACAGCATGGTTTTTATGAGGTAATTATCAAACATATAGAAAAAGAAGGTCTTTTGTACTAATTTGGATAGACAGTTCCCTGTTGTAAAGCTAGGGTACACAGGTAATTTGGCTAAATACCCTATTAAATAACAGACAAACAATTATTTAATAATTACTGGTGAAAATGTTTAAATTGATAGTGGCAGTATTTGTAAGAGCCCAACAGGTTTTCAGCAAACATTAAAAGTATTTGCACATTACCAACTTCACAGTATCTTCTTTTTTCTTACCAAGAGATGTCTGTTGCTCCAAAAATTGTTATAAGGAAGTCCAAAACCTAAACCCTTTACAATGCTGGACACAACCTATGGATGGATATGTACACACATTTCACAAGTTTGGGGTTTTTTTAGATGATGAAGATGTAAACAGTATGTCTGTGATTTTCATCTTTAAAACAAAAAAATATTAAAAATCCCTACCATGAATATCCATTTGGAATTTTGTTGTAATTTACTGCTCTATTTTGTTGTTCTTCATTTCCCAGCACTAACTGGCCCTTGGTTTTGGCTCTTTGTCCCTGTTTCTACACTTGTGCTGCTCAATGCTCTTGCTCCTGCTGACTCTATGGTTGGGTCTTGTCACTTCTCAGAAGGTGCCTGCTGCTAAGTAGCTGCCTCCCCAGTCTGTCGGGGTGGTTCTGCCTTTTGTGTCCACTTCCCTCAATTTAACTTCATTCTTCTCCTGCAGTTCCTACAGCTGTCAGGTTTCTGTATGGTTTTCATTTCTCATTCCAGCCAGCTATTATATTTTGTGGAGTTTTTTTTCAGTTTTGGGTGGGTTTTTTTTTCATTTTTGCTCCTACAAAATAGCTTCATTTTCTACTTTACTAATGAACTATAGACTTCCTTTTATAACTCTGTGAAGAAATATGCATGGTGATTTCTCCATAGAGAAAGTAGAGGCTATAAATATGGAAATATCCCTTTTGGCTTTACAAAGTTTAATTGCTTTGTATATTATGCAGATTCTGAGGCTGTAAAATCTGATGAGAGCAAGTAACACATTTGTATATTCACTGTCTTAAAAAAGCAGGCAGATTGCTGAGAAATGCGCAAGTTTTTGAGTGTGCAGGTTTACATCTTGTTGCTGTTATTATAGGGTGTGTAGGGTGCTTGCATGGCTAAGGTTCTTCACCAGATGCAAACATGATGTGTCTAAACTATATATTTCACAAAAGTGGAAAACAACTGGAGCAGCTGCTGCTGCCATCCTTCTACATGCTGAGATCCCAGGAAGCTGAGCTGGAAGGGACCTCAGGACATCCACCCTAAAGCAGGATCAGCTTTCTGAACATTTTCCCAACAGTCATAGATTTTTGAGTTTGAGGCAAGAAATCAAGCAGTTCTCATGCTGTGTTTGGTACTTGAAATGTTGGTTTTTTTTATTGGTGAAAGTGTCAGACAGGGGTATAATTTAGGATATTTCACTGTGACACCTGAAAATTGTTTGTTTGGTGGCTATTAAAAAAAAAAAGATGTATCTGCAAATGGTCTGGGTCCTGAAGTCAGTAGTCAGTAGGTACATAAGGGGTATCAAGTAGGCACTGAAATTTCTCACAAAGTTGGGAGTCATTTCAGGATAATGCTTCAAGTACTTCCTCCACTCTGCTGGTTTTCTAGTGACATTAGAAGAAAGATTAACCTCTGAATACCCATTGGAAGGGCAGGCAGCTATGTTTTTAGCTATGTTGGAGAGAGAGATATTCAGATATTAATAACTAGGAGTCTTCCCATGTCCTAGTTTCAAGGATCACCATATTCAGAGAGATGGTTTGCTTTGATCTGGCCACTTGCCTTGAAGTTTCTCTTCACTGGAGGCAAATCAGAGAAAAAAGGAAGTAAAAGTATTGATTTGCAAAATTCAAATTAGACAACATAGATACAGAATTTCATGAAGAAAGATGGAAAGAAAGGAAATTCAAATTGTTCATGTGTTGCTTAGAATAATTAAAAATATCTCTTACTCTTAAAGATCCAGCTTACAGGCTGTTAAAATATTCAGAATCCTGTGTCTGATACCCATTTCTGCATGTATCTAACCCCCTTTTTGTGTACAATCAGAGTCTCCCCAGGTGTAACTTGTACCCATTACCTCTCCTCTTTTTCACATAACTCTTTGTAAGAAGGGAGTTTCCATCATCTTCTACCCTTTAAATCTGGAACTTGGTCTCCCCTAAACCATTTTTTCTCAAGCTGAGCAAGCCCAGTTCTCTCTGCCTTTCTTATGTAGCAGCTTCCCAGTCTTTTGAGCATCTTCACTGCCCTTTTCTGGTCCATCTTCAGCCTGTCCCCAAGTCTTTTGTACAGCATGGCCAAAACTGAACACAGTGTTCCAGGTGTGACTTGAAAAGAGCTGACCAGAGTGAGACAATGACAATTTCTGCTAGTGATGCCCTTGTTGATGTCCCCCAGCACACAGTTGGATTTCTTTGCTACAGCTGCACACTGTTCACTCGTGTTGAGCTTGTTGTCCATGAGGATCCTCAGGTCCCTTTCACCTTCTGGCTGGGCACACAGCTCCAGCTCCTCTGCTTGTTTACAGGCTGTGTGTGTTGATATGCAGACCCCCAAGCTGCCTGGTTTGCTGGTTTTCATCTTGAGAGGCAGCTAAGGAACATTTGTTGCTGCTCTGGTTGGCCTGGCTTGTCCCCAGCTGGTTGCAATGATGTGTTTAATGTTGCCACTTTGGACACCCCAAATTCCCTGAGTCCTTCATTATAAGCCCAGCTCACTGAGTGGGACTGCTTGCTGCCAAGGATTCTTTTGCCTCTTCTAGGGAATCTAGAAGAGTTCATAATATTGAAGGTAGTTTGTGTAGACCCAGCTTCACATAGTGTTGTCTGAAGCTCTTTCTGGATCTTATTCTAATTGCTTGCTAATTTACAACAGACTCTTATGTATATATAAATATAATATATAAATTGTGCAAGCGGATGCTCTTTAAAATATAATTTAATTTTCTGTATATTGATTCTTTACCTACATTGACCAAGCTATTTAAAACACTAGTATGTCAACATTTTAAATTGAGTTACCTTTTGTTTTTTAAAAAGAATATGTAATTTAATGGAGATAATTATTAATACAAAGAGGGAAAACGTAGGTTATCAGGTTCTAATCTGTCAAAAAATAACAATCTCTTTTGTCCACTAGGTGTTGAGGGTGTACAAAGCTGCAGTACAACAGACTTTGGATATACTCTTCCTGCCTGAAGGAAGAGAATTCCTTACAAGCACAGATGCAGTAAGCCGAGACTCAGCTGACCGCACCATCGTTGCCTGGGACTTCCAAAGTGCTGCAAAAATCTCCAATCAGATTTTTCATGTAAGATTAACAACTACTGTTGGTTGTGTCATGATTTTATATTTCATACTTGTCAGTGTAGTAAAAAAAAGCATTTGATTTTCAGTGAGATCTTGTGATGTATAAGATGCCTTTCATGTAACTTGATGACTTTCTTTGTTTTTATACTTAACACTTAATTGTTATTAAAAAATAACCTTGAAGACTGAGAGGTCTCCTTGTGTTTAAAATATTTACATTTCACTGCTAATTCATTGACATCTAAGTTATATTTAGGCAAGGACTCTGCAGTGTCATTGTGGTTTGCCAGTGGTGCATGGCAGTAGCTGCTATAGTGCAATGTTTCTTTTCCCACACTTTTTCATACATTTTTCATCAGCTGCAATGAGGGCTATTGACAAATTGAGTTTAATATTCACATAGTAATAACAACCTGATATGTGCATATAAATACCTAATACAGAATAATCACAGAGGCAAAATTTGCATTTATCAGTGCAGGTGCAGTATTTCTCAGACATCTAACCAAGCAAAACATTTAATGGACTAAAATGTCTAGGAAGGCTGATGGCTTCAAAGGAGATTACCAAGGCAGTTAATAGAAAATTTCAACTCTCTGGGTCTTTTTTGAAAACCCAAGTCTAATATCCTAGTAATATAATATGATTGGATTGTATATAGATGTCTTTGGCTGAAATGAACAGTACTCTGCTGACAAGAACACACAGTTGATGATTTAATGGGATTGTTTCGTGTTTAATTTCCAGAATTGTGTCCTTGTACAATATTGGATCTATCAGTACCTTGGATAGACAATAGGAAAGGAAAAAAGAAATAACTGAATATATAAATTACAGACCAGAAAGGTTCAGCATCAAGGACTTAGAAACAAACATGAATACAGTGTCTCTGAAATGGACTTTCCACACCCCCACTTTTCTGCATTGTGAATAAACAAAATGTGGTGATGACTTTGCAAACTCTGCTTCACTTTTCTGAATTTCACCTTTGAAACTTTTGAGGTGGGAGTGAACCCCTCAGCTCTCCAAACAGATTAAATTCCAACAGGACTTGATCTATTGCTTGTCTGCATTAACAAATGAATACTTAACAGCTCTAAAATAACCCATTACTACAACATACCCAGCATGACAGCACCATGCTCCTGCAGATTGTGTTGTGCTTTCTGGTCCCATACTTCCAGACCCAGTTTCTCTGCAGAAACACACAGTTGCACTGTGCCCAATACATTACAGTACTCAGAACTTTCTTCCCAGTCCTCCACTTCCAAATCACACAACAAAACCAATCTGATGTTTTTCCCACACAGCCCATGGTGTCCAGTGGTCCCTGTCATCCTGGTGTTCTTCACATGCAGATGGATCCTGCAGCCAAAGCTCTCATGGCATCAAAACTCAGCAGTCTTTAGGTCAGACTGAAGCTAAAAGAGGTTTGGAGCTGGTGGAAGCCTTGAGAGCAGTTGATTTCTGAGGGAGTCACCATACAGAGCTTTGAAAGTAATCTTAATTCAGTCTTAAATAGGAACTGTACAGTAAAGCCAAATCTTACTAATTACTGCAGATATTTATGAGTTTGCAGCCAACAGCAGTCCACATCACTGTCATAAGAAGGTTATAATGATCCTTTTTTTTTTTCTTCTTCTTCTTTTTTTATAAGAGTGGGATGGGGAAAGGTGTATGTTTCAATCAGATGTTTTCTGTTCCTATCAGTCTGGCCAGAACTGGAAGGATGGAGGATTTGAGAACTGTACAAAGTAGTATGGAAAGCATAGTATGGTTGTGGAGGAAGGGATATGGGAGAAGAAGATTCACATTCAAACTTTGGGTTTCCTTGAGCAGGAACAGAATGATGGAGAATCATCTGGTTGGAGTTACCTTTCTGCAGCTGTTCTGCAGCAGTAAAATTATGGCTCAGAGAGAGAGGGGATTTTGGTCAATATCTTGGAAAACAGGGTAGAGGTTTGATTTAGCATTTGTCCTGATGTAAAACTTCCAGTGCTTTGTAGTGAGTGAAATATCTTTATTTAATCTATGTATGGAGATGACTTGTCCTTACCTTGTCCTTCATGGGCTCTCAGTTATGTCAAGAGATAATTTAAATCATTTGAACTAATCTTATTTTTGATACAACAAAACTTCCTTTAAAATCATTTTCAGGAGCGTTATACCTGCCCAAGTCTGACCCTGCACCCAAAGGAGCCTGTGTTTGTTGCTCAGACCAATGGGAACTACATGGCTTTGTTCTCTGCCCAGAGACCCTACCGAATCAACAAAAAGAAAAGATACGAAGGACACAAGGTATCCTTCCCCACCAGGAACTTAGATACTAAGTTTAAAAGGAAGATAGATAGCAAAGCACCTTTGCCTTTTAATATGTCTGCTAATAGTGTTTTATTATAAATCAGTGATAGATATTAATTGGCTTCATTTGCTTTCCCATGTGCCAGTCTATTTTGAATCATATGCACTCTGAAGAAAATAGTTATTAGAAGACTTTATGAATGCTTAATGTCTTGATTAAATAAGTTTTTGATATTGCTGTGTCTTAATAAACACCTGGAGAAATCTTTAGTATATATTTATTTAAAGATATGCAGGTTCTGTACTATATTAAATTTCAGTACACCACCATGAACTTTTCTAATCAGCATCAAGAGTTACTCTGTTATTGTTTTTCACAGGTGGAAGGATTTGCAGTGGGCTGTGAATTTTCTCCAGATGGAACACTTTTGGTGACAGGAAGTTCAGATGGCAAAGTGTTTTTCTACAACTACCATTCTTCGAGGATGATTCGCACTTTGTCTGCACATAAAGAAGCTTGTGTGAGTGCAATATTTCACCCAGTCTTGCCATCGCTCCTTGCAACATGTGATTGGGCTGGAGAAATCAAGGTCTGGCAATAACAAGCAGAATTACTTTAGGATGTCTCTCTCCTGTTAGTCTGTCAAAGGCTTAGGAAATAAGCCAGAGTATGGAATGTGAAATTCTGTTGGGATGTGTTGTAAGGAGGAGAGAGACTGTTGTCTTTTCTTCTATGACCTCTACGTTTATGCTTTCATAATGCAGTTGAGTTGATTTTGTGGTTAGCTGTTGAGCAAAGAAGTGGTCCTACTCTCTCCCTCAACCCTGGCGACAAATTTTTAACCCTTTTGTGTCAATCTTCTGGTGCTCATCCAGTCCCATTCTGCTTTGAGCAAGCACCTAAATTTAAGAAAATTATTGCTCTTTTTATGCATCTTGTCAATGCAGCTTTCTTAGACCAGGGTTTATCATAGAATCATAGAATCATTTAGGCTGGAAAAGACCTTTAAAATCATTGAGTCCAAGCTTTAACCCAGTACAGCCAACTCCACCACTAAAGCATGTCTCATAGTGCCACATCTGCAAATCTTTTAAATATCTCCAAGGATGGTGACTCCACCAGTTTCTTCCACTGGGCAGCCTGTTGCAATGCCTGACAACCCTTTGGCTGAAGAAGTTTTTTGTATTACCCAGTCTAAACATTCTCTCTCACAATATGAGACTGTTTTCTTGTGTCCTTTCCAAAAGTTGAGGACATACTATTTAGCAGAGGATGATGTTCAGATCATCAGTTAATGTCTATTCCATCTTCCTGAGATGTTTTTTCCCACTTTTTTGAACTAGTTTAGCTCCTTGACCTGATGACTGGAGGGTTAGAGAAGCAATATTGTAGTTCAAGGCAAGACAGCTTCTATGCATAAGGAGGGGGAAGGTTGCAGGGCAGGTGGGACTGCTTCTGATAATGGATTGCTCAACTTACTGTGAAATGCCTTCTGAGTGTTCCAGGGAAAGGTGTAGTTTTAACCCAATTTTGAAGTCAATACATTTGTGGTTTTGAAATCCTGATGTTTAAACTTGAGTTTTAAACTTACTTTTATGACTGTATAAAAACAAAATGAAACTATGTATAAATATTTTTAGGGAAAAAATAAACTTTTTTTTTAATACATACTATCTCTGTTTACTACTTTACTCCTGTTATTCTTGACAAATTAGTACACAAGCCTATAATGCAATCAGTGCTTGGGGGGTGAAAATAATTACCATGTTACACTAATTTATTGCAAACACATATGCATTTCTCCATAGTTCTTGATGTCATTTGGACATAGAAAATTATCATAATGCTATTCAGTGCAGGGGAGGTTCTTTGGCACTCAGACAGGAGCTGGGATATTCTTCAGCAAATATAAAGTTCATTAGGCCATTACTGTGTATTTACATATATAGAGATTGTTTGTAAGTGTATTTTAAATTTTTATTCCCTGCACTTGTATTGCTTGGTTCCAGAAAATATTTTATTTGCATGTGTGTATATATGTATGAAAAATAATATGTCTATGCATCACATAAGCCATATGTATTCCTAATCATGACTCCATATGAACATGTGTTATCTTGTAGTGAGTGCTGCAAGCTTGTCTTGTCTTTCCTCTGGTTAGTCTGTAAAGGTGTTTTAACATACACAGGATAATTGTGCTGGGTAAATTGTCTCTGTCATGCAATCCAGAAACCATGTGTAGTTGCAACATTTTCTCTGTAGCATCTTTTTATTCTTCTGACTTTTCATATTGGCACAAATGCAAGGGGTTTCTATCCACTTTTTACATGCTCAGTAAAAAAAGCTTTTTCAGAGAAAAAATTTCAGAACACCCTTGTGAACAGCAGATTTTAATTAATTAATGAGCATAATGTACTCCATTGTTTTGTAGCTTATGTTCCTTATTGCCTGTAGTAAGAAATAAGCTCATATCAAGACTTATATAAGCTGTGGGTCCCGCTGTATTGTTTGGAGCCTAGACCAAGATATTGTGGCTGCATGGTTTTAATCACCTTTTCAACAGCTGTGACAGGTTTTAACACAGGGCATTAAATTTAAGTGAGTCTTGCAATGAAAAAGCAACTTTTCTTTGTATCCCAGGTTGCCCTTTATTTCTTGCTTCCTTGTTCAGCAGTGAGCTGTTCAACAGTAGCCTGAAGTTTGCACTTTTTTTCACTGTGCCTCTAGTATATAAGCCAGCTGTACCTTTAAATAGAAACTTGTTCAGTGGTTTTAGAGTTACTCCTAATTCAAGCTGCGGGATCCTCATAAAAGTCAGAAGGAAGTCAGCTGGAAGTGAAGTAGCCCTTCTCTGTTGCTAGGCAGGCTGAATCCCACCTGCACAGCATTTTCCATGGTGGTGGCCCTGTGTTCTTCTCTCCAGGTGTTTTAATTCAAAATTTACTGTTACCACTTTAAAACTCTGGGCAGCCAGGTGTGTCTTATATGAAGGATGGGCAGCACTGTAATTGTTCCTGTTACAACCTGGTATCTATCTTCATAGGAGATTATCTGTTATTTTGTTAAGTAGAGCCTTAGGAAAGGCCACTGAAATAAATGTGAGCTCGTGGTAGAAGTGCCTTCTTGGATGAGGCCTCAGCTTATGTGAGCTCTTCCCTCTATCTGAGTGAGCCCTCAGCACACTCAGCCTCAGTGAGAGCTTGTTTTGGTGGAGGCAAGGTCCTGAGAGAGCAGTCTTTGGGAATCATTGCTGAGAAAAGTATCTGCATTTTGTACAATTCTCCGTGTTGTTGCTTAAGTTTAACTTGTGTGCTGAGGTGTCATACTGGTGTCTAGAATTTATCCCTCTTGAAATTATGTTGCAGCTATAAATTGGAGACTATTTGAGAGGTGGAGAGGGAGGGAAAAGCTTTAATGTGATTAAGGTAGTGGAGAAAATAAAAGAAACTTGAAATTGTATAGTCTTATAGAATATTGAAGTTAGAATTGCATTTGTGTCAGATTCCCAAGATGGCTGGAGTTTAATTACTTAGAAGATCCAGTGAAAGGTTTTATGATGCAATGAAATTATTTTCACAGCATCATCTCCCTAAAATCTCTTTCTAATATAAAACTGATTAAGACATAGACTGAAATTTAGTCATTGAAAATACTTTAGAAGAGTGGTGTCAATTAAGTTTTCATTTTGATTCAAACACAAATTCGTCCTTGTTATCTTATGTAATGAACTGTAATCAAAAAATATCCACATTATTCCATCACTCTGCAATTACCAAATACTGTTTGGGCTGCAAACAAGGATTATTATGGTCAGATGAAGCTTTTAGAATGTAATGAATTGTTGGTTAATTAATTTTATTCATAAAATTGTAATGTGTAAATTTTTGCATCTTGCTTTAGGAGAAATTCTTTTAGTTTTGTATGGGGCTCTCTAGGGCATCATATGTTAGAGCCAAGGCAGAGTTTCCCAGCATTTTGAAATGGTCTAGACTGTGTAGATAAACAAGCCAGATTAATTTTAATCTATTTTGTACTGTACCAAAAAGTAATAATGCCAGTCTCTACCACTTTATTATTTGCTACTGGAGCGTTGTTAATTTGGGGTGTCAGAGGATGCAAGCTATTCGACTGTCTTTATCTCAAAAACCTGCTAATTAGGAGACAGTTATTAGAATCATTGTGTTCACTCAGCTGAAATACTGTTGGTGAGTCACTATATTTCAGCTATTGGCTTCATCATTAAAAATAAGGTATGGGATTACTCTTTCTGTAAGGGACAGGCAGATGTAAAGATACAATACTACAGCAGAACAGAACAAAACAGGCAGATCAAAAAATTGTAGGATCTCAAATTGCCCATTATCCTTACATAGGGGTTTGGCCTGCATTCTACTGGAAATATTTGCTCTTCCTTCTTCAGCTAGCCTTGATCTTGGTCTCTTAATCCCAGCTCCTCCTAGTCACTGCTTGCATCCTCACCATTTAATTTTCATTTTTTCTGTCCTTGTCTCAGCACCTTGTCGTATGCATTTAAAGGTATAGCAGTCTGTGTGCTTACACCACATTCATCTTCTCTTTTATTTTTTTACTGTGCTCTGACTTGAGACATTCAGGCTTTCATTCCAGCTGTCATTAGAAAGGCAGGCAGAAATCCCAGAGCACTCTGCACTCCATTCTTCCCTGTTTTCCAGTCTTAATGAGGCTTATTACTTTTGGAGAGTCTCCCCTTTTCTTAGTCTCTCCTCTGTCTGCTTCTCTTTCTACCTTTGATTATTGCTTTACTGTCTTGCAGATCCTTTTTGTTATGTGAGTTCCTACAAGGTTTACCTTGTCAAGAGTGCATTTTTGTGGAAAAAAAAATAACAAAGAAACCCCACCCACCAACCCTCAGAGTTATTGCCACTTACAGTGCTTTAGCTCACAGAGTGCACAAACTGCATTGCCCTCAAACGAATTTAAATGAGGAGATGTGCTCTAAGACCATATTTAATATGTCTCAGCTTGTGGGACTAGACTGAGGATAGTTCAGACTATCCCCTGCTCCCCAAATGCTTTTACATTAGATACTGTGATTTCAGAAGTGAGACAAACTACACATTTACTCCTGTTGGGCTTTACTACTTGCAAACATGAATGTAGCCTCAGGAGCTTCAGAGTCTTTGGTGTTTTCCCCTTTCTTTGATAAATTTCTCACTGCTCTCCTCATAACTAACCACTCTGTGCCGAGTAGCCATAGTCTGATGTTTTTACACTTTGAAGAATTGAAATGCAGGGAGTTAGTTTATGAGGGGAAAAAAAAGCAATTTTAGAGATGCTTGATCTCCAGTGGCAGTAAGATGAGCTGGCCCTGCCCCAGAGCTGGATGACTCCTGCCACGTGTGCAGGATGACTCCCAGCTGGGACAGAGCAGCCTAGCATAGGTCTCTGGAAGGGGGTAGGACTCCCTGTACTGGATTTAGGTGGTTTAATGGAACTCAGCTTATTCATCTCCTTTTCCTAGTCCCTGGATATCCTATACAAGCTCATTTAGAAGCATACCAGAAATTACCTAGGTACTGCAAAGAAATGATAAAGTTTCATCCAAAGGTAATTCTCGTTACATTTTCACAATTTTGCATAAGTGCCTCTTAAAATCAATCTAAAAAAATTTTCAGGAAGACTTTGGAGAGGGTTGAAGTTCACCAAGGTTGAAAGTGCCTGAAGTTATGGTCCAGACAGTTTCAGCTAGATCCATTTGTCTCCAATTTCCATCAGCAGGGCAGCAAAGCTCCGGTAACATCCTAAGGAAGCTTTCTACTGAGAAATTGTTTGAAGTGAGTGCTTAGGAGAGCAGCTTATGTAACAACTTGTGCTGAAGTGTACCTTCTCTGGTGGTAACTGGCTTACATTGAGAAAGCAATTTCCTTAGATTCACATTAGTACCACTTGTTTATAAGCAAGTAGCAAAGAATTGTCTCTGAATATAATTTAGATATATCTTCACCATGAACTGTGTTATTTTTATGGTTTATTGCATAACCACCTTCTTTGTTGGCTTGCCACTAAGAGCTGTAAGTAAATTCCAGAACTCTTCCACTTCATGGTCCACAGGAAATTATTTAAGTTGAATATGAGGTAAAGAATGTCATAGCTTACACATATGTTATAATTTATATATATATAATAGAGCAAATGAAATATTTTGATTCATTCCCTTTCCTTGCTTTTTTAATCCTTGCTAAGGCAAGTTCTTGTTTTTAAAAAGAGTTTCTTATAAATCAAGATGAAAGATCTATTACCCCCAGCCAGTCTGGATGGTTAATCTGCACATCTTTGCTATTTGTTTTAATGCATGCAACTACTTTAAATGCAGACATCAGTTCAAATCACATACTGCTTTTAGTACAAAAATGAAAATGTATATTATGCCATTAAAATGAAGTATGCAATCTGTGAACTGTAGGCATACCATGGACTAATTTTTCTTTGTTACAACCTCAAACAGGTAATGTTTTGACCAGATACGTAATCAGAATCTGGGCAAAAGCCATGAAGTGAAATCTTAATCATATCCAAAATCTCATCTTTACCCTTCTCTGGGCAGCACCCCAGCTGGGCTGGACCTGAGCAGAGCTTCCACTTGTCAAAGTCTCCTGTTACCATCTTGGGGTAACTTCCTGGTCCATTTCAGATGGAGAAACCCTTGCTGCACTCATGTTGTGACCTTGCCAGGGCTGTGAAGCTGCAAGGCAGGACTGGGACAGCCTCTAGCTGATAAATCTGCCTCTCAACTGTCTAACTTGCCAGGCTGCATTGCCATGCTAGCCACAGCCAAGAGCTTTTCTTTGGCCTGCACTGCACTTATTTATAAAAACCAACATAAATTTGCTGTAATTTGTGGCTGTGCTTGCAGGACAACCCCTCAGCCTTTCAGTGTTCAGTTAGTAGCTCTGGCGCTGCTGTTGCAGTCTGGTCACGGCTGCTTCAGCGACAGGTGAGTTGCAAAATTCACCTGAGAAGCTGTGTACTTCCTTGGATAATTGGTGTTCTGAGCGCCTTACAGAGAAGGCACTGGAGACAACATGTCATTATTAAAGTAAAGACAATGCTTTTGGGACTCCAGAATCTGATATAATTTACATTTGGACCTCTGGTCTCTACTTCAGAAGCGCAATTTTAAATAATTTTTATATTGATGACGTATACAATATTTTCCTTGTTTTTCAACATAATAGCTGAACTACCACATTAATTATACATCTTTGGGGATTTTTTTTTTTTAGTGCATTTTGAATGCCCTTCAGAGAGAGTGAGGTTTGCAAGTCTGACAAGGTTCTCTGAGGGAATGAGAAATTTCTCCTCTTACTTTTCCAGTTGCTTATAGTAAGTTGAATGCCCTCTTTGGTGCAACTGAACTAAATTCACTGGAGTAACAGAAAATGTGTTCTTTTTTTACAAAAGAAAAGTGTTACCTGGACCTGGGCATTTTGGTCAACACTTATGGGTCAACACTTGCATACAAAATCCTGCATTCATATTTGGATATGCTCATAGAAATGAGTCAGGAGAGGCTTAGTTAAGATATCAGGAAAAGATTTTACACCCAGAGGGTGGCTGAGCACTGGAACAGATGACCCAGGGAAGTGGTCACAGCACCAAGCCTAACAGAATTCCAGGAGTGTCTGGACAATGCTCTCAGGCCCGTGGTGTGACTCTTGGGGTGTCCTGCCAGGAGCTGGACTTGGTGGTCATGGTGGGTCCCTCCCAGCTCAGAACATTCTGTGACTCTATGATTCTGTGTAATGCTTGACAGGTGAAGTGGCTCCTGGACTTGATGTTCCACCAAATGCAAACTCCTACTTTCCTGGTGCAATGAGTCTCTTTGGGCCTTGGCACTACAGAGATTGCTTTGCTCTTCATGTTATGTTGCTGCAGGAACATGTAACAGGGAGCCCTGAGCCTCCTTTCCTCCCCCTATTCTCTACCCTCCCATTTTTCATATATTTTACAGGATGCTTAAGCATTCCCTTGGGAACTGCAGTCCTAAAAAATGAGGATAATGACCTTTTCATTGTGTTTTAAACTGCCTTTTACTTAGGTGTCTGTCAAGGGAGTAATTACAGAGAAATTGTATTCTTCTTAATCTGCCCTGAGATCTGATGGTACCATTTTAATTTGAGTTAGAAAGCCTAGCTGTACTTAGCTTTTCACCAAACTCTTCTGGTTTAATAAACTTGCATTTAGTTTTGCATTAATTATTCCTGAACCTCAGATCTTCTTGAAAGGTGGCAACTGAATGAGCAAATGCAAAATAGTTTCATGAGAGAACTTGTCAGAGGAAAAACTTGGCAGTAATTTGAGTAAATGATAGAAAAAATATCAATGGACTCTTCAGTTATTTTCTAGAGGGATGTTATTTTTTTTGTAACATAAGGACTCATCATTTGCTCCTGAAATTAATAGCTCTGTTTTTATTTTTAACATTCATAATTAGGCATTAATTTGCTCTCTGAATGCTTGCATTTCAAATTCTACAATCATTCCCTTTTGAGCTACTCTGAATCTCTGGGAGAAAAATTCATGACGATTAAGTATATTTGGAGTGTTACGACATTATCTGGGTGATTTATTTTTACATTCACGTGGGGCACAGTCCCATCCATGAAGTGACTGTAAGAGTGCAGGAAATCCAATAAAGGCTTCCACAGAACATCACTGTGCAGGTTTAACCCTCACAACATCCTACACTAAACTCTTCTTTCTGCTTTTAAATATAACTTCTGCAACACATCTCAAGAATTGTTTTAAATTGTTTTAAATTTAAATAGTTTTAAATTTTAAACCTCATCTTTCCTTGAGGTTTTTTTCCCCTCTGCTGGTTCTATTATTTCTCTGTTTGTCATTTCTCAATTACTCCTCAGGACAATGATTCAGGACATCTTTGAATGCCTGTGATGCACCTTTCCCTTCATGGGCACAACCACAAAGAAACCTGCAGCTGGGAGACTTTCAGCCATGAGTATTTTCTGGCCTGTAGAGAACATACTGAAGTGTGGTGGAAGTATTTGTGGCTAGAGCATTGTTAAGTATATATCAACACAAGAGAGGCATCACTGACCCCTATGTTTGGAATGCCATCTCCCATGAAATAAAATGATGCTGCTTTGTGAAGAAGGCATACATGAAATACATTCTTGCATGTTCATATAGGTGTGGTGCCTAATTTTTCAGAAAATAGCCTGTCATCCAGGCAGCTTTTTAGGAACATTTTCTAGTGTTATGGCATGCGCAACCAGTGAGATGCTAAAGCTTAATTTCTCTTTAATACCTCTGTTACCTATTGGTGCATCCAGGATGTAGGTGGTAGGCTTGAACCTCTTCTGCTTTATCCCTGTAACACACTGTAAAGGTAACAAAAATGTATTTTTTTATTGGATTGATTATAGAATAAGAGGTGCTGAAATCTTGCCCACAGAACGCCACTTCACAGGAGAAGGTATTAGGGTGAGAAAAGCATTTTCCACTTGTTTCTGTAGCTTCCCAGATGTGGGGTTTTTTTTTTCAGGTCCCATGTGCTGGAAGGCTGCCTGCCAGAGCAGTGTCCCCTTAACAGCAGAGCCAGCTGTGTCTGAGCCATCTGTTGTGCCTGGACAGCTCTTACAGGGCTCCTCACCATTGTGCAGAGGGAAGAGGGAACCAGAGGACGCTGGAAGGTGAAGGTTTGAGTGCTCAGCCCTCTCCTGCATCATTAGGCAGCTGAAATACCCTTGTGAAGGCTGCAGGGGAGACCCTCCACTGGGCTGGTCACAGCTGTTTGTAGTTGAAAGTGTCTGCTGCATTTGCATGGGATTTGTCAAGCTTACTTTGGAAATTGTTCTCACAAGGTTTTGGAGAATCACAGAATGGTTTGGGTAGGAAGGGATCTTAAAGCCCATCTAGTTCCAACCCCCCTGCCATGGGCAGGGACCCCTTCCACTAGACCAGGTTGCTCAAGGCTGCATCCAGCCTGGCCTTCAGCACTTCCAGGGATGGAGCATCCACAGCTTTTCTGGGCAACCTGTGCCAGTGCCTCACCACCCTCACCCTCAAGTAAAGAATTTCTTCCTAAAATCTAATCTAAATCTCTTCTTTAAGTTTAAAACCCTTGTTCCTTCTTGTCCTACCACTGTATAAAATGTTGTTCTCCCTCTCTTTTATAAGACCCCTGTAAGTACTGGGGGGTCAGTACTTGGACAGATCTCCATGGAGCCTTCTCTTCTGCAACCTGAACAGCTCCTGCTTTCTTACACTTTCCTCAGGGGCTCTGGCCCATGGAGAGTCTTCATGTCTGTCCTCTGGATCCACTTAAACTAGTGCCTGTCTCTCTTTTGCTGAAACCAGGACATGCTCACCACTAGTTGTGTAGTCTACATGGTCCCAAGGCACAGGCACAGGGTGAGGTGTTTATTTACTCACCCTTATCCAAGATTCATCTAAGCCTGTGACAAAACTGTCCCTCTGCAGAAATGCTGGGATGCAGAAAAAAAAGGTACTGTTTGGAGGAGAGAAAACTGCCATACACTTTTGTGTTGTAATACTGTTTTCAGGAAGTGTTTTGAACACTTTAGTGCAATAAATAAAAGAAATAGAGCTAATAGGTTGCCTTGAACCTCTGTTATGAAGAGGGAAATAATAAGCAGATCTCACATTCGAGGAGGCTGAACACATCAGATGTCAGCCTGACATAATGACATCTCTGCTGTAGGCTGCAGTCTGTCTGAGGCAGGAGTGTTTCCTACAAAGAGAGCATCATTCAGGAGAATCAGTTCCTCATCTTTCAAGGAATTACACTGCTTAACAGACACATTTGTTTCCCACTGTAATGCTATTGTACAGTTTTCTGTACTGATTATTTTCAGTCTTTAAATTGGGCATTTATTTGTGTGTTAGCAGTCTGAATTTAATGTCTCTTTGCCTGGGGTAAGAAGTGAATAACTTGCTTTTATAATACAGCCAATTCACCTCTCAGGTTTCAGACCAAATGCTCTTGCTGCAGGACTGGAACTCACCTAAATTACTAATAAAATAATTTCTGTCAAAAGGTAATTGTCATAATGTAATTATATAACAATATATGTGCATAAAATCAGTATTGGGAATAATACATATACATTTGTGAGCAATGTGGCGGAAAATATCTTCCTTGTATTGAAGATGTGGGCACACATGCAAAGATAAATGACTGGCCCAGCAAAAATTTCTGCTGTTTTTCTAGGCAAACAATCCCAACACAGCAGTCCAATGGAAAATCATTTGTTAAATAGAATTCAGAACAGGTCACTGTAGCTGCTAGGAGGGTTATGCTGACGTGGATCAAGATCAGTAGTTTATCTACAGTTTGTATTCTAATTTGTCGAAATTCCTGAATAATTTTAATGTGATTCAAATGTGTAAGGCAATTAAATGTGACGTTCCATAGTCAGAGAGCACAGTCTGTGTGTCTTCAGTAGGTTTAAAATGAGCCCTAAAGCCTTTATAAGACTTGCTGTGTGGGAAGTCTCTAGAATGGCTAGAGGCATGAATTGAGTGTACTGTAAATAAACTGTGGCATGAAAACTTTCACTAGTGCTCAGGGAGGAGAGAAAATGCTGATGAATGTCGAAACTGTAACATTTGAATGCAGTGGGTAGCTCCTGCCTGACACACATAGGGCTGGAGCAGAGAAAAATTGATTAATTCAGCCAGCACAATGAAGGGGAAGCCTGACTCTGACACTGCCATTAAATAGGAAAAATTCTGACTGGTAGGTCAAGTTATGCTATATGATTTTTTCATCGCTGTTGTACATTTCTGAGGAGCTGCTGCCCTGGTGCCTGCTCTGCTGATGTGATTCTGCAGCATCAGGGGACACCATGGTTTTCTCAGGTATGCCCTGTGAGCCCACAGGAAAACAGAATCCTGTCCTGATTTCCAGTCTCTATTTCTTGGACAACAGGAACCAGACTCAGCAATAATGGTAAGATAACAGTAGTCTTGATCCTGAGGGTCTGGGAGGTTTCCAGGCTTGGTTGCTGTTTTCCCCTTATTTTCTGATGGGTCTGACTTCATTCTGTTCACTATTGTTTGTGGCTGTGCAATGCTAGGCTAGGATTGTGTATCCCAAGACATGAAATGGAGACATGCCTCTCTCTCTGGTGCCCTTGCCTTACTTTTTACCTCCTCCCACCCCCGCCAAGTATTCACACCCAGACACCCCATGGAATCTCCATCACTGATGTAATGAGGGAATGTTGCTTTGTGGATACAGCTGTTACTACAGCATCTGTATAGCAACTGAGAGCCTTAAAGGCATCATCTGAGACTGGTGCTGGTTCAAATGGGATCAAAATCTGACTGTCACCAGCCTCTGAAAGAGCAGCTGAGAAACAGGCTTTGCTAGTTGCTGTCTGCCAGCAATGTTGCAGTCATGAGGCTTCTCTCAGGCTCTTGCCAGTTGTGCAGGTCCTGCAGAGAGTGAGTGTGCTCTGCAAGAAAGCGGAAAGCCTTTCTCAGATGGGGGGTACTTCCTTATCACCTCCTTAGCACCTGCACCACTCCAGTCCAATGGCCTCTCTAAACAGTCCTGCTTCTTTTAAGTCTTCCCTGTTTTGTTGTTTCCTTGGGTTGTTTTTCTCCAGTAAGAGCTATTTCTTTCAGGAACTTTATGAAACTTTATCCACTCAGCAGGAGAATATCCAGAGCAATTCCCAAGTATCAATGTCTAGCTAGTGTGGATGGCACTAATGGAAGAAGGTGCAGACGTGCCAAGGAAGTTTGTGGCCAGGGTGGTGCCTTTTTTTGAATTGCTCTTTTTTTGTGTGTGAATTGATAAATAGCTTTGGCTTGCAAGTGAGTGTAAGTATAAACTGCAGAGTGTTGAGAAATATGATACATGCAGTCTCAGTATCTGTGGAAAAATGAGGTGGATCCCAGCTGTTCTGTAGTAATTTCCAAATACTGTATGCTGAGGCTTTTGCTCTTTCAGTTTAAGAAGCTTTGCAAGGAGAAAGGCCTAACAAGGGAAAGGGAGAGCCCAGGGTAATGGACTTTCATCAAATACTGGTAGTTCAAATACTCCTCTTCATTTCTCTGTATGAGGCATACATAGCTGTGAGGTGAGGTATTGTAGCCCAGGGACTGACCTGTGAACATGAAATGTTTATTTCACATCCAAAAGGAAAAAAATACTAAGGATAAGAAAACGTGGTACTTGCTAATGGTAGGCAGGTAATGCAATATGCATGGCCTATGCAATTATAATCAAGAAACTATTCTGTCAAGTACTGTGTAATGAAGTAATAAGAGACAATCCATCCTTCATAAGACTAAAGGATAAAAAGATAGAAGAATTATCCTAACTTTTTATAAGGATAAAATACAAATGTTGGACAAATTGCATATTTGGTAGGGCTTGGGAGTTGTGCATTTTCAATGAGTTGAAAGTTAGGTTGCTTGAGTGGGAGCAACACTTTCTCTCTAAACAAAGCAGAAATTTAAAGCTCAAAATAAAGTAGTCTTAGAAGTCAGAGACAAGTGGAGTTAAGAGCTGAAGCAAAAAATCAAGTTTAATTGGTGTCACCTAGAGTGCCAAAAAATGCATTTCATCTTCATCATCAATAGAGAATGAAAGAAAAGTAAAAGACAGTCCAAAACTATTTTAAATAAAATACTTGTTTAGGGTCTTTGCAAAGTCTGACTTCACTGAATTTGTTGTGTTTCCACACCTCAGCTTTCTGGACTCTGAAATCTCAGTAATGAGCTGTTTACTGACATTCTTTTCAATTACACCATTTCTCCTTGAGTAGCAAATGTTATTCTGTTAAACTGATTTCGTTTCAGGATTGTTTTTCCCTACTGACCCAAGTCAGGTCTTTATAGGCAGGACTGACAGCTCTACCAAAAACCTCCATATCACTGCAGCTTGCAAAACATGATTTTTTTTTTCTCTTTAAAAAGAAGTGGAGAAAAAATCCAAAATTAGATTGAAAGAAAACAGTCTGTTTCTAAAAGCCTTTTCCTGGGGCTTTTTCACAATATACCCTAAAAATCAGGGGAATAGAGTAAATGTTGTGACTGGAATGTTTTACTGCATTTTGTGCTGACAGAGCAATCATCCTTGCTCTCCCTCCATTCCCTTATCTATCCTTGCAGCTTGTCAGGAAAATCCAAGTTGGTTCAAAACAGCAAGATGCAAGTTCTCAGCTCAGTTACATAATTTCTCTGGCAGTGTATGTATTCTCTGGGCAAAATATGGGAAAAAATCAGTTTTATAGTAGACAAGCATGACTGTCTTAGAAATAATTTGGCCTTTTAATGGTTTGGATGCACAGAATAATTTTTGAATTTTCTTTCTTCCAGTGTTAGGTCTTTTCTTCCTTGCCTTCAGGCTACTGTGGACTCTGAAAGCACAGGTAACTGGGGATGAATCAGAAAACAATGATTCAGTTCCTGTGCTAAGGCTGAGCTTGAAAACTTGAGCTTTCATTCTTTATCTGTTGCTCAAGTTATAGCATAAACAAAAGGCCAAGAGCCTTAAAATCTGCTAAAACTAAAATAGCTGACTCCTTACTATCTCTCTGGGATTAGGCATGTCATCTTAGTGTAACTCCCAGGGATTTGGGGATAAGAGCATTTCCCTCATTTGTGGAAGATAAAGACTGTGAAGTGCTGAAGGTCCATTGAAATAAATTGACAAATTTAAGTCAAGTGAACATAAATCCGGATTTATCTCCTTGCCAAAAATAATCCCACCAGAGTCAATGCTCGTAATTTATCTGTTAGAAGTGCTGCTGCTGTTGTCCCCACTTCCTCAGGCTGGTGGCACAGTGGTTTCTTGAGGTGAGAGGTTCTGTGCTGTCTGGACACTCAGTGTAGGTCTTCCTCCTCATGTCACCCTACACAACTGGTCTCCAGATTAAGAGGATTTCTACTGTAACAATAAAAGCTCTACTTTAACAAAAAACCTCTTGAGTGGGAGCCTGCTGAAATTTATAACCCTTATGTGCCTTTATTCCTTGTGATCTGTTTTTCAATGTCACATGTGAAAACCTGGAATGGGAAAGGAGGCTGGCTGACATTGACATTACAAATTTAGTAATTCTGGGATTTCCTGCTGTTTCTCTTCTTCTAAATCACAGAGCTGTCATTGCTCGGCTGGGTGTAGTAAATACTGCTGTGGCTCTGCAGCTCATGCATGTCTGCTCTGACTCATAAATTGCAAAGGAAAATTTGAAATGGGTGAATATATTTAAATATTCATTCATTAGAGCTGACTTCAAAAATTAGAATTTTCCTGAATAATCACAGTTAGAGTATTAATGTATATTTATTATGATGGATGTGTTGTTGAGGAGGCACTAAACTCCCATCAGGGATATTTTACAACAATTGCATCTTGTATCGATGCATCATGTTTGGACCCTTGCAGATGAAGATGTTCTCCCTACTCTGGCACAGAGTAACTGTCTGCAGGGGTGATCCTTGCCTCAGCAAGAAGGGGTGGGATGGGCTTTACCTCTCCCCACAGGAGTGGATATGGGGCTGACAACATCCTTAAGGAGCTCCCATCTGGCAGAAAGCAGAGTACCCTTCCCTGCAGCATGGGAGCTGCAGGAGCCTGGGGAAGGGAGAGCTCAGGGGCCTGGAAGAGCAGCCTTCCAAAACCTTGGTGCCTTGGACATTAAGCTGGTGTCTAAGACCTTCTGGGGTACAAAAGGAGCAAAACCTTTCATTGCATGAATATTCAAATTATTCTTTTTAACTGCAGCTAATCAAAACCTCTCAGTCATTAAAATACAGTAAAAAGAAAATACCGAAGAGAAAATAATGTGAGAGGTGCTGGAATGAATGACAGGTTGTTAAAGAATGACTGAATCACCAGAGTTGTTTTCAACAATGAAGTTTGTTTTCAAAGACATGGAGGAAAGATTGGGAAAACAATGAAAACGTCTGGTAACGTTGATACAAGACCATGTAGACAACATGCCATGGTTTGGTGCATGCAGATCAATGTGCCTGGTCATTAGAAGCTGCTCCAATCTCTGTAGTCCTCTCCTTTCCCTGAACTGTACTTTTGTACAGGGGCTTGGAACAGCTCACTGCTCATATTAAAATGTTCTGGTGTTGTTCAGCAGTAGAAAGGTGAGGAGGATGTTCCTTGAAGAGAATAAGGAGTTAGTGTCCTGAAAAGAGTGTCTTCCAAGAGAAAAATCTGAGAGGACTACATCTACACAATTTAAGCAATATTTAAGGAGGTGTATAACAATAGTCTGTAAAGATTACAAGGTTGCAACCATGAATGGGGGATAAGAATTTTATATGAAAGTCCAAAGGATGTCAATTAGTACTTTAAATTTAAGCAAGGGAAAATTAATCTAAGAAGCTGCATAATCATGCTCTGTAATAGATTATGGAGTGAAAAGTCTTTTTAATTAAAAGTGCTAGAAGGGGAAAGAATTAGTTTGATTAATTTTATAGTTTGGGTGAAGAAGTTAGAAACTGTTGAGTTGAAAATTACCTGTGTTGTGGCTTGCCATGATTTAAACTTAAATTTTTTAGCTTTTTCTCTAAAAAGTTTAACAAAAGTGGCCTGCATTATTCATAATTATTGAGATTTGTCACCTTTTTTTAAGAATAATTGGGAGTGAGAAAACATTTCAAAAGTTTATTTTGTTTCCACGATTTCATAACAGTTTTGCACTATTATTCCTGGTGAATTATAACCCATATCCCTAGTAACATTTTTGTTTTCTTGTCTGTTTTGATATGTGATTCAATATCCCTGACTCTGATCTCTTTCAGTCCCCTTTGTTTTTCCCCTGATCAGTGTTCTGCATCATATTCATTCTGCTTTTGGTTGTCATCATTAAAATGACATTTTTTATCTTCTGCTTCACTGCACTGCTGGGGACTTGCCACTTCTTTCACTCACCCTTTCTATTCTTACTCGTGGCAAATGAAATAATGAATCAAATCAAAATTCCTGCCATAGTTACCTACAAATCCTGCATATGAAATTTGATTTGGAAAAGTGAGGTTTGGTGGCAGCATAGAGACACCTTGGCATTCTTATAATGCTTAAGAGAAAATTGAACATTTATGTCCTTGGGAAAAGGTATTTCGTGGCAAATTCTCAGCCACTGGAGTAGAGGGGTCTGTGACACTTTGGCTGAAGATCTGTTGTTTTGTTTTCTGGAGACAGTTGTCATTAAATGAACATAACAGTAGAGTTTATCAAACCACATCTACTTGAATGAAAAAGGGGAGTCAGCTCTTCTGAGAAGGGTCTTTCAGGTGCTGTTCTCTATCAGAAATGTCCTGCAGAAGGTAAGTGCTCTAAGGAATGTGGTGGCAGACAGATCTACTACCCCTTTTATCTGGGTTCAGGTTTATTCTCTGCCTTTGTCTCTTTTTAACAAAATTCCGTCTCCTAAAATCTCAGTGACTGTAAGTTTGTACAAACAGGTTGTCTGATGGCACAGCAGAACTCTATTGGCTCTTTTCAGTGTCTCCAATGACATACTCCAAAACTCATCATGATTTTTCAGAATTACTTCCTCCTGGTGTGAAAACTGAAGGCAAGCAAAAACTTAAGACACTAGCACAAAGAAAATTTGAATCTATTGTGAAAACATCTATCATTGTTCTGTCCCTATGCTTCAGATCTCTCTCTGTGGTTGTCTCAATAAATCTAAACTTATTGTGACAAAGTGAACCCCAAAATCCCAGGAATAAATCCTTAATTATAATCTTTCAAAATTATTTTTTAATTAAACTGAACCATAGTATAACTGTAAATCTGACAAAATTTTGGTGAATTATTGAAACTTTTTCTCATGTTCATTGGAAATTAGTGAACTTACCATCAGTTTTTCTAATTAAGGAGAAATTTAAATCAACACATTAAAATGGAAGAACTTTTATAGCCATTTTGATTGATTCAGTTGAAATTAATTACAGGGTAATATATTGTTCTGTAACAGAATTCATTACAGAAAAATGTTACAAGGTTATGGGCTATTTTACAAAAAAAACCCTGTACTAATTGGCTGAAAAGGCTGGGTTTAATCTATGTATTAGTGCACATAAACTGAGAAAAAAAGTGAAGCATAGAAGCAGACTTTGAAACTGCAGTAGTATGAAAGAATATAATAGAACAGGATATTAAATAATCAGAGATAAAATATTTAGAAGAAATGTAATTTTGTGTAATTGCCAAAGTAGCACTTTAGATCAAATAATGAACAATATTATAAAAGGATTAGTCTGACACTGTGTTCCAGTTCATAAATGACACAATTTACTCTTCCATAGCTTAGATATTTTCTTAGGTGAGGTAAAAGAAAATTTTCACCTCTTCCATACAAATCCTTATATTCATTGACCAGAGAAATTAATGTATTTCCTTAGGGTTTGTTTAAATTTTATACACCTGAATGAGTCAACAGTGAGGGGTTTTTTTCATATCTGTTTTCTATCTTGGTGTTTCAAAGGAGAAATAACAGCTCTTCTGGATCTCCAAGTCAATTTACTGCAGGTCACATCCTACCATAAGTAGCTCTTGGCCTTTGGAAACCTTCACTGTATGTGTTTATTATCGACTTCATGGAATTATTTGCAGCCTGCCCTACCTCTCACACTCACTGTGAGCAAGTTTGGGAGCATAAAATCACAAGGCATGTGACAGTTTTTTACTGAAATGAGCACCACTTTGGAGCTATCTCATGCCTTACCTGTGTGATATTTTTTTCTACTACTATTCTGTACTGCAACAGACCCTGGGGGAACTGCAGGGACTTGATGCTCGATGTTCCAAAGAGCACAGCAAGTACTTGCACATCAGTAATGGTCAAATTTTTATATTATACATGAAGGAAATTGAGAGCAATGGGAGTTATTCATTCCAAGTGCATTGAATCTGTGGCCCCATGACTGAAGATTATGTGGGAAATGAACATTTCTGTAGTCCTGGTTCATAGCTAGTTGCCAGGTAACTGCTTTCAGAGAATCAGCAAAAAAAGTGTATTTTCTTAATACCTATTGAGTAGATCATTATTTTGGCATAACAAGGAGCTAGTTTATATTTCTATAGTGATCCCACTGATTACTGATTAGCACACACTGCACTAAGCAAGGTCTTCCCCCGTACATGAGTTGTCAAGAGTCAGTATTTTAAATATAGGATGTGTGAACATGACTTAAAATAATTATTAAGTATTTATTGCTGTATTCTACCTCTTAAAACAGGAATACAGAAGCCAGGAAGAATATCCACAGGATTTCCCTTTCTCTCCTTTTTGTTTTTCTCCTCCTCTTGTTTTGCTCTCCCTTTTCCTCTAGTCCCAGTTGTACACTCCATAATGGTGAAATGGTGAGAAACAGAAAAATTGCTGTAGGAAATGCCAAAAGTACAGGTAAAAATGCATCTTCTTGGACTCAGGCGTAAAGACTACAGACAGCCTGACTTTCCTTAAGTTTTAGAAAAATCACTGTTAGAAATACCAAGCTACATGTGAAGAAAGGGCAGCTGTGGAATGTAACAGTCCTAAAGGCATAAAAGATTGTGTCAAGTGTGTGAGTAGTAAAGGAGGAGCTTACATCACTGGTTTTGAGTAATTTTCTGTATGCAGAACCCGGTCTAGTGAAGTGAATCCACAAGACTGTGGATAAACACTTTTTTTCCTTGCTTACTTTCAACAGGCTGATGAGAAGTCATCCTCCCACACTTAGAGGCCATGGGCTGTGAATCAGTTTTCTCTGGAGCTTACAGAGAAAGAGACACCTTTAGAAAGAAATACAGTTCAGGAACTTTAGTCATTAACTTTTGCTGGACTGATGCCCCTCAGAGCAATTCCACATTCCATTGAATGAAGGGAAAAACAACCCCAAAATATATCCACTGGTGTCTTTTATTAAGTTATGCAAAATACAGTATTAATTATGACACTGCATGCATTTTAGACAATATAAATGCAAGCCTACAGAAAATGTGACAAAGAAACCCTCAATTACTTTTGAGGTAGTATACAAGGAGAAATAGGAAAGCAGAAACACAGTGGATTAAAAGAACAAAATATTAGTATCACTTTGTGCATACATTAGTCACTCATAAATACATTTGTATGAAATAACTTAAGATACAATTCCATTCTTGTTGAAAAATATACTTCTTCAAATTCACCATTCTTGTTTGTTTTGATTTCACATGACATTTTATGGTATTTTATCAGGTGGGTTTATTTTTTTTTGTCACTGCCATCGTGATTTTACCCTTTTCCTCCAAGAATTTAGGCACAGATGGCCTCATGCACAAAAATAAATAAGAAACCTGCTTGAAGGGAAAAGAATTCTGCTCAAATAGCTTAGGATAGTCTAATAAATACATTTTTGTTTATAAAAATATTTCAGGTTTATAAAAGAGGGGAGGGGACAGTCTCCCATGTGGAAAGGATGTCCAGTGAAAAGTGCTGTATAACGTTTTTGAAGAGATTTTGTTTTAAACATATAGTACCATTATGAATATATATTTTATAATAATCCTGTTTCTCGGAACCTTATTGTTCACTAGAAGTATCAAATGCTGTTTTCCTCCTTCTGTTTGCTGTCTTATTGCCTTTTGGGGAGATGCCTAGTTCAGAAGGGTTCCATATAGCTGTGCTTTTGTAAGGCTGTCCTTCCTACTCAGACCAGTGCTCCCAGTCCGCTGGAACTGCGGCTGTTTGCTGTGAACCCCCGAATGGCTCCCTGCATCCATGGAAGACTGGTGGATTTCTGGAGCCTCCACTGAGCTCTGATTGAGTGACTCTGCTGAGCTGTTGGGGCTCACGTCCACGTATTCTCTTTTCAATACCGGGCTGTTTTCGATGTTTTTGCTACTGCATAACTGGACGGTGATCCTTTCGTTTTTTTGGTCTCTTGGTTCTTTTGTTTTGTAAGTGGGCAATTTGTCCTGTTTACAGCTCGTGCTGATGTCAATGTTCAGGCCACTGTCTGTTCTCAGGAAGCAAGAATCCACAAGTCTGCTTTGGCAGATGTCGTCTCCCTCTGAGCAGCTGTCTGCTTTGTAACTAGCATAGATGGGGCTTGTTCGACTGTCCCCTTTCTTGATGGGGCTGCTGTAGTACTGCTCTGAGAAACTGCAGGGCGACAGCCTGCCAGTGTTCCTGTAGGAGTACGCTCCAATGTCCTCCACGCTCAGCTGCCTCCATCGCCCCGGCAAGTCTTCTTCTGAAAGGTGGGTGCTCCTGCACTCATTCCTCATTTTCTGGTTTGCTAAAGCCTGCTGTGGTGTTATGGCTGAGAAATGAAAGGGCTCGTTTGCATACGGAGGCAGAGTCCTGGTGAAAGTGGGTGAGTTCTCGTTGTCGTCGGCGAGCTCCATGTGCTGGGCGGGTTTGGGCTTGGCAAACCTGGGGCTTCCCTGGTGCTCGTAACCTGCAGGGGACTTCCTCTCAAACAGCTCCTCTCGGTTGCTCATGTAGATGGCCTGCTGGGAGGCTGTCAGGGTGTTGGCTTGGGCGTTCTCCTTCTCCTCAGACGTGACGCTGAAGCTGGAGTAGGAGCTGGAGGTTGGCAGGGAGGTAATGTACTCTGGGAAGGCTTCGTGGGAGAAGCTGGAATGGAAACCGTCCTCTTCGACGGTGCTGTCCGTGGAGTTTTGGGAGCGCAGGAACCCCACGTCTTTCACCTGCGTGTCCACACTCTGCCTCCTCTCCCTCCTCCTCTCCTCGGGGCAGTAAAGGGCCGTGTCACTGCAGTAAATGTCGTTCTTGTACTGGGGTCTTTGTCCGACTTTTCCAGCAGAGTCCTGAAAATTGAGATCCCTCGTAGATGGGCTGGACAAGTGTGAGGACAAGCTGTTTGGGTCTGGTTTCTCCAGTACTTTGGCAATGACACAAGTGGGTATGGTATCAGCATAAGAGGTGTGGCACAAGGGGACAGAAAGGCTGCACCCGTGTTTTTCCAGGTGGATGCTGACTCTTTCCTGAAAGTCAGTTGGCAACTGCAACATAAAGACATGGCAAGGAGAAAGGGGAAAAGGGTAGGTGTCAATAGAGGTGTCAGATGAGTGCTGTTTATGATATTACATTGCTCACCATACCTGGTTCTTTGGCTAATGTGATGGCCACAATCTTTGCATTTCTGGGAACAAATGTAATCTAATGACTTTTGTTTGTTTACTTAACATTTGTACATCTTCATCTGCTTTTGCTCATGGATAACACTGTGAAAGCGAAATGCTTCCTTCCAAATTAATTCAGGTTGGATAGGAATGATCATAGAATTGCTCAGGTCAGAAGAGGCCTCTACGCTCATCAAGTCCAGCCATTAACCCAGCACTTCCAGGTTTATTTTACTGATGTAAATAAAAGATGTAGTAAACAACAATCTTAAAAAGGCAGGTAGGGAAATTACAGCCTACAGCAACACTTTCCAGACTGTGTGCTCGGGTGTGATTTGCATTTGGAGTGTGGGTGTGCAGAGGTCTCTGCAGGGGTGAGGAAGGAGGAAGAGATCAGATTTATTCTGTTCTTCTTCTGCCTTTCCTCGAGCTCATCTTGCCTACAACCCCATGCCAAATTGGGTCCTGCCCTCCAGCATCACATTTGATAAACAATGCTGTTTGAAGATGCAGAAAAGCTGACTAACCCTTATAGAAGTGGTACTGGCTGCTGTGACAGGATTATTCCTGTGCTGGGAAGAAGCAGACCAAGCTGACTTCCTTGCCCCTTCAGTCGGACACTGCTTGTCAGATCAACCGCCCACATAAGCCTCAACATGTCCTGACACAATGACAGAAATAAGCACTAAGACCTGAATCCACATTGTGATTCCTGTGACAGAGTTAATCAATAGGTCTGTTATGTATCAGAAATCATCTAGGCTATTTTTTTAGACAGTCAGGATCAGGGCTGTGGATGGTGGTTTCACCTGCCATTCTGTCATGTGGACTAGAAGAGAGAGAGAGATGATATTCCTTGGTGAAGCCTACTCAGGTATCACCAAGCATACTTTCTTGTCAAATTTTGTCTGCCTTGCTCACTTCAGATCTCTACCAATGATCAGACAGCAATATGAGAGAGGTTGTCTCTCAGTATTTCTTGCTGGAAATCAGAATTTGTGTTTGGAATAAGTTTTGAGTTTGTGATTGTGATAGCTCCTTTGATATTCGTGTTGATTTATGCCACTTGGGAATTTATCCCTTCAGTGCTGGGCTGAACTCCGATTTACTCAGTACTTTCTTTTTATAATTAGAAATCAAATTCCTCTTTACAAAATAATCAGTGGTTAACCTTATGACCTTAGCAATCCCACTTCCTCCTTAAATTTTTTCCTCTAGAGGAGAGAACATTACAAATACCTGATTTGTTCCTTTCCCCTTTATTTTTGGCAAAGGAAATTTAAGGTGCCTGCTCCTTGTCATGGCCTCACAGTTTGAAAGATATGGAGATCCCCTTTTAGCTTCAGTGGGAAATTTTTAAAGCTGGTTTAATCTCCAAACCTCACTGTGTTCAAAATATGGCATGTAGTGAAATGGTGTTCTTGTTATTTGTAGTGGGACGAGTGTTTTTTCTACCAATGCACCTTCCAGGATGTTTTAGATTGATCATTGTGTTGCTAATTAACTCATATGTCTTCCATTGGAAATAAATGATATTGCCAGTCTGCTGGCAGACAGCAGCATTAGTCACAGTAAGTACAGATGCAACAAAAATTGAATAAACAGGTTGTAAAATAAGCCTGGTGTAAATTGCCTTAGAAATGAGAAAAAGAAATACAGTTAATTTAATGTGAAAATGCTGTATGGGGCAGGTCTTATTTTAGTATCCTGTAGCACCACTGTTTGATCTATTTTATATGTGTTATTAAGATTATGAAATGTGTTAAAAAGAACATTATTTTGTGGGCATTGCACTGGAAACTGAAATTGCTAAAATGATACTGCTATCACATTACTATATTGTACTACAGTTTAGATTTCTGGATAACATACAATATTTTATCAGGCAATATATGCATTTGTAAAGAATTTATTGGCTGTGACAGCACATTCACACTAGCTAAATTAATAAATGCTTGGACTTGTGAGTGGAGACTGCCGATTTAACTGAGTATATGACAGTCTGGGAAATTGTGGGGAGATCTCACATCTGTGATAGTTTTCTGCAAATAAAGAATTAAATGCTTTTAAGGTCTTAATTAAAATAGGTAGGGTGCTTTCAAGTGTGAGTAACGCCATGATAATTCCTCGATAGAGTTTGCTAAGGGAAGTCAGTTAACAGGAAAAAATAACAGGACCAAGATAATGGTTAATTTGGAAGTTCTGTCTCTGTTCCATAAAATCATTGCCTGTTGGCCAGAAGAATCTTGCTCCATCTTTATTTACCAGGGTTGTTCAGGGCTCTAAAGCCATCTACTGACTCAGAGATGGTTTGTATGTTCCAAATTTAAATTAGCAATATTCCATTGCAGAATTGCACAAGAGAGGCCATCTGGGGGGATGCTGACCTGATGAGACTGATGAAGGAAAGGCTATTCTCTGTAACCTTCACTGAAGCAATATATGTGAGGAAGGTGCAATTGCTTTGTGCAGGGCCTGGATCCCTAAAGAACTGTCTTGTTTACTAAGATAATATTTACCTCCCCTTTAAGGAGCCTATTTCTCAAGCCTCGTTTCCTTGGAAGCGAGGATTATTAATTAAAGTTTACACCTTGGAAATCAATCATTCGGTGCTCTGGTTTCTTTAGAAAAAGATATTTGTTCTGGCAGTCCATTTTAAAATTCGGGTTTGGAAACTAGCTGGACTGGAAAATAGCTTCAGGAGGAAAATTGATTATATCAGAATCTCTGACGCCTGTAACTTGTCATTTCTCTGCTCTCACCCCACTGCTCCTGCACAGCATTTTGCATTCTAGAGTTCACAGCACTCAGTGTTGCTAAAACCTTTGTTTTACAGGCAATCAGTGCAGGCCCATTCTGTTGGCTAGGAGAGGTTTGGGGAAAGAGATTACCTTTAAATTCCTTTATGGGCTGTGATTTTGTCAGCACCTCCCTTGTCTGCACAAACATCAGCAGGTGCATAAGGCCTCCTGTGGCTTAAAGGAGGGTGTGTGGAGGAACAAAAGCCTTAAGGGCAAACAAATTCTGGAATTGATACATGCAAAATAACCTGTTTTCCATACAATATTTATGTCATTGAACACATTTGCTCACATTACCTCTGAAAGTTTATGTGCCCTGTCATAGTTCTTGCTGCACTGGAGAAGCTGAGCAGCTAAATTGCAGTCCTTTCTGTAGAGCTCCTGGAAAAAAACCCAAAAAATAAACCTCTTCTTTAAAGTTTGCAAAGCTCTTGTGGCTTTCAGCCCTTCTCCCATGCCTGATCAATCTTTTCAAAATTCACTTTGGGGAGATTTGGAGCATACTTTAATTTCTAAACAAATTAAGATGCTTGTTTCTTGCACAACCTGGAGATATTTCCCCCTTTGCTCTGTGAGGGCTGATAAAATTACTAAGAATAAACTTTTGAGACCTGCTACAACAGAACAGCAATCTGCATTTCAGAAGATGGATACTTACCATTAAGAACTGAATTTTATACTGTTAATATGCATGGTACTGTGAAGGCTAAAAAACCATGATCTTTTAAGAAAACCCAAATTTTTTTACTGGGCATTATCCAGACCAGCAGTAAAATACTACTTTAGAAAGTGCTAAAATAATCTTATGAGACTGTGGGAGAAATTTATTACAGAAATATATTTTGTGTTGGTTTTTTAGAAAGGGAGACTCTTTCTCCTTTTGATATTTCTTGATGGTTCCTGGCTCCTTTAATATCTTGTGGAATGCAGCCATGGAAATATATTAAATCTCACTGCAAATATTTGATGCTGCAGAACAGAATATTTTCACTGGACAAGAAATTACCGTGAGAATTCCACACAGGGAAGGAGAGAATTTAAGCAAGCTTCTTATACTATCTTTGTATTGAATGTCTCCAATAGCCTATTTAATGTGAAAATTCAGCACACACATTTGCCCTTCACCTCAATTTAATTTAGTACACATGACTGTATCCTTCAACCAGTATCTCTGGCTCCCTGAAGGTAAGAGTAGTATTTTGGTTTTCCTTTTCCTTGCCTAGTTGCATTAAAACCAAGGCTGGCTTCAGAAGCTGACTTCATAGGTGGGCAGAGATGAGATATACAAAGCATAAAAGTGCTATGGACACTGGGCTGTGTAAATCTATAAAAATAAGTATGTGTTTATAGACAAAAGGTGTGGAATACTGATATAATTTGGATTTTCTCTGCCATTAGTGTTATAATTTTATTGCATGCCGATTTTTATGGCTCCATTAATTATCTTAAAAACTGATAAAGACATTTTCTGTGAAAAAGATATTTCCTCTGTTTTAAAATACCATTTTAAGGTATTCTGTAATAAGAGATGCAACAAGATGTTCTTGGGAGTCTTTGAGGGATGACAATAGCTGTCCTGTGAACATTAGTTCATATATCTTCATATACAAGGACCTTTAGACACTTCCATTTTGCAATTTTTTTTCTTTAACTTTGTGAGATTTTATACATGTCCCTTCTGCCTCAAATGTACTGGGGTGACATTCATTTATGTGGGTCTAAAATTTTGTATTAGGACACACTATTTTCATTCCTGAAAAAGAGCCCAAGAATTCAATTTAGAAGTAAAATCTGTTGCACGTGCACGTGATTTTGATATGTTGCATGCACATTAAACCCAATATATATTACTATATACAATATATATACAATGTATAGCACAGACAGGTACCCTGAGTCCCATATGGCATTTCCAGGCACAAAAAAATGCTCTCTCTCCAGAACCTAATCCTTTCTTCAAAATCTCTGTGCCTCTCTTTCTGCTCAGCGGTTGTCATGGAGAGTACGAAAAGCATTTCTGACACTTTATTTTTAGCAGCTTTAAAAATTACTACAGAAAAATTACATGTGAGCTACATGTGCCACGTGTACTTTGTTCTCAACCTGCTGGGCCAAGCCATGTGACTGGGGTGACTTTCTTTCCTTTAATGTTTGGCTGAATGGAAACCAGCCATATCTGTGGCAACTAGAACAATAACTGGCAATTAATGCCAGAAGTGTTTCCCACAGTTTAAAATATGTTTTTATATCAAGAGCATCATTTTACATTTCTGTCAGAAGAGAGAGGGGAAATATAATCAAAGAAAGAAATGTGGCTGAGACAAAAACATTCTCCCCATGTAGGATTTTTCAGTTTATCACTTCTGTACTTAATAGGTGTAATATTGGTGGTTTATTTTGCAGTCGTTTATTTTAAAATTTTGAATATAACCTTTACTCTTATTAGTGATACTACACATAATCATAGATTATCCTGAGCTGGAAGGGACCCACAAGGATCATCAAGTCCAACTTCTGGCCCTGCACAGCACCATCCCCAAGAGTCACACCATGTATCTGCATTGTTCAAACAGTTCTTGAACTCTGTCAGGCTTGGGGCTGTGACCACTTCCCTGGGGAGCCTGTTCTGGCCTAACCACCCTCTGGGTGAAGAACCTTTTCCTGATATTCAACCAAAACCTCCCCTGAGTTAAATTCATGCAATTTTCTCAAGTCCCGCAGGGGCAGAACTTTGTCCATGAACCAACCTCAAGTCTGAAGTAGTGGAACTGTTATTTGAGCCCTCTGGAGCATATTCTAGTGCTCACAGTAAAACTATGAATATGGAAAACACTTCAAATGGGGTTCAAACCTGACTGCATGAAGTAGTATAAATGCATGAATACTTAAAGGGAGAGTTCTGCAATTTTTTTTCCACCTCTATTTTAAATCAAAAATAACTCCACAGATTTGAGCTGAATTAGTCTGGAGGTATACCTGTGCTTCCAAAACCTGGATGTAGCCCATTACTTTTACCACACTCCATTACTTATAGCTGTTGGAGTTATGAAGTAACTCTTCTTTCTACACAACTTCTGTAAAAGTGAGGGGTCAGATTGGGAACTTTTTATTTCAGTTGAAAAGCTGTTAATTGCACAGGCAGAGTTCACATCAACAAGCATTTTAATGAGATCAAATGCTCCCAGCTATGATTAAGAGTTCATGTGAAATATGGGAAGATTGAACATAAGATGCTGGAAAATAAGTGCTAACAGAAACATGTCTTCTGTAGATGAATTTTTTATTAAATGTGGAAGGAATGGCACAATAATGAACTAAATGCCTGCAATATTCCTCTCTTTGCTGTCTTTGTAGGTTTGTCTCAGGAAGGATTTAATGAGCTTGTTGCCAGCTGCACTACTCATGCCATTTTTCAGCAGTGTTTAATGAGATGGAAGGTGACAATTGCCAGAGATGTTCCCTGTTTTGTCCCACACAGAGATAGGTACAATTTTACACATGAACAACTGCTGGGGAAAGCCTGGCTCATGCTCCCTGCAGGAGTGGTCTGAGTGACCAGGCTGGGTCACTTCTGCCTTCTGCTAGCACAGCTTGCTTGTGCCGGGCTTTTTGATGGGCAAAGACCAAAAGATCAAAGAATTGCAGGAAATGTAGGACTCTACACTGGCCTAAAATCCTTCCAATGAGTCTTCACTCCACACATGTGTCCCTGCAACAGCCCTGACCATGTGCTTGCACCAGTTGGCTGTACTGATGGCAAAATCAATGTTGGAATATTGCCATTTCTTAGAATATTTTTTCATCAGTTTCAGGCTGGACGTGAGGAAAAAAAATCAATGAAAAGTCTCACCACAACCTCGTAGCATAAGGAGAGCTGGATTTACAAAATGATGGGAGCAAACAAACAAACATAAATTTCAACTGTTGAGCTAACAAGTCACATTTTATACGAAGATTAAATATTATTCTATAATTTCATGGGAAGTGTAAGACCTAATTTGTTTCTCAATATAATCTCAAAATGAACACAGTTGGATAATTAAATACTTACATTGTCTTCTGACAACTTATCTATCGTCACCTTGGCTTCTATTAGGTGATTATTGAGTGCAATTATTTCATGGCTCAAAGCCCGTTTTTCCTCTTCGTAATGTTGACCCTGTGTAGAAAATGGAGTCAGTCAGTGTTTTTTCTACTGTCAGAATATTTCAGATAAAGGCCCACAGGTTGATGTCATTCTCAAATCCAGGGAAAAGCACAACAGACCAACATTTCTTTTTTCTTTTTTCCCATCCCCACCTTATTTATTTTCTCCTTATTTCGCTATTTGTACTTAGGCGATGAGGTAAAGTCCTTTAGAAATATGGATTGAGTTCAGATTAGGAACTCAGAGTGAGTTCAGGTAAGGAACCTTCACAAAAGGCTCGAGTTAGCCTGTGCAAAATCATTGATGATGCTCAATAAATAGTCACAGGACAGGGTCTCTAACATGGAAGGCACTGGAGCTGCTCTTTTACTACAGGAATGTTTCACTTATGCTATTAGTTCCCATCCTCATAAGGAAGGAAGAGCAATATTTAAAAAGAAAAGCAGTTATGTTTGAGCCAATTTCATTTTAGCTGTTGACTGTTCTGGCTGATTTAAAAGCCCTTTTTAAGATTGTTCAGTTCTCAAGGTGAATGTTTACCTGATTGCAGGGTTAACGTTCATTAGCAGAACACAACCCACAGTGGCATATCACAAAAACAGTCTGATTCAAATTTCTTTCTGACCACTAATTTAATCTTGTTACCAGTAGGATGTAACTCTTTATTATAAATGCAAAGAAATCAATGGAAAGAATGAAATGCCACTGGCTCTTCCCACATTTTGTCTCATTTTGGTTCACAGTGTTTATTGCACTGCCTCTCATATCAAAAATCATTGTGTACCAGGCATTTATAACCCTGCCTCCAGCCTTGTATTGGTGTTAGAAAGTATGGTAGCTTCTGAGTGCTCTGAGATCAAGGCATCTTCTGTGCACTCAGAGCTGCAACAAGAAGCTTGGAAAATTACCTTGAGGGTCTTTTAGAAAGGTGCATTGCTAAAAGAGCAGAAAGTAGGGTAAACCCTAATATACATCTGTTTGTTTAGTGGACTCAATCCAGTGACAAATTCACAGTCTCAGTGGTGCTGAGCAATAGGAAAAGGGGGAACAGGTGGAAACTGAAACATGAGAAGTTCACCTGAATTTGAGGAAGGAATTCTGTAATGTGAAGGTGGCTGAGCAATGGAGCAGAGTGCCCCATAGAGGCTGAGGAGGCACTAAAACTCTCCCTGGACACAATTTTGAGTAAAGTGCTCCAGAGTGCCCTATTTGAGCAGGGAGATACAACTAGATCTCCAAGTGGATCTAGTGGATCCACTTCACTAGAAGTGAAGTGGTCCCTTCCAACCTCAGCCATTCTGTGATTCTTTGAATGTCACTTCCCATTTTTAGTTGTGAAGGACTGAAATTTCCCAAATGCCATGTTGCCAGGGTCACACAAAAATCTTCTGTCAACACACACTTGACCTTGTCAGCTAATTGACAGCAATGGGAATCGGGTGTTTTGAAGTCTGAATGAATATCAAGGTTAATTATCCAGCTGCAAAGTACCAGCCTGTATTAGAGGAGGGTGATTAAATTGGATGCGGCAGCTCTCATCCTAAACTGCTATTTAAAGAAAAACACCTTCTCAAATGGTCTAAGCAAACCCACAGTTTGCTTTAAACTTTGCAGATACGATTGAAGTGTCTTTGTGAAGGCCTGAGCTGGCCTACTTTAGTGTCAGTTTTCTGTGGAGTGTCTGTTCCCTGCTGTTGCCAGCCCTCTGTTCTGACAGTCCAGCTGTGCCTAGAGGCTGGTTCAGGCTTGACACCTCTCCCCTCCTCATTCCCATTGACCAGCCACTCCTGCCTGGGGACTACCTCATGGAAGGCCAAAGTGCAGCTTTGAGAGCTTGCAAGGCTCCAACCTGACTGATTTTAACCAGACACAGGGCTGTGGTTTTTAATTAGGCAGATCAACGTGGTTTTATATGAGACCCTTAGCTCTCATTGATTTTATAGTGAACTAAACAACCAGGCACTTTGTAAATCTCCTGGCCATCTGTGCACCTCTAAAAATCTGTCTCCTTTGAGACTGTGACTGAAGATTACATTTTCAGAGGTATTTAGCTGTGTAATGAGATAGACAAGTGACTACCCAAGTACCCGCAAAAAATATGTCCCCTCAATTTTCTAAGTCATTTCATGCTTTTGAAGGATCCAGGTCCACTGAGTACAGACATAATCTTCCAAATAACCATTTGTATGAAAGATCTTATCATTCCTTGTATGACCAGTTGTCATGCCACGACAGCTGATTTGTAGAACTCTGTTGCTCTAAATCTCTCTGATCTCAGTAACTGTTGCTCTTGTCTAGCCAAACTGAACTTCACTCATTCTATTTTTCAGTTCAGGAAGGAATATCTGATCAAGGATTTATAGTTTTCAGGAGAGAAACTAATAAAAGGCAGCAGATTCAGGCATTGGAAGCACTACTTTACACTGCATTTGAGTAGTGCTGAATCTGACTGAATTATGATTTCATTTTATTTCAGTTATGATAACATTTGGATGACGTTTTCCAGATTTTGCATCTGCTCAAGTGTGCCTTTAAAAGATGTTCTATATTTGTTGAACTGTAAAACTTGCCTTGGTTCAAATTTATACTGTACAGGTCAGCAGGTGGACACCAAAGTAATAAACACCTCAGTACTGCTGTGGAGAAGAGGGAATAAGAAAGAAAGGCTGGTCCCAATCTTCTCCACCATTATTAGTTTACATCTTTCTCTTGAAATCAGTGTTGTTAACAGGACCAGAGTCTGTTTCAATGTGGCAAAATGAGGTAGCCTAAAGGTGGGCAGGACACTGAAATCTTTTGGCATATTGCACACACTGTGTATCCATCTTTGGAAGTTCAGGGCTTCATCCAGACATTATTGTGGTGCAGGGGTGGCAACAAGAGGACAAATCCTGACACCACCTATGGGAGAACAGCACAGCTGGAAGTGACAGTATGGTAGTGTTGGATCACTGCATTAGAAGGATTGCTGGTCACTGCAGGCTGCATCTTTGAGCCATCCAGTTGCAGCCAAGTAATGATATTTTCAGCATCACATTGTCAGAGAGGCACGAAAGGAGGATGGGAATCATAATATCAATGCTATGATCATGAGTTGCAAATATAAATGCTTATTTTACTTGTAACCACTTTTGGCAGATCCCTCTATTTCTGGTGGCTTATAGAAGCTTCATCCTCCTACTCTTCTATAAGGCTGGTGACCCTCCTCCCTCCTTTTGGCACGGCTTTCTGCTCTGCAGGTGCTCATACCCTATCTTTCAAAACTCAGTAGTGAATTAAATCACTGGTGTTATTGATATGCCAACAGCTTGCAGCTGGGCTGAGGGTTCCTGAAGTCCACTCCAAAATTCCAGAGCTACAGACTGCAGTGGGCTGAGTGGCTGGTGGATCCTTGTTAAGAAATCTTTGTTGAGTCAGCTCTGTGCATCTTCTGCCCCCCTCATCCCTTGACACAGAGTCAGCACACGAGAGTACAGCTCTCTAGTGTCTGACTAACACAAGAGAGCTACAGTCATGTGCCCACGTCTGAGTCAGATGAAATTTGTTCTGCTGGTGACTCCAGCAATCACAGCACCTAGGCTGAGGGCACCTTGCTCCTATCCTGGACTTACCATGACCCTCAGTGCTTCCTCAACAGATCTGAGGACGGTATTAAATATCTGTTCTTCATAAAGGAACCAAATTATATAATAAAATATATAATCTCTGTCTGGAACCTTGGGGCCTTTTTAATATTTGGATCTATCACAGTGAAAACATCCCTCAGATATTTATAGATCCATAAAAATATAAGTTGATGCTTTCAAAAGTGTTTGGTGCCATCTAGTCCCTACATCTGAAATCTGTGACATAAGTGGGGTAAAAAGAATTTTGGTAGGTTGATTCAGCATGAAATAATTAATAGATAAGGGTATTTTTAAAAGTAACAAAAGCTGGATGAACAGATCTGCTTATCTTGCACATTAGTGGAGCCATAAATGTTCTTACTCTAGTCCTTCAGCAGAAATGGGCAGGCTGAAAGTTCTCTCTCTCTCTGTCTCTCTGGTAATGTTTCAGTCTCCCTTCATTGCTTTCCAGCAGCTGGAGGGTGTCCTACCATAAAGCAGTGCCAGCCTATTAGTTAAGGTTTGGCTGCTTGCTGTCGTCTCTGCTCTCCTGTGGGAGCTCTGATGTGTAGAGACCTTTGGAAAGCAGCCTCGGATTTGCAAATGGGAAGTGCTGGTCTGTGGAAATGTCAGACTTTTCAAACATGGCAAAGTAAATTGTGATGTTCCTGCAAGGAACATTTCTGTGGATAAAATTCCAATGCTACAGTGGCAATAATGTCATGGTGGTACTGACCAGCAAGGTATTAGTGGCCAGCAGTATTCCTTTGGAAATACTTCTTAATAAGTATTGCCCAAATGACAGAAAGAGAGGGAGAGACTTTTTCTGTTACAAATACCACCAGAGCGATACTGGTATCCCATTGTGAATGCCTTGACAGTGGTTTACTACAATGTTTTTGGGTGAGGAATACAGGCAGAATTTTGTTCCCTTTTTTCTTTACTACTTGTCCAGGAGGAACACAACACTCTGACAGGAAAAATACCCCACTTTTGTGGACTAGTGTAACACTGTTAACTCAGTACTTTTCTCCTAGACCAGCAGTCACAATCTTTTCACTTTCCTTTTATGCTTTAAGGTATCTGCTTAGAAAATACTGGGGGTTTACTATTCTGTGGGTTGTAGTCAGCAAACAAGTGCTGACTATACAAATGGGGATATACTTTCAATGCAAAGTCAATATGTTTTATGGTGACATTTTATAACCTCATTGAAATCACCTTATGAAGGACAAAACTGAGCAGCTGAAGATGACAAACTGGGAGGAGTGGTTGGTGCAGCAGCAGGTGGTGCTGCCCTCCACAGGGACCTCACAGGCTGGGGAAATGGCCCGACAGGAACTGCAGGAATTTCAACGAGGAGTGGTGCAAAATCCTGCATCTGGGGAGGAACAACCCCTTGCACCAATGCATGCTTGGGGCCACCCAACTTTTCAGAAAAGGATTGAGAGGTCCTGGTGGCAACCAAGTGGAACACAATCCACCAGTGTGTTTCCTGGCTGCAAAGAAGGCCAAAGGTAACTGTGGGTTGAATTAGGCAGTGTTGCCAGCAAGTTGAGGGAGATGATTCTTCCCTTCAGCACTGCTGTGGCCACACCCAGAGTCCTGTGTCCAGTTCAGGTTCCTCAGTACAGGTGGATAAGGAATTACTGGAGAGAGTCTCAGTGGCACAACACATGAAACTCAAGCAGTGCTATCTGAACATAGAAAACTCTTTAACTCTTGAGGGTGACTGAGCACTGAAAAAGGTTGCCCAGAGATATTGTGGAGTTTCCACTCCTGGAGATATTAAAAACTGTCTGGACATGTTTCTTGATGAACTGCTGTAGGTGTTTGAGCAGGGAGTTTGAAGCAGATGAAGCCCAGATGTCCCTTCAAACCTCAACCATACTATCCTTCTGTGAGTTCTGTAGTGTATGGCTACCACATCTCACTGGACTGCTGTGGTAACTGGGGTGGTTATGAAATGACAGTTTAAATTTCTGTTATTAGCAAATGCTGATATTTGCATGTAAGTAAATGCTGTTATTGTTATGGAGAGATGATTTAATAAATAATTAATACATCTCTAGGTCCTAATAAAATCAAGAACAAGTATGCATGGAATACAGCACAAGTTCACTTATGTTTTTCCCTGGTATTGCATCAAGACTTCAAACAGACCTCAGATTTGACATAGTGCATATGAATGCATGTCTTCTGGAGTCAGTGATGCAACATCTGGTTATTACTGATAATTACAGCAATCATGGAGGACGTGAGTGTGTTATCTATCACAAAGAAAGGGGCCCCAGATGCCCTGTGCATTCTCAGTGATAGTTCAATGACAGCACTTCAATGATGAGTGAGGATGAACTTGTTTTATAGCATCTGTCAGTACATATCTCGTATTCTGGTGAGAAATGAATAGAAGTGGCCATTTTTTGTGGAATGGAAGATTGGGAGATTATGTAGTGGTCTCTCCCATCAGGTCTGGAAACTTTCCACTGTTGCAGAGGGTACTAATGTGGATTATTTCAAGTTTAGGTGCACTCTTCTTCCCATACAGGTGTGTCATGGTCTCAGCTGAGCAAGACGGCCTTCAAACCAAGGGATTGAGGATTTGAGGATTGAGCAGAGTCTTAAATAGAAACATATGTGGTGGTGGGCCTGACTAGGCCAGGGTTATAGCCAACAAAGAGAAGAAAGCAAGAATGAGAAATGTGGTGGAAATAAAACCTTTTTTCCTCCTGTAACTCTGAAAGTTAATAGCTGCTCTATTTGCAGTACTTCCCTGCAGACCATATGCATAACTTGTTCTATCAATTGGCTCATAAAGAAGCAAAAGATGGTTTAAATTTGCAGGAATTACTGGATATTCTCTGCAGTAATTCCTGATTTTAAGCATGTTAGTTTCTTCTCTGCAGATCTTCACGTTTTTATGGCAGATTACATGTTTGTCTTTGTGCCTGTTTATGGATGGTCTGTGTGAGTTTATCTGCCAGTGGAGAGCAGTGGATATCCCCAGCTTACACTCACTTGCACCCATGGGCAGAAACTAATAAAAAGAGTGAACTGACAAGATCAGAAGAGCAAATAATAATGAAAGAATTTTCAATGAATAATGAGACTGTATCAACTGATACCAGTTCACAATATGATCCTTGGTGTGTAGGATTTGGTGCTGATAATTGCAGCATGAAAGCAATATTTAATGCACATTAAATTTTTAATTTTGCTTCTTTGCATAACAATCTTATTTTGGTTTAACAGTAAAATGAGTATCCAAAGGAGCTGCTCACCTACAGATTCACTGAACCCACAGGTCTATTTAAGAATGTGCATCTTTACAAGCAAAAGAGGAAAAGAACCAAATGTTTAGCAGATTTATGAGGTAATTATTTATCAAGTTACAAACAAAACTGCAGGAATGTGTAGGGATGTATGTAGAGGCTGTGGCAGCATCCTGATTGCACTTCATCATCTACCACTGTCTCGTCTTTTCTTCCCAGAGCAGTAATCCCCAGGACACCCATCCTTGTTTGAATACCTCTTCAAAATGCTAATAGAGCCTGGCTTTCAGGAATGCTGCTTCACTGTGGTAAGGAGCAATGACTAATTCATTATATTTATCCTACAGAATATTAGATATTTATTTAAAGTGATTTTATGTTGCCAAGCTGCCAAGGTTGCAGACAAGGCTGCATTCTTCAGAGACAAATATATGGCACTATGGATTTGAAAACACCCATTTTTCTGGGCAGGTCAGAGAAAATATGTTGTTGGTGTGTCTTTTGCCTTAGGCTTTACCTCCTGCAAAAATCTATGTTATGTTAGAGTTCTTCCACATAAAGAAGATTGTGGCAAGAATATCATTCCAGTGTGACAGGCCTTTCTTATGATGAACACATGAAATAAAATGAAGTGACAGATGTATGATTCTTGGGTTGGCTCAGGAAGAGACTGGATTGTCTGTCCTTGCCCACAGCTTAATATTTTTTTTTAAATTTTATTTTGTAACTCCTCCTAGGAGCTCAGCAAAATAATTTAAAAGAATTACATGGTTGTAGTGATATGGAAGGAATGGAGACTTCAGCTGACCTAGTGGTAAGGAGCAAAACATTTTGCAAAAAGAAAAAGAAGTTGTGTGAATGGGTAGAAAAGTTCCACTGTTGCAAGCCACACAAGGTAGGCTCTTCAGCCTTGTAGCTTGAAGCTGTCACTTTAAGGAGTGATTGCCTGACACCCAAACTTTCCAGACACAAAAGCTCCTCTGTGAAGATGGAGAAAAACTGGAGATTGGATACTGCTTAAATGAACTACTTATATGGTCTAGAAAGAGGAGGCGGCATTAATTTCTAGGAGTAAAGGAGTAAAATGGTCTAGGAGGAAAAATGTCGTATTCTGAACTTTGGAATATTCATTCATAGTAATTGCAGATTATTTTAATATGCAAGAGAATTTTAATTAGAGTTGACTACCCAAACAAGGACAATTTCCCAACCAAATAAAAATAGTAAGGGCTAGATTATTTACAATACTTTACTCTTTAATAATTTGTTCTGCTCAAGGAATTTTGAAAATTCACATCTTCTGTCACCTTTTGACATTTTCTTTTAATAATTAGTTGTGTAGAAGAAAACTTCAAGTCCCTTCCTTTGCCTGTGTGACTAAAAGAATGGTTTATCTAAATGCTCTCTTGGGAGCTAAAGTACTTCTCTCTTGGAAAACTGTTCTCTGATATATCACAGTCCTGTGGCAAGGCTGACTATTCCTCTCTGAGTTCATCCTTGCACTTGAGTGCACAGAATCCATTCTTGCAGTGACGACCTGTGATGAGCTGGATTTGTGCCCAGGCTCTGCTTGGTGGACTCTGAGGAGCCCAGAGCCAGCCCAGCAGCTCTGCCCTCCCCACAGAGCTTGTCACATGGCAAACCTGCTATTAGGATTATTGCTGCATTATTGTTGTACCTTAGGCTCCTCTCTTCTCACTACTCCACATCTCGGGCTCTCCCTCTTGTGGATTTTGATCTTTCTAAATATGTCCATGGCCAATGTGTGCATGTCTTTATATTCTGTTCCCCTAATCTCTTATATCTGTTTAATATACATTGAAACATCTGCTGGGATATCAATTGGGAAGATTTGGTAAGCTGTCTGAAAAATTGTAAGTGTAGTCCAGGGAACCAACATAATATACTTGTGTCTTTTCTGTGTGAATTAGCCTCTCCTTTTTAAAGTTAAAATATATCTCTGCTATTTACTTGGTAAAATCTCATGTTAGGTAAAGGTATTTAAGGTTTGGTGTTTCCCTCCCACCCCAATCAACCCCCGATACTTGAGAAAATTTTGAGAAAATCCCCATAAGCTCTTTTCAAGGCAAAGCAGGGGAGATCCATTAAAATAAAATACTCTTTTCAGATATCCAGCCCTGCAGACCCTGCTAAATAGTGCCTTTTTGGCAGCATCCCAATTCAAACTGCCATAACCAAGTATAATGACTACATTAAATAACTATTGAAAAAAAAAAAGTACAGAAAACGAAACAGCCACTATGCAAATTCCTTGAACAAAGACAGAATTTTGCTCCCAATCCTGCTAGTAGGTTACTCAAGTCTTTGTCTCTTAATGCAGTTTGGGGGTTGTTGCTATAGTTGTTTTTAATATGAATTTAATTGTGACTCTTTGGAATTGCTGAGGACCCTGCAGGGAGGGGCAGGTGGGACAGTGCCAGAGAGCTGGAGTGGTGTTTGCTACAGGTTGTGGTCACAGGAGGCTTTGCTGGATAGAGCCACATTTGATCCCCACAGTGAGGACACTGTTTCTGTGCTTGAGGAGCAAACTGTCCCGGCAGAAGGAATGGCTGCAGAATGGATTTCTTGCTGTAACTGATTAAGTTTTATTATAAGTGAAGTGCAACACTTCCTTCCCATCTGACTGCTGGGATCAAATCCAAAGAAAATTAAAGATGGATATATTTTTATGAACAAGCAGATAGGAAACTCACTGCAGGGTGTTTATTGTGTTGGTATTCAGGATGGTCATTTCAGCTGTTGCCTCCAGAGTCTGTGTAGATGGGAGAGACTACCCTTTGATCGAGGGAAATGTCACAGCCTTTGTTCCATGTCATAAGATCAGCTGTCTTGAGTCAGAACTCCTCTGTGCCATTTCAGTTTTGCTGAAATTTCATTTGTCTCCTTAACTATCCTGAGTTACAGTATAACTCCACAATATTTTTTTTTTTTTTTTTTTTTTCAGCAGTGAATGTGGTTTAAAAGGTCTTTGCTACCACATAACAGATCACGACCCCATCAGCTGTGCTGGCACAACTTTGGCCATCCTGAAAGGCCAGACTGACCAAAAATAACCCTTCAAAATTGAAAAGCCCTTTGTTTGGGAAAGAGATATTTTAAACTATTTTTTCCATTAAGAAAAGTGTACATGGATTCAATATCTTTGGTATTTCTCCATGGCATTCAGAGGTCTGGCTCACAGTTTAAATATTTCCAATGACATCCCAAGATTCAGTTTTCTTTTGTCCTGGAGCCTGGCAAAAGTTTGAACACTGTAATTTCTTAATTCCATTTATTATAGCTATTCATATATTTCCTAATAATATTAAGTCTCTAAGGTATTATTTTCACAGCAGCTTAGAAATATTAATATCCTCTTGAGAAGAGGCTAAAGCAAACCTTGCCTTATATGTCAGGGGTGTCATTGTCCAGGTCTAAGCCAGACACCTTCCTGCCTTCATTCAGTCAGCACAGAGATTTCGTCAAAGAAGGAAATTCCTCACTGTATGGTGGGGTTTTTTTTGGAGGAGCAGCTCTCCAATGGTGCCTGCCTCTCTCCTCTGGCTGGTAAAGTTGCTAAGGATAATAATGCTTCAGACATACACATGCAAAATAGACATCTAGCATGTAGCTATCTCAAAGTAGGTAAAATGAAGCTTACTTTGAGTAACTAGCTCAATGACACAAAAATCGTGTTTGGCAGAGGCAAGGACTGAATCCATATCTCCCAAGACATAAATCTAGTAATTCATGGGAAGCTTGCTTTTCTGGGCCTGTAACTGTCTCCAGGGAAGAGCAGCATGAAGAGATTTTGCAACCAATGTGAATCTACTTGAGACAGACTTTCAGTAAGTTGAATGTAATGACCTGTTTGACAGAAAAACCTCAAGAAATGAAGAATATGCTATTTCCCTGGATACCAGGAGGTTTGTGCCTCTGCATGTGCTAACAGCTTTCCCCCTTTGAACAGGTCTGGATCCTGAGTGTACTTCTTATTTTGCCTGATTAAAAAGCTGTCTGATATTTAGCATTTTCTCTCTGTGAAGACGTTTATATTCATCAATTTTCTTTCTTCACTGAATGAGCTGCCTGAGTCTCTTGCTGAGGTAGCTTCTTTACCTCTCAAGTCTTTCCAATTTTCAGACAACTTGAATGATTTTACAAACCCTCTAAAAAATTGTCCATCTCAGAACTTCTGCCCCTGTCTTCAAACCAGGACTTTATTTTGTCTGAAACTGAGGCAAAATTATCATTCTACTCCATTCACTTCTCTCATGGTTATACAAATATTACTTTTGTTATTTTTGTCATGACTTGCTGCTGGGTGTTCATGTGGAGTTGTTCAACGAGCCTGACTTTCAGAGTCAGTGACCTTTCCTGAGTCTCTCTTTTCCAGAGCACAACCCATTCCCTTTACTTCTTCCTTCCCATTTTTTGCATTATGGTCTGCAAAGCACCCTCACAGATTTTGTGCTTTTAAATGTGTGTGGAAAAACATATTTTGACTGAATGAGAACATCTTATGGATGCCACTGGTCATTTGAATTGATTTGCTTATCAACATTTAACAACATTGCTAATCTTTTTTATCTCATTTTATCAGCAATAATTTTGTGTTTACTTTTAGGACACTGTTGAAAACATTGATTTGTGATGAGACCTCTACCAATCACTGAGCTGTCCTGATCCAGCCCTCTGAACAGACTCTTTTAAATGGAAATACCACGGTGCCTGCTACTTTTTGAGGTGACTTTTACTGCAACCCTTCTGCTAACTGCTTTTGATTTTGTATCATGTTTATTTAGTAATCACAATCATATGAAGTGGTACTTGTCAATTCTTGCTATCCAAATATATCTACTCAGTTGCCTTTTCAAAAGAAATTGTGGTTCACTTTATAATTTTTCATAAAAATATGTTGACGTCCATCATTTATACTCTCTGATTTAATTTTCCAGTAGCTGAACAACATAGAGAGTGACTTTGTGTTTCTACAACCTCTATTTGCCCCATTCTATGCTTGACCTCTTGGATGTTGGTACAGTTGGTTCAGAATTATCTCTACATTCAGAGTCTTATTTAAAATGAACATCACATTTAACATTAGCACATTAGAATGTATTTCTAATTTGGTTTGGAGTAGGAAGCTGGGAATCTGTTCAGCTGGTTCTTTTATGAATCTTAGGTGGAAATTTATGTAGGCTCCTGTTTTATATAAGAAGGATTTTGCAAGTCTTTGCTAAGGCACATTGCTCAACATTGTCTGTAGTTTCCATTGACTTTGGAAGTTGGATTGCAATCCAAAAAAAATGTTCAGCCTTAAAGCAGAGAGTGGCACAAGGGCTCTGCCTCCTGCCAAGGGCAGCCAAGTGAAAAGTTCTCGTCTGTTTTCTGGCTCACATGGCAAGGCAATGATTTGAAGTGCCACGAAATGGCCCAGTTAGGTCAGAATGAGACATTTCCTTGCAAACCTGGTGCAAGAAGCACATTAAAGATACTGTACAGTCAGGAGGGAGCTGCTGCACAGAGCCAGAGGGACAACATGGGGGATCTTTGCCCAGCACAATTGTCCTTGAGGTTTGAGGTTTGAGGTACCCCAACAGCAGAAGCATTTAATAAATCTCTGGGTGCTACATAGAGAGATTTTGGAAATTTCTTCTGGAAAACATCCAGATTTTCCTGGATGAGATTAAAACTGTCCATAATGAACTTCCCACTCTAATTTTGGCACCCTTGATTTCTTTTCTTCACTGTGGTGTCTGTCAGGTGCCATTGATTTGAAAGTTAGTTGCTGCTTATAATGAATTCATTTACTTTCAGAGACAGCTCTCTGGAAACCAAGAAAAGCAAAAGCCAAACCCCAAACCAAAATGAAAACCACAAAACTTCCTGGTAAGCTCACAACATTGAAATTAATTATTTTTTCTCGCTTTTGGTAATTTGGGTTCATTTTCCACTTCTCTAGGGGATGGTCCTTCAATCACAGACACTGAAATAATTTGACAACTCTTTCCTTCCTGCCAGAAGAAAACAAAAAGCCCTGTGAGCCTGGTAGGTAAACTGTTCTCTGCCATTAAGAAAATGAGATTTAATTGCTTAACCACTTCCTCTTTCACCATGGAGAATACAGCTTTACTGGTTAATGGAAAACATAACTATTGGACAGGATGTTAGGCCCCTGAACCTGTCAGAAGAGGAAGGAAAAAGAATAAACTCACAGTTGTGAACCCATTGTTTAATCCTTAGGGCTTTGACCACAGGAAGGAACTTTAGAGAGACTCTTTTTAATCATAGTTAAGGATGAAATGAGAAATACTTGACAGAGGAAAGACTCCACAAAACTGAAGATTAGAAGCCAGACTCAAATGCACCACCCTACAAAAGCCCATATCCTTCTGGTCCTGTTGATTGTCTTCTGGTTCCTTCCATCTCACTGTTGTTCAAAAGTATTTCTAGGAACATAGTTTTAAATTCAGTGAAATTTTAATTTAAATTTAATTTAATTTTAATTTAAATTTTAATCTAGTTAGTCTGACTTTTGTCCTCAGCCATTGGTTTATGGCTTTTGTTTATGACTTGGTTTATTGACTTTTCTTTTCCTTGTATTTCCACATTGTTCTGTTTGAATTTATCCTCCACACAATGTAGTGCATTGCATGTACTAGTTGTCTTTAGAATTGACATCTAATTTACTGTTCCTTTTTTTAATGCTTCCTGTCATAACATTTTACACTTGAAGAGTGCAGATAAATATAATTTGCTTTTCAGCTACTGAGGTTTATTTATTGAGAGAAATGTGCTAATGTGGATGGACACTGAAGAACTGTGTTGATTCTCATTAGTGATAAGAAATTTGTGTCAAGACTTTAGACAATATCTCTGGTTGTTAAAATGTTTCTTTTATCCCAGTTTTTAGCTCTGTCTTTGAATCTTAACAAATGTCCTTTCTGTTCTGCCACTCCAAAATAAGAGAATGAATACTTTCCCCATCCATGAGTATATTTTGGATAAGAGGCCAAACTTCAGGCAACCTGACTGCTAGAAAGTGATGTTGGCCTCTGCACAAGTCTCAAGTTTCATCAGAAGTCATAAGAGTTGTTCTAAGAGATAAGGAGATCCAGTACATTCTGAATAAAAACTTTTTTAAATTTCCTTCTTTAACCGGCTGTGGTAAGGAAAACTTCTGGTGTGCTCCAGAATCTAGCTCCAGTAAATGCATAAAGTCATCAGCAAAACAGCAGTTTGGTTCTCTCTCAATTTATCTTAAACCCCTGTAGGAAAATATAACTTAATATAGATATTTTAAATTTCCTGAAGTATATTTTAATCCAGATAGGTAGGAGGAAAAAAATGCTTTCATTGAAGGCAATAGAAGAGCTATACTATTTAAACCTCATCACAGCCTGTGCTAACTGCTTTTGGTGATAAAACTAGGCACTACTGGAAGGTACAGAAACACTTCCTACCACTCTGGCAGGATTTCAAAGTCCATATTTTCCAGCAGATTAGATACAGAAGGTTGATTCTAAGCAATGTCTTAATTGTTATTTGATAGCTAACAAAGATGCAGCTTAAGAGCTGGCAGGAGATGCCATGGCAGATTTTATGTTCTCTAGATCTGTCTGTGTGAAGATCCAGGCATTCATAAAATAATTCGGCCGACTCAGTCAAAACAACTTGTTTTTTTAATAGTTTTTCTATACCAGCAAGAGGACCACTGTGACCACTCATCTGATTCATCTAGCTCAAGCCACAAACATTTCAGTCAGCAATTCCTGCACTTGAAGAATACAAATTTTGTTTTCTATTGGTAGGTAACTGCCAGAATAACCTGCAGAAAGCTGGCTGACACCTCGTGAGGAGATAGCTGCCTAGCTGGAGAAGGCTGGGTCTAACACGTGTCCTCTGCATGTCCTGGCTCAGTAAGAACCACCCTGGAGGCATCTCAGTGCTGCACGTGACTGATGGTCATCACCAGGGCAGTTTGCCTAGTCCTTGGGCTTGGCATGCTGTGTGATCTTTGAGCTCTGCTTTGGATGGGCATTTGAGTCTGTCCAGTCTTCCCTGGGAAGTCCTTGTCAGGGTTTGCCCCATGCCAGACTCAGAGAGAAGAAAGGCTGCCCTTGAATGGGGCTTAGAGCCAAGTCATTGTCATGAGGGTAGATGGGCATGTAAGGACTATAGGAGAAATGGAAATGAAAAATGCAAGTGAAACAGTGAGATCTTTAAACTGTACAGCATGTAGTTTGTCACTGTTTGTCACTGTCAGGTGACCATGGACATGTTAGAAGCTCAGAATCGAAAACCTTAATGTATTCTTTGCAGGAACAAAAGCTCCTGAATTATGCAGCAGCCTAAAATGTTCCTACTACAGGTGACTCAGCTTCTAGATGCATTATTTAAAGAATTCTGTGATATCAGTCTGCTGCCATGGAACTGCAATCTATACCTCCCTTTTTCACTGGTGTGTCTTTACAAATCCTAATTCTAATCGCAATCATTGAAAACAGTCCTACAAAGAGACTTCTGCAGTTTGCATTCATCTTCATCCACCTTTGCAGCTGCCTCCAGCAGTGTTTTAAATATACAGTAGAACTGATGGTGATTCCTTTCTAATTTTGGAGAATGAAGGCTGGAATCATATTTGCATTTCTAGTCTATGAAAAGACATTTCAAGAACACCTAAGCTCTGTTAAGGGATTGTCTGGAAAATGTGGAGCAGCATCAGAACAGCAGTTTAAGAGGCTCAAGTGCTCTGTGAATAGGAAGGAAGAGGTGGAAGCAGAACCTTGCAAGTTCAAACTATGTGCCAAGACAGAGCCCTGTACCTTGTCTCAGGTCAGGGTTTTAATGATCATGTGATGCAGCTGTAGGAAGAAAACCTTAAGTTATGGCTTATCTTCAAGCTTCAATCAGTAAAACACTGAAGAGAAGCTACACACCTCATATCACTTGATCAACTTTTACACCTCTGGAAGGTGTAAAAGAAGGCACAGAAGTGCCTGGAAGGGACCTCAAAGATCATCTAGTACAGATGTGTATTTCTTCTTGTTGTTGTTGTAGTGTTGTTTAAATAAAGAGGCCTGAACATATCAAAATATTCAGGGATTGTCCCTAAGGCTCATTTTACATTATTAATTTGTTCCTATAAGATTTTCTTCAAATTGATGCTATAAAAGCTCTGATCTGTATTTCAAAATGCAATGTACAAATCAATTTTAAAATAGAATTTGCTTTCCAGGCTTAAAACTGTGTTACTCTGTGCTCATAGCATGAATGAGATGCACCACATTTCTTTCAAGAGAGGGTTACAAATCAACCATCTCATTGGGATAAATTATGGTGCCAGAACAGAGCTGATGAGAGAACCATTTTATTATTATACCACTTGTTTTTAGGATGAACAGGAATTTCCAAATTAAAGAATCAAGTGTGTGTGTGAGTGTGGTGAGTAAAATCCCTCCAGCCTGAACCTTTTCATAACACTGATGTTAATTTCTCTCCTCTCTCAAATTCCATTTTTGAAGGCACTTTTCATGGCACTCCTGGAAGTGGGAAAAAATATGACTGGCTATTTCTTTAGTGATTGCAGATGATGCCACCTCCTGACTACTGGGAAGAAGTGCTGAATAAGAGTCAGAGCTGAAAAGTGGGTCAGAAAGGATGATGTGTTCATTTTTCAGCTCCCCAGCTACATGCAATAGAACTTCTTGATGATATTTACTACCAGGCCCCATTCTCAAGGTTACTGTAATTACTCTTCATATTAACCTGAGCAGGATCCTGAAAGCCATATAGTTCCCTGGTATTTCTAACTATGGAAAACCAAGGGTTAACAAGCACTGAATATGTTTGGAAAATGAATGGCATGAGAGTGCATAGGAGCTAATTAATGCTCCTGCCTTTTCAAATGCCTGTTGAGATTGGGACAAGAAAAATGTGTTTTGCCCTTTAAGAAAAAAATGGAAAACAATATCAATTATGACAGTAATATTGGAAGAAAAAAAGCAGGTGCCATATGGTGTTATGGCACATGCAGGCACTACAAGGATGATTGTTCACTAAAATTAATAGAAATTTACTGATGGGATGTTACTGCTTTCCCTAGTATTGCAGTAGTGCTTGGAAGATTTATTCTTTAATCAGGACCCCAGTAAAGAGCAAAATGCCACGTAGAGAAGAAAAATGAACAGATCCCAGAGTCAGTGGGGATCAGCCTAAGATACCTGAGCTAAATCCTCTGTTCTAGTAGAAAGGATTCTGGTTTTGTTTGTTAGGAGAGCCCTTTAGGATTCATGCTTCTACATCTGCATCATTCTTCTGAATTCTTCCTCCAAACATGACTCTTGCCAAAGACAGAGAATTCTTTGACCTCATCAGCTGCTGGAAAATCTGTCAGGTTTCTGATATGTCAGTTAATATATACACATTCTGTAAGAACAGAGCTCAAGAGTGATAGATGGGGAGTGCTGCCTTGCGTAGGAGATCTGTGCTGTCTCAGAGATGGTGATGCTTATCTGTGTGGTTACATGGTCATGCTCAGAGAAGGAAAAATTACTTTTTGTGCTCTATTTTATGCATTTTCTCTGTCTTTCTCTGGATATAATAATTCTGTAGCAAAACTATGTTGGTAACTCTTGGTATCTCCTCTTAGCCGTCCTATTTGCTTTGCTTTGCTCTCTCTCCCCCCACTACCTCCTCTATCCAAACAACTCAGCCTCTGTTACTTTTGTCTGAGCCAGACTCAGCCTGCAGCTAGCTGGCTTTCAGCTGACTCCCTGACTTCTGTGAAATATTCTGTGGATTCCTCTAGCTTAGATTATTTTTGTTGTAAGCCTTCAGCACGCCTTTATTTTCACTGCTGACACAGAACATGATCCCTGAAAGTGTACATGACATGAAAGAAAAGCCATCATCTGCTGCCCAGTCAACACACTTGAGTGAATCCAAGGACAGAAATCCTATGACTCCTGAACACTTCCAAAAATTTGGCCTTTGTCTCTGTGAGGCACAAAGGTCTTTGGAAGTTTGTCACTACCCATATAAAGGCTTTGAATAGAGAGCAGTGCTGGGAAAATGCTCAGCTCCCACAGAGAAATGGTGGAAGCTAAAGTGCATTGGACTGGAGAGGACCCCATGAGTTAATGACTCCCACTCCTTGCTGTTCCAGACAGTTGGGCTGGAAATGTTGACCCTAAACTGATCACACTTCAGCAGCAATGTGACTAACAGTGGAACTGATCCTAATAAAAGTTGTTCTAGTCCTCTGGGGATTTGCAACCTTTGTCTAATACTCAGGCTAAATTTATTAAAGGCTAATGAGTATCCATTTGTTATTGCAGCAGAAGTGTCTTTTAGTTTAAATAGCTTTTAGCCTCTGCTAAGTTTACAGAAACTTAGACTGATGAGTTTATAGAAAGCAGTCAGAATCCCCACAACCTTTATTCTCTTAGGCCACACAAGCCAGCATCTTTTAATTTCATTTCAGAAGATAAATTCTTAATTTCCTTGATTATTATAGTTCTGTTACAGACTAAATTAATCTTCCTTGCATCTGGATGCCCGAGACTGCATATTGTATTCCAGATGGCCTCATCATGGTCTTGTTCTCTAAAAATGCCTCACAAGGGACATCTGAAACCAAATGATTTTTCCAGCTATGATTGACTAATCAAGCCAGAATTTTATTGCTTTCTGGCACCTCCAGTGGGCAATCCCCAATTTATAACATATTTTTTTCATTAGTTTGAGAGCACAGTTTTGTCCTGCCTGTGGGTGGGCACATGTCTGAGCAAAGTGGGGAAGAAAAGTGCCTTTGCTGCTCAGTAAAGTGGCTGCAGTCAGTGGAGTGACAGTTTCCCCAAGAAATTGATTCAGCATCCATTTCTCTCTGATGTTGAAAGTGCTAATCTATTCCTATTGACTACTGAAGCAACATGGGAATTTCATGTTCCTGAATTTGGTGACTTGGATAGGTGGGCTGAGCCTGTCCAAAGATGTGCAGTACACACACACACACCTTGTAGTGTGCACTGCAAAATCTCATCCTGTTTCTGTGAGCCGGGAGCACCTATTCTCTTCTGTGCTTCCCAGTTCCCACCACAGCAGCACAATTGATGGAACTGGTGTAGGACTGATTGTAGGAAGCCTTATTATATTTGCTTTCTCTGATCATAAAACTCGGTTCCCTAGAACGACAGTGGTTCAGCTGCCTTTTCACTTAGCATGATCATATCGTGTTGCCATGTGCTAATGTTCTGTTTTGTATCATCTGTATGTCTGTCTTCTTCACTTCTTTTTGGGCTATTCTGAACATCAATTTCTTCATTCTCTTTTAAGCAACTTATTTTATTCTTGTGCTGCTATTCACACAAACAAGGTTTATTTTGCTACATGTTTTATTTTCCCCTGTGTAGTCTAACATACCTTGAGTTTTGGCAATTGTAGGTTTATTTCTATGATTTATGACATGCAAGTTTCTCCTTCCAAGCCTCTCAGATTCTCAGTTCATTCAAAATATTACCTGCAAGAAAATTTCTCATGCAATGAACCTCAGAAACGCTCTATACAGTTTTTCCTTCTATTCTGCAGTGCATAGTTCTGTATCCTTGATTTCAAGAGCTTATTGGCCTTGAAATCATTCACATTCCGGATTCTTGAATTCTTTAATCCAGTTAAACAGCCCTTTTAATTCCTCTGAATTCTATCAGTCTAGATAAATATTCCTCTCTGATATTCACTGTTAAGTCCGAAATCAGGTCTGCCCATACAAATCTGATTACTCTGTTATTCTGTTTCTGAGGTATCTCTCAAAAGAGAAAAGAGTGTTTTTCTATGCATTATTTCCTCAATGGTGACCATTTGAGTGCTTCCACAAGCTAGTACTGGTTGAGATTCTCAAGATGTCTTTCCTTGGGCTGGATCATATCCTCTTTACCACTTCATGGACCTTCCCTGTGCCATGGCAGTGACTAAGCAACTTCCTTTAACTGCATTCTGTGCTCTCTGTGGAAAACATCTCCAATAGATATTCTGATAAAAATTAGTGGCAAATAAGGAAGAAAAGAAATGAGCTTGCATTCTACTACACTTCTAACTGTGGCTGTAACTGTTCCCATGACAATCAGTGAATTAGTTTCAGTCTAACCAGTATCACACATTTACTGGATTTTAGTTACTTCTTCTATTTTATTGGGAGAGTTGTGGAAGAAAAATCTTATACCATGGGAACTGTTCTTTCAGGCCATTCATATAATTGTGAGATGAACAATTTCTCAGTTCTCCTTCCAAGTTTACAAATACAGATCAGACAAAATGATATCTCTTGTGGGAGAGAATGAAATAAAAGATAGGTATTTCTTACCCAGAACTCAGTCATCTAACTGTGTGACTTGCAACTAGATTGAAGTAATTGCACTGAAATTATGAGGTTTGTAACAGCAGAAGGACTTGGAAAATTTAGGGATTCATTTTTTAGGTTTACAGTGGTATCCACAGCAAGTGATTATCCCAGCTCTGTTTTTTCTTACGATTTCTTACCCATTCCTTAGGCATACGTGTCGCTCCTAATACACCAGAGATTGAGAGGAGGATCTTTAAAACTCAAGATTTGAGCTAAAAGTGATCCTGTACGGGTCAGGCTTGAAACAGGCTTGTGTCTCCTGGTGACATAGAGAGGATACACATGCTCATTTAAAGTAAACTGTGGGCTTTGGACCCTGCTTGACAGCTTATTTGGTTGACAGTTTAATTTCTGGTGTGTGTTGTCTTGTGTGCTCTGTGTCTCTCCCTCCTTCCCTTCTCCCTTGCTCCCCCCCTCCTCTCCACTGAAATTAAAGGTAGGACCTTGGAGATGTGTATTTGATCTTCCAGTCACACTTCAGTGAGATGTGATTTCTTTCTCAGTTTGTGTCTTGGGATGTTTGTCTGAAGGTAATTTTATCTCCTCGAACCATGTTAAAGCAAGTTTGGGATTTCAGCTATGCTTGTAGGAACTAATTAATAGGTCATAAACATGTCATTGGAAGGAAAAGTTTACCTCTAATTTTGAAAATAAGGTAAATTTGAAGATTTCTTCATCCTCACAGGAGGGAAAAAAGTTTGCTACAACACCGCTTGTATGTATCTTTTAATTAGGTTATTTCATCAAGATCCTTTTGATTTTAACATTATTGTTTTGTTTTACAGTCTGGAGGGACTGATCAGTCTGAGATTCAACTTCCCATGGATACCCAACAACACTTGGCTGCAAAGCAGGATGGTACTGTAAACTACCTGGAAAAGTCTCTTAAGGGCTATCTCAGAACATGGGGATTAATACTGAATTTGTATTTCAGCTCCATTTCAATTCTTTAACTCTTTGCTCACTGGAAAAGAAAATAAACCTTTACTGCTGTTCTACCATTCTATGCAGGCATCTGTGTATTTCAAGCACATAGGAATTTATGTAAAATACAAGCTGGTGATTTAAATTGGGTTGTAGGAAGAGCACTGGGAAAGGCTGAACAAATAAAATGGAACTAGTTCATTCATCATTTTAACAGCATTTAGCTTGGCTCATAAAGAGAGTGGCAGCTTCTATTGCTCATACAAGGACTTATGCCACTATTAAAGAACGATGCCTCAGCTACTTCTGCTCCAAACTGCAGTGTATGACAAACCCCAGTGGACTGAATTCTATTTAATACTTAGCACCTAAATGCTAACTAATAAAGCAAAATGGAAGGGTAGTGCTTAGAAGCAGCAATCACAATATTAAAACCTGATTTTAGGGAGAAGAATAATACCTTGGACAAAACTTTTGGCTCTGCATGTTGAAATATTAGATGTTTCCTGATTAAAAGCTGCTGAGTTTTACAAATTTATGTTACATTAAAACAAGAAGATGTAATAGGATTAAAACTTCATTGAAACATGACTTCTGCTTTAAAAACTTAAGTGATATGAATTAGTTGCTGTGGAGAAATATTGCTAGTTACTCTCCTAAGTTTTCCTAAACTTGTCACTGACTTTCACCAATCTCTGCATCCAAGGTTTTAAAGAATATCCTGTCAAATCATCTAGTCTCCCACAAATTCAGAACTTCTGCAGCAAAAATGAAGAATGTTGGTCTGTTTTTGTCCAACAACGCCCTTTCAGAAGCCCTTCCTCCAGAGAACTGCAGTCTAGAGAGCTCCTGCATGTTTCTCCTTTGTGAAATGGGATCCCTGGGCTGCTGATGTATCCTGTAGTCTATTTTTACTCTAAATCACTGTTGTACCTCATGGGAACTGTCATTTATTCAGGGCAGATGGTGCAGAGAAGTCATCCAGACAAGGACCCAAATGGCAAATCCCTGAGACACTTTGGTGCTGTTTCTGACACAGTGTTCAGTTGAGTCTGCAGTTACAAACTGAATGCCTTCCTAGATGAAAAGCTGAAGTTTGCCCTTAATAATCTGACACTGCGTGAGAAAAAGAATTCAACACCATCATTCTGGAGATCAAGCATCAGACTGGGTAAATTTCCATTGAAAAGTAGTTTAACCAAAGGCTTTCTACCAGTTTTATAAAAAGCCTTCTAGGCTTTTATTCTCTGTTCCCACTAAGTTAAAGTTACTCCTGCAGAGAACAAGGTGAGTGTCTGTCTGTTTTGAATGCTCCCAAATGATATCCAAACTCTGATGAATCCTTATTTATGTGTTTCCCCCTTGGGGATTGCTGGGGGTAGCTCCTAATTGGCTGCTGAAGCCTTCAGTACAAATGGAGTTGCAATTGGCTAATGGGCTGTGCAGAAAATAATGGGTCAGGAAAAGCTGTGGGAAGTGAATATAAAAATGTCCCAGTAATGAATCTAACCAGGGAGGAATGAAATACAAGCTATTTATCTCTCACATTTTTTGTGTTTTCATGGTTCATCCTTCTGGCCTAAAGGTTGCATCAGCTTATGTTTTCCAAGCTATTTTAATGAAACCAATAAAAGGTCTAAACAAGAAAAGAACTGTATTACTCAAGGCAGGGGTACATCTATCCTATTATCTGGTTGAGAGTAGAGGTGACCAGAGCAGTGTACAAGAACAGACCAAGTGCAGAGTCATTATTTCCCAGACTATCTCTCAGACTCCAGGAATTTTCAATTCAATTACTTTCATACTCATAGGTGATATTATAAAAAAGTAGTAATTTCTTATCACTTTCCTAATCCAGATGTGATTTTAATATTCATCGTATCCTGCGCCAGAAAGATCTTTACCTAGGTGCTATGTGGGTAAATGCTTTCCCTGTTTTGTTTTGAATCTATCACTTGCCCCTGCCATTTGATGCTCTTTGGTTCTTTCTTGGTTATGATCAGAAATAGCTTCCCTTTACTCATTCCTTGCTTTTCTAGGAATTTCATGGACCTTTCTTGAGATCTCCTCTCTCTGCCATTTCTTCAACAAGCTGGAGAGTCCTGTCTGTGTATTTGCATGGAACACAAGCCTCAGTGTTCTCATCCTGTTGCTCTTCACTGTATTTTTTTTTGTTTGTTTTACATGGTTTTTGAGATGGACAAACCTAAGTGGCATACAATCATCAGATAAGGATGCACCACTGACTTCTACTAAGGGGGCTTAATGAGGAAGAAGGGGACAGATTTTAGTAGTGCCTGGTATGATAGGACGAGGGGTGATGGTTTTAAACTGAAGAGAGCAGATTCAGACTAGAGATAAGGAAGAAATTTTTTTACTATGAGGATGGTGAAACAATGTCATAGGTTGCACAGAGAGGTGACGGATGCCCCATCCCTGGAATCAACCCTTCAGTCAAGATCAGGTTGGATGGGGCTCTGAGCAACTTGATCTGGTTGTGGATGTCCCAGCTCATTGCAGGGGGCTTGGACTAGGTGACTTTTAAAGGTCCCTTCCAACCCAAGCTGTTCTGAGACTCTATGACAGCAGACAGAATAATTTTAATTTGGTATTTTATCAGAAATATCTCTTATAACTCAAACACATGAGAGGTAATATCTGGTGATAGATCTCTCATGGCATGTGTGAGGTTATTGCTGGGTTTCTGACATGCTGTCAGTCACTGCCTGGAAGCCCTTCTGTGGATTTTTGACATCACCTTTTAGCCCCACAGCCCTGACTATCTCACTGGTATCATTGCATTGATCTACTAATTTCTACAGGTCATCTCTAAATCCACACAGACCGGAGATCAAATCTCATTTTTCCTCACTGACCAAATGGACCACTTATACATTTCATTTCCAACCTTTCAACATCTCTTAACAAGAGAAAAATACAGATTTATAACCAACATTATCAATTAAACCATAATTTAAATCTAACCACTCATGTCTTCAGTATCTTTTCTACATGCAACATTTGCTTCAGATACAGTGATTTTATAACAATAACTACTTCAATGCCTCTGTTCTGGCTGCCAGTAAGCACTATAAGGGACATCACACATTTCTGGGGCAGACAATCAATGAGTATGAAGGTATGGATCTAGAGCCAGCCAGTTTGCTGAGATGTATAATTGTGTCATGTCTGTCCATGTGTCGTGTCGTGCTGTGTCTATTCCCTTCTTTTTTATTTTGGAGAAGTTTTGTCTTTAGCCACTGAGGACATTGCTCCTGGATCCAGCAGTCTGCTTGATATCCCGTTCTGGTTAAGTACGTGCACTGCCAACTTAAGGATTTAATTTCCCTGTTTTGCATAGTGTTTGGTTGGAGATGAAGTAGGAATAATTGGGTGCAATAATGGTCTGTTCATGCCTGCAAAGTAAAATTAACACATTCACAGGCTCACTTCCTTCTGCTGTTGGTGCAGACTGTTTTACTCTGGCGGATTTGCAGTGGAAGCTTATCTCTAGGTTCTGGCTGTGAGAGGAAAAGTAAATAAGCCCAAGCAATTAGCGTTATGTTCATGCAGGTGCAAAGAGCCTGCATAAAGCCCTATTTACTCTTGCCTTCAAACCCCTTTAATCATCATTGTGGAGCTTAAGTTGTACACGAGGCTTTTGTGTGGTGTACTTCCCAGACAGAGTATTTGAGTGCTTCTATTTCACTACAGAAATCCTCAGCCCTAGAGACATATCTGCTACCAAAATAACTCTGAACATCTTCTCAGTCCTTGATGGAATGAGCCACTTTAGTAATGAGTGGACAAGCTGTAGAGTCTCCAAGGTCATTTGAAAATTTATAGTACTGCTTAGTGGCACTGTAAAAAATAATTCTGATTCTTGTAATCCTACAAACAATAGATAAGTGTGGCAAATGTAGAGTGATGGAGATCAAAGGTTACTGAAAAACATCCACACTACCTTGGTAATTATCAGCACATCTAATGAAGTGTAAATCTTTGTGGAAATCAATATACCACTGGGATTGTCTTTTCTGTAATTTAATATTTCTTATAATTTTTTTTTTCCCTAGTAATGGAATTTACTTTTGTTTGCTTGTCCTAATAGTACTTTAAAATTGAGCAGTTAAAATGTTGTTGAGATGATTTCCCAAAAAACCTTTATTCATGTTACTGAAATTCACAATAACTTCTTATTTCTTTCTCATGTGGTACATCCTAAAAGTGAGCAATTTATCTATTAGGCTCAGATTAGTGGTGGCCTGAGAGGATAATTTCAGGCAAAAATTCTATAATATTTACTGCAGCAAAACTCTTCCTTTAAGGACAAAAAAATCACAAGGCTATTGAACTGATGATTGTATTCTCTGGTAAACTACAACAACAAAAAGGCAATTTTAGCCCATTTATTAAGAAAGGCTTCAGGTATAAGCAAATAGGTGAATAATGTGAACATTGTGTACTTGAGATTTGTAAAATTGACTGAGTCATAGATTTGATGGTTCAAAGATAAGTTTAATCAGCTAATGTAATCTCATCTCTAAATTAGTTCATTGGATTCCAGTCATGCACTAATACCAAAATATGTGTTAGCTGAGGAACATCTATAATGTGTGCAAACTTATGTTCTTGTGTGTGTTTCTCTTTCTTCCTTTTTTTTTTTTTTTTTTTTTTTTTTTTAACCCTAAAGCATGATGCATCTCAGACACAGACCTTAAAGGTACCTGAAAATACTGGGCATTTATCATCATCATCACCCCTGGTCAGTCATCAAACTTTGACTCCATCTGCTACCACATGTCTCATTAGTGTACATGTTTTTCTCTTGGTGTCTTCTCCTCTCAGGCTGAGCGAATAATACATTTTCTGCTCCCAGACAGGGTATTTACAGGAAGGACAGAGAAAAATACTGTGAAAAGGGAGCTGGGGAAATAAGAGAGAAGGGCCATCATCAAGTCAGTCTTTCCATTCCCTCTCTCCCTTTGGGAATTTAAGGCTAGCCTTGTATCTGAGTATTGAAACTGGTCCAGACATCTCGCTGAGGTGGGTCATATTGGCATTTTGAAGGACTTGTAGATGATGGGACAGAAACAGGCAAGAAGGTGTTCCAGGGGGATCTACACAAGAGTCTCAGGCTTCTAACCTCTTACCCCCATTCCTTGGGAGTATAGGGCTCCATCTCACCTCACTGCTGTATAGTTGACAATCCTTAGCATTTCCTACAAGAGCCCACCTGGTCTCTCTCCTTCCTTTCCAAATTCCTGGGAGTGCATAAGGAAGATGGAGGAAGTGAGATGGGAAAAAAGAAGGGAAAAAAAAGATAAAGGGCAGGGAGGGGAAGAGAAAGGAAGCTGTGGGGTGTATTGGTGTGTAAGGCTTCCTGATCCTGGTACTACAGGTAGTTGCAGGGTTCTTGAGAAGTGTATTGACTACTGTCCCACTTCCTCCATGGGCCACCTCATAAATGCATGCCCTTATAAGGATCTTCTGTTTCCCATGTTATCACCCTGAACCAGATCCTGAGCCAGAAAACTTCAAATCTTTTCTAGACTGCAAGACTTCAGGTTTGGGTAATTTTGCTCTCAGTGGCATTATTTACCTGGAATGATGACTGAACCCTGTGAAAATGGTAATTCTGATGATTGTTTGTATGTCATGCACTCATTTTTTTCCAATTACATTTGCATCTTCCATTCCAAGTCTATCCAATTCCAAAGATGCACTAATCTATATTGTTCCAATTCTCCCCATTTTGCTACATTCTGTCCTTTTCATGGGGAAGTGATACATCATGTGCCTGAAATCCATGCGTGTCTCAGACACATTTCTGGTGTTTGGCTGCATGTAACCAGATCCAGGTATAAGGAACTCTAACAAGAGCACCTCACTGGGTAGCTGGTTCTACACTCAGGCCATGAGTAACATCTGAATCACTGTATAATTGCTTCAAAGAGATGCAGAAGCCAGCTGCTACAGAAAATGGAGGGTAGTAACTACTGGCCTTCTTGGGACTGTTTGTAGTTCTGTACTCAATGTATTTTCCCAGTTACAAGTTTATGTTAACTTGACAAGTGAAACATAATATTTACTTGTCCATTACTTTTCACTTCTGTACAAATATATTAAAATTATCCTCTTTTATTGGTAGTGCAAATGTGAGGTGTGTTTTCAATTATCATGAAAAAAATAATCTTGTAGACACCTGATTGCTGCATCTTTTGAATTACTTGATATGCGCACTTGTTTTTAAAAAAAGATTTTAAAAAATAGCCGAGATGTAGTTGAAAAAAAAATATAAGAGTTGTGGGGTTGGCAAATGAAACTGTCCTTTTCCATCTTGGACATTTTTCATTCTTCATTATGGCAAAACAGATGTCTGAGTTTCAGCCCAAAAACTAGATGATTTCTGACAGCACACAGCCAATCACTCATGAATAATCACTATTATGCTCATGAAAAGGGTGAGGGTTTTTTCTATAACACATATAAGGGAGGCTTAGTACAGCACTGCTGAGTTGAAAAGCACTGACTAAGTTGGAGTTTTTCTTTGTGAGCATACAGCAGCTGTAGAGATCTGTTCTGGGAAGGAAATGTGCTGGACATGAGGAAAGGTGGAAAATGTCCAGGAAATAAATCTGGAGTCCATGGAGGTGATAGGACAACCACACATGGGAAATGGAGAGTAAGACAGAGGTTCTTCAGGTCTAGTTAAGCAGCTTGCAATTCAACACCCACACTTTGAAATAACAGGAAGTGCTTTGCAAACTAGCATCTCCATAGGATAGATCCCTTCTATGGAATCCATTTTAGCCCTTTTTGTAGGAAAATTGCTGGTGAAGTCACACAAGATAGCAGAAGTCTTAGGCTTTTTAGGTGAAGTAACACTAAAACCCTCATGGAGTTCAAATTAATTGGAATGAGTTTAATTGGGACCACCAGTTTATTGGGATATCTCCTGGGGAACAGATTTAGTCTAATGAGAATGGATGGCAGTATCTACTGATCAACTGGGAGAGAGTTAACATGTCTTGAGCTTAATGCGAAGGGCTCTGGCAAGTTTCAAAACGTGTTCAAGGTTTTTCCTAGCTCAGAAAGATCAGGTCTGCTTTTAGTTACTACTGTCAGAAGAAATTTTATTTAGGAATGAATTCTATTCACATTCTTTTCCCTAAGAATTCATCCTTCCACCATCAGATTACACAATTGTGATATAATAAGGGAAAGATATGTCTTTGAAAAATCCAACCATCTCTCTTCCTGCAGTAAATATAATTAGAGATAGATATAAGGTAAGCAGGGAAAGGAAAAGCAATTATGCTGTCAATGGGCATAGCAGACAAGACAGGATTGACAGATGCTTGTGATATTTTAACAGCTATGTTCCTAGAGTTTCTTCACTGTCTGTATCTGTTTGGTGCTAAAAAATTATTCCTACTCTGATCACTTCAGGGACTTATTATACGTTTAAATTTATAGAAATATTGAAACCACTGCTAGATCATGTATAAAATTTTGTCTTCAAAGTTCCTTTGAGTGCCATGTCCACATCTCCCATCCTTGCTTGTACTGGCTTTTTGTATCTTTTCCCTTTGAAACAAACTGTGATCCTCTAAAATTCTTGGCATCCCTATTTAATATAATTCAGAATTTCATATGCAGTGTATGATGTCATAGCTACACCTTAATATCTACTGATGTTGCCCTTTGGTTATCCTTAATTGTTTGTATAAATTCACTTAAGAGTTTGACTTTGAGTTAAAAACTCTCTCCTAGTAGCACAATGTCCTGCTGAGAAGGTTTTGATTTAAGATCTCCTGCTGTTTAACTTGGCTCATGCTTAAAATTTTGTACTGTTGAATTTTAATTCTTTGCACTGTTCCCAGGGATCCAGGGCAGAAGAGTCTGAGTGCAACAATAATATGAATGATTGATACAACCTCTATCAAAGTTGCCAACTTGCTATTCTCAACATTTGCAATGTTAATGTTTTCTACAAAATTGTCAGTTATCTTGTCTATTACGGTATTAAATAACACTGGCTGCCAGAGCCAAGCTGTGCAGAAGTCAGCTACACAGTTATTGAACACATTAAAGTAGAAGATATCAAAAAAGAGTCTTTTCCCTTCCTCCTGGCACCTTTCATTTGTTGCAGCTGTTTGATCGTACTTCAGGAGTTCTAGTAGAAAATCCATGTAAACAGGTTACTCTCCAAGGTCCTGTTTGACTGTAAAGACAGCAGTTTATCCCACCATTCTGCTCTTTTTTCATTTCCACTGTCAGTTCCTGTTACTTCTTTCCACTTCACAATCCAGTGCACTCTTCCAGTGTGAGACCAGACCTCCCAGTGACAAACTGTGGTCATAGAGAAGCCATTCCTATTTTTTTTCTAGCTATCATTTTCCAGACACCAGGCTGCTTCCATCAAGGCTGTCAATCATCTGAAGACTCCTTGGATTCAACCCCTCTCTCTGGACTCAGAGCTTTTTCTTCCCTGTCCTTCTCTCTCCTCAGCCCACTGAAGTAAGCATGTTTTCTTTATTTTTGTATCCACACTGTCCTCTGTAGGTCAAAAACTGGTCCTGTTTGTTACTGGGCACCTACTACTACTGAAGGCATTTTTGGTTTGCATCTCATGCTCTACCTTCAGCTTTCTTTCTCACAGGTGACTCTGTGTATTACCAGGATGAAGGTACAGAATACCTTTCAAATCTAGGGAAAATGTGAAAATACAGTGTTTCCTACTCCATAAGAAGTGCTGTAAAATCGCAAGGATTTTCAGGCTTTTTCAGCATATACAAAGTGTATGCCACAAAAGAAAAAAATTATGAAAGCAGCAACCCCTGTAGTGAGCCATCCAACCTACTATTTCCTTCAACAGCTAAATACTGATAAAAGAATTTCATACTCCAGAAGAAGAAATGTGGGGTAGAGTTTGTGATTTGAATAGAAAGTAGGGATCTCATTAAAAAACATTAATCTGATTACTGAGTGATTTTCAACATGAAAAAGTTGAATCTGAAAGTTGACTTACTTGCCTACATCCATCCCCCAGAATTTTGCTTATTGAATCCCACAGAATATGTTTAAAAATAACTATTGAATATATAATACAGGATCTACCTTGACACAATAAAACCTGATCATGTCACTCTTCTTCTTTAGGCAAATAATTGCTTGAAAATCGCTTGATGGAACAGTAGAAAGTCCTTAGTAGTAATTTAGAAGACAGTGTCAGGATTCTTGGTCTCTTAGCTGTGTTAGCAAATTTGGACATCCTGAGCAAGAGCTTCCCATCCTGCAGTATTAGGGATCTCTGCAGAATTGCTTAGGGCATCTGTTATTGATGCAGGAGGAGGTAATAGAGTCTGAGTAGGATGGTAAAGATGTTTGGACACACTGCAAATTCATCATACACCACAGGACACAAAACCAAAGAAGCTGCTGCAAAGCTGAGCTGACTTTACTGTATTTTGTAGGAGGATTGCAAGCCAAGATGGGAGAAAGTGGAGAGGCTCAAAAAAATTTTAAGAGGACCTTTGTAGAAATGACCTTCCTCTGAGACTTTCTACAACAGTTGAGGCCTTAGGAGAGGATGATCAAAGCCCTTAGAGCTCATCAGATACTGATTTAAATACCCTCAAGGCTTTAAGATATGGAGACATACTTCTGTGGGTGTGTAAAGTCTTTGTTCACTTCAGGTTAAATCTGATCTCTACTTCATTATGAATCCAAGTTTTTATAACTGTCAGTCTTGGTAAAGTAACTGTTTTCTTCTTAAAAAGGCACTGTTGGAACTAGAGGAACAGCTAAACCAGAAATGAGCAAAATATAACTTTGTACCCTGCTAAATAGAATATGTTTGGAGATGCTACTTGTACTGTCATCTATGTAACACAATGTCCTCTCACCCCAGCATGTTACCAAACACTTATTGACATTAAACTTCGAGAATCATACCTGGGATATCACTATATTTCTTATATAATCTATATAAAAAGAAAGCCCTGTGAAACTCTCCTCATAAACGCCCTAGTGCTGGGCGGCTAAATCTGCTAATTCTGCAGTGCTTAATAGAGCACAGTAAATATGAAAGTTGCATTTAGAAAAGGAAGTATCTTCACACCCTTGAGAAGAGCTCTGCATACGTAAGTAATGATTCTTGACTTGCTTTAAGTCATTGTGCTCCTATTCTTCCCAGGTCGATGCACTGTTTTCAAGAAAATAAGATTTCATGGTATAACTTTTTAATGTCTTGGACTTTCTGCTCTACTTTAATTTTTTTAAGGTTTTTTTTTTTTTTTAAGGATTCTTTTAAGTGTATTTCTCCTGTAGGACAAAAGGAAGAAACATAGATATTCAGAAAGAACATAGGGATTCAGCTTTGAATTACAGAGTACCATCATATCACAGGAGCTGGGTATTCATCTCCCATAACTTAAGTTCTTCTCACCATCTACAAGAGAGACACTGGACAAAGCTGCTTGTCTGGTCTCCAGTCAGTGGTAGAGATGTGCCCAAAAGATGCTTCTGCCTACGTGTTTAGACACCTGTTTGAGGGTGGGAGTCATGCTGTAGAGGTGTTCTACCTCTCATTGGAATAGAGGGGAGCCTGGGGACCAGCTGAGTCCTTATACTTAATTAATAAGTTAGGAGTAGGAGACATGAAACTCAAGTGTTGTCCCAACTTCTGACTATTGCTTCCTTGTATTAATTTTCCCAAACACAAAAAGCTCATTGACTTCACTTCCATTAGGGAACTAAAGCCAGTGCACACTCCTCCATGCCTAGGAGGTAAAATATCAAAGTTATTGTTTAAATTTCTTCTAGTTATAAGGACCCCAGCTGCATTATTATACCTACCTAGTATCTTACAGGTTATTTTCCTGTATCTTTTTCCTTCCTTTACCTATTCTCTGTGTTTCAGACCTTATGACTGGTGTTGACTGCTATCAGTTCTTCTTTCTACTTGCTACTTGTACAGTTTCCATTCTCTGCAGCAATTTTTACTTCTTCCCCTGAAAATTTTTAATTATAGGTTTCTAGTCTTTTATCCCTGGATGTGAGATTTGTTTTTAGCAAAACAATGTGAACAGTGATTAATAAGTGTTTAAAACCTTTTTCTCCTAGATATCTTGGCTGGCTCAAAATAATTTGCAAGATTCAGTCCTTTGCATTGAAAACAGATATCATTGGTTTGGACTTTATTCTGTGTACCAATATCAAATGTAACAAATTCATGATCTCTTTCTCTTAAGCTACAACTCATTTTAGTTCAAAGGTGAGTCCCTGCATTTATCATAATGAAGGCAAGGTTCTTCATGTTTAATGCAGGAGATTGTTGCTATAATTTTTTAACCACTGGTAAGGAGCTCTGTGCTGGCTGTAAGTGACCATCAGCATAGGTCTTTAAAGCCAAAGATGACAGAATTTTCCCTCCTGTGTGTTACAAACAGCTCTTTATAGAGATTATGCACAAATCGTTGCAGTGTTATGGTCTGTGGCAGGCAGAGACCAACATGAGATCTACCTCTGCTGTCTATTTATATTTGAGATATATTAAGGACTACTATTTTGGAGTTGCCAGGCACAACACAGAGTGTTGTTCCTAAGCTCTGCAATCCACTTAGTCTATCCCAAACAAACTACTTTAACTATTTTATTTGAGGAAGTCTTTTCTATGAGCTGGAGTAATTTTCTGGCACCAGTGCATATACACTGCTTCTAAATCTCTTAGTTTATTACTAGAATCTTAGTTCTGGCATATAGGCAGCTAAAGAGTCTCTTGTCATAGATTTTGGTGGCTTGCTTGATTTTGTCCTTGGCACCTTGATTGTGTGACAAAAGAGAATACTTCTTCTTCACCTTTCAATGCCCTTTTTGTTACCTAGGTTGATGCCTGGCTGGTATTGCCAGTTTCACAGGCAAGTCTTTCTTATTTGCTTTAGATGAATACGCCTAAACCAAACATCTTCTTTTCCTCACAGCAAATGGGTGAGGTCCACAGAACCCAAATACTCAACCCAAAGCCACATGCCTTAATATCAGCTCTCTTCCTGCTTTCTATTCTGCTTTCTATGTAGGATAGGAAGGCCCTCTCACCAGGACTTGTATGAATGGCTCCTGTCTTTCTGCAGTCTACTGGGAAGGGTTTTAGAGACAATAGAGCAAGCTGGCATTAACACCTGTCGGGGACAAACCATTCAAATTCCTCATTCTAATCTCTGAGCCTTTAAAACTGGTTTAATCGGCTTAAGGGAAGGCATATGTAGTTAAAACGTTGAAAGAAGCAGGCATATTCATACTTCTTTAGAAATCTTCCAAAAGGACTGCTGGCCTGTATTTCTTCCTCCTTGTGGAATATATTCTCACTCTTTATTCTTTATCTCTGGCTATTTAGCCAAAAGAAAAATTCCTGGAAGTTGAGCAATAAAAAGCTGAGCAAGACCATGTAGTGATGCTTTATGAAAAATCTCATTGCAGCAGATAAAGCCAATTACATGTGTCACCAAGGAGTAAAATAAGCCCTGCTCAAATAAAGTTTCTTCCCTTGATGTTATATTTACAGAGCTCTTGCGTCACTGTAACTGGGAACACTGAGATGAAGATGCATTAATATACCAGCATGAAAATTCACAGAGGAGCAGAGCAGGTACTGGGGAATCATCCAATGGGGAGACAATTCTCCAGTCACCCTGAGAAAGGAAGAGGAGACAGCTGTTTTCCCTGATGTGCACGGGACTGTCAGCATCTCTCCTGCCTACAGACTGTTTCCCTCCACAGTGTGCTCCGGGAAGAAATATGTAACTGGAAAAAAATAAAGAAGTGAATAAGCAGAGACACTCAGACTGAAGAGGAAAAGTTCTGCACTCTCCAGCAACTGGCAGGGGTCTCTCCTGGTTGCAGGGTTCCCAGGACTCCAGCCAAGGAGGGAAGAGAGCCACTGCCCTTGGGGTGTCTCCAGAGGAGAGTTCTGCTTGCTCAGATTCCTCCTCATGTCAACCCCATAAAGTCACACGACTTGAGCTTTACATGTCAGAAACTTTAGTGCAGCAGGTTGACAGAGCCATATTTTGAATTCTTTACATTTTCTTTCGAGGCTTACTTGGATATCTAACAAAACTAACTTCCCCATTGAGGCACCTTTCATTAGCATCTTGAGCTGGGTATTGAATGGCTGCACCCTATTAGAAGAAATTAAATCTATCTTAATAAGATCGACTTAGTAATCGGTAACTTAAACTCTAATTTGCTTTCCTGGCATCTTGTATAGAAGTCGTAATTTTACTTTAATAGGCATCCTTTGTCTATTTATTCACTGAAATCTTTGATATCTCTCTGTATCCACACTAGAATTTCAAATGAAAAGTTGCTAAAATATTTAAACAGGAAAGTACCAGAAGTTTTGTTAGAAACCTTAAATTATCAGCTAATTTGAGACAAAAACATGCCAATGTTGTACTGTGTTCACTTCAATTAATCCCTTCATGCAAAAAAAAAGATTTTGGGACAAAAGAGAACGCATTGCTACTTTAATATCACCCAATACTGGAACAAATTTCACCAAAACTACTACAGCTGGTGTATAAAGATCCATTCAGTAAATTATGCTTTAAAAAATGCATTGAGAGACTTGGGCTAATTTTATTAGAGGTTTTAATTCAGATTCTCAATCTAGCAGTTGGGTAACTGTGAAAGAACTATTTATTAATTTAAAGCTCATACAGCTGATTGATGCATGCTAATGCATTTAAGATTTAATAATCACATCTTCCTTAATTGAATTGTATTTGCTCAGACAGAGCATATAATTAAATCAAGTCTTTTGTAATCCTTCTCATGCCAGATTATTCTATGGTACATTGGGGAAGAATAGTCAACAGTGTGAATTAAGTTAATTTAAGCCCATTCAAAAAATCTGTAGTCATGTGAAACTTTGGTATATCAATCATTTTCCAAAATAAAGAGATTTATTCTTCCATACAAATGTATACAAATGTATATACTTCTATATACAAAGAAGTATATAGAAGTAGCAAGATTTAAAATAGAACTAGGAAGAAACCAGTTGTAAGAAAATCCAGCAAATTTCTACTGCAGGTAGTGAAATTCAATTACCACATGACCAGCAAGTCACTTTAGACAATTGTTCTCAAATGCTGTTATGGAGAACGAAGATATCAAAGAGAAGACACAGAAAACAAAGCCCAGAGGTGTCTAAGAAATTAAAGAAGAGATGAATGAGATAATGCTTTACTGGACACTTCAGTGTGCTTGTCTATACATTGTCAACTGTTTCCAAGATGGAAGTTCGGAGCCTAAGAAGGGTATTCCAAGACTAAAGGATAAAAACCCCTGGTTTCAATGAGGGGAAAAAATTGGTTAGAGCTGGAGATGGATTTCAAGACATGCCAAGGGAAAGACAAAACAATAAAGGTATTTTTCAGGAAAGAAATGTATTTGACAGCTGAAATTTTTATAATCTACTTTTCTCTTTTACTAAAAGAGTTGTAAGAGGAAGAGGACAGAGTTTAAGCATACAGAGGTTTACTTATTGAACACATTTTTCTGATTGCTGAGGACCTTTTGATAGGATAAAAACTACAGCAATACAATTCATAGTGTGATCTTCAAGCTTGGCATTTTTTCTTTTTATGATCAATCAATATCTTTTTATGATAAGTGAGGTGTTACCTCAAATCAAATTAGATTGACCCAATCTAATTTGTCCATCAGAGGTAATTATAGAATTTATCCTTTTTAGTAAGCAACACTTGCTTCCGATTTTTCTGATTAAATATCACCTGCAGCAGAATCTGATTTTTGTTCTTGATTTCCCAGAACTATAATTTTGTTAAAGATAGCATCATAGGGCTGTAGTGTTTTCTCTGAGGATTCTGATATCATGTGCTTTGGCATTTCACTTGAAGAATGATTTGCTCTTAATGTCATATTCAACCTTGTATTAGCAAAGGTCTTATAAAGATTTGTTTCCTTGACTACCCCATGAAATGCAATTCCATAGCTGTAAAAGGAAAAAAAACATTGACACTGGTGTATAATTAATAACGTATCACAGACAGAACTCTGTTTCACAAAGTGCTGTCAAGGTTCTGCCTGGGAAGTAAAAACATGCTCTTCTTTCTGTGCAAGTGATTTGTAAAAGAAATGCAGGATGATTACTTTTCTTCCTGGTACAACACGTACTAGTGTTGATCTTTAATGTTTCTTCGTGGGGGCAAGCCTTTGCTGACTGAGCAGGGAATGTCACTTCATACAGCACTCCAGCTTAGCACCGACAACTGTAGGGGTTTGCTCCTAATGTGAAATAATGCCAACCTACATGGCATTGTACCCTGTCTAAAAGGACATCACAATGAAATCTGCTTACATCCACACCTCCTGCTAAAGGTCTTCTTGTCACAGTGTCATCTTGCAATATTCCTGAGGTTTTCAGTTCAGTGCATGTCCTGTGTCTAACATGAGCTCAGGGTAAAGGCACCTCTCACCTCTCATCCAGATTTTTTTGAGTGTGATTCCAAGCAGCAAATTTAAATTATAGACAGGAATACTTCATCTAAATTCAATGAATGAAAACAAACCTGGCCCTAGGCTGGGGAAGGGTCCTGCCCTTCCTGGCCTGAGTTGTGCTTAGATGTGCTCTTCGATATAAAATATGGATGAACAGAGTATCACTACACAGGCTGATTGCTCCTCTAAGCAGGAATTAGCTGGCTGCTCATCTTTTTCAAGTGTTCAGGAGTTTGCTCAAGGCACTGGATATCTTTTGTGACAAAAAGTTTTTTCCCAGTTTAGAACTGTTTTATTTTGCAGACTTAATACCAGTTCTTTGGGAAACCAGCAGGGCTGAGGATCTGTTGTTTACAAATGAACATAATTAGTTCATTAACTAACCCCAATGATAAACTTACTGGAAGCCAGAGGGTAATTTTACTTGCCATCAACTTCCTTGGTCTCCTAGAGTATTGCAAATGTGCTTGAAAAAGGTATCTTTCCTATTAGCTTATTAGAAGCCTTTCCAAGCCAGCCAATCATCTTCAGAGCCTGTGCTTTCTCCTGGCACTATAGATGAATTTGACAAAATGTGCTTGTAGTCTTTCTTTATACCTATCATCTCCCACATTTCACATCAAGGGCATGCCTTGCCAAGGTAGAGTCCTTCCTGATAATAAAATGCTAAATAAATTATAG